>OU343218.1:228924375-229086803 GCA_910596185.1 Chrysanthemum makinoi
TTCTAAACAAGGTCGGGTTGGGTATATTTTTAGCCTTGACCGACGTAAATCTCGGTTCAACCTACCAACAAATATTTTTACAATGTAAAATACTCAGCTCTGATTCTCGAACCCTAATTAGACTCGAAGTTCTAAACAGTATTCGCTCCTGCATGTTTTTTAAGGCTTGACCCGATTTGACCCGTCCCGAGTTGACCCGATTTGACCCGACCCTGAATTGACCCGAACCCGACCGGGTCAACCCGAATAACACCCCTAGGTGTGACCATCACCCTTGTGTAGAACTCGACCATAGAACTGCCTACACTAGAATAGATGTTTAAGAAATTAAGGAAAAACCCTACGTGGGCCAAACAAGGGTTTAGTACTAAAAACACTAGATGGGTCTAGAAAACAATTGGTACTTAATGACTATGACTTAGATACTTGACCACCCATGACCATCGAGGTTGGGATATAGTGATTATAGGTTAAGCGGCAATGATCATGTGGGCCTAATAACATACAACCACTACGAAAGGTTAGGAATCATACATTGAACATGTGAACGAGTCCACTGCATAACATCTTCCATTCTCTCTCTTACTTCTTTCTCTACTTCTAATTCTTTTAGCTTACAGGTAGTCTCAACATATAGCTTCACAAATGTTTAAAAGTAAGCTAGCACCTTATTCATCAGACCAACACCTCTTGGGAACGACACTCAGATTTTCCTAGGCTATACTACACATGACCGGGTACACTGTCCGTTAGAATGTGTGTCTTTTGTATTTCTCAGTTTGTAAATTTTAAACAGGATACAATGCATCAATATGTGCTAGTGCTGTACAGACTTACAAACAAAAGTAAGGAATAGTTTGCAGTAGCGACAAGTAGTAGCAATTAGCAGTAACAATAAGCAATAACCGATTGTTTTGATAAAATGTTTCATAACATATCTTTATGTTTGTAAATATTAAGTGTAAACGCTAGCTGCTAGTAAATGCTCTTTCAAGTAGCATATTAATTTGAATAAAAAAATTTAAAATGGTAGTTGTTTGCTGCCAAACAAGCATTGTGTATGAAATGTTGAACGCCAGTTGCTATATGCTTCAAAACGCTACTTAACGCTCGTTGATAAACAAAAGTTTTGTAAGCAATGACGACAATGTAGAAAATTCCTAATAACAATGGATGTAGGTTGCTCCTACCAGCAATATATTGCGAGTATATCACGTTGTGTGAGATCCATGGATTGCGATATGTGATCTCACCAATTAAAGAATGTAACTAGGGATGGCAATGGGTCGGGTTCGGGGCGTGTTTTAGTGTAACCGTACTCGTACCCGTTTATAATATTAAAACCCGTACCCGCCTCATTACCCGCCGGATACCCAATTAATATTATCCATCGATTTTTCGGGTTTCCTCGTAGGTATCGGTTATCCCCAATTGAATATTATATGGAAAAAAAATGGCGTTATTAAGATGTAGCCACACTAAAATCAACCGACAAAACAAAGGAAAACACCATAATATATTCAATTCTTTTAAAAGTAAAAAAAAAATGAAAATCATGTCAAACGATTTAACGCTTTTGAATTATTCATGTACAAAATAAAATGTGTTATGTAATAAAGATACTTATATAAAAAATATAATGGAAGAAATTATATATAATGTATATATATTATAGTTAATTATAATATCAATAAAGCGAGTATAGATTCATGTAAACGGATATGGTATGGGTACGAGTAATCGAGTGGGTATTACTAGAACCCGTACCGACTAAAAATTTTTATCAATACGCGAACCCTGCCAACCTGCACCCAAACTCAACCCAACCAATTCGGGTTTCGGTTTTCCCCATCAATTTCGAGTGCTTTTGCCATCCCTAAATGTAACCTATATGTTTTGAGGTCCCATTCTTCATTGCGATTCTATATATTTTGATTTTTGAGATTCTATCCCTTGCACGGTTATGTTTATTGAGGGTCCATCCCACTCATTGGAATGTAGACGCGCATGTTCTTACTAAACTTACATTATTCTTAAGATTGTTAAGTTTTTTTGGTACATCATATTAGGCTATTAGCTATGATTATTATTCTATATCAAAGATTGGATGGTCTAAATCTAGAGTTAACAAACAGAAGACATGTAATATTCCACTTTAAAAGTACAGGTTGATATAAATTCTTAACATTCTGATATGATGTTTGATGCAAATTTGGTATCTCGATGAACGCTTTTTCAAGGATAATAGATTTCAGTCGAGGTTTTAATATTGACCTTACGATCGCGATATATATAGTTAAGTTAATCACTTAATTGTGTTTGTATGGGATTATAAAACACCGTACAATCTTGATACATAAAATACAAGTGATTCAACAACCATATGAATCAAATTGTATAATAACAAGAAGTAAATTTTGAGAGAGATAGAATGAGACGAATTATAAAACACCGTACAATCTAAGGCACCGCCCCCACCACTAATTAGTAATTACTATGTAGTTCCGGCCTTAAATTGGCATTTATTTTATATGGGGTGGCCTAATTCAAGACACCCCATGAATCACTAATTTTGCACCCCATAAGGTATTTTTGTACCCTTTTTGTCCTATTATGTTTTGTATTTTTTTTAAAGTATATGTAGAGTATATGTTTATGTAGTTTTTTTTTATATGTGTGTATATTTATTTGTGTAAAATATATTTATGTAGTTTTTTACGTTATGTTTTTTTTTATTGTGTATTTGTTATATTTTTGCGTTATTTTTTATTCGTCTAATTTGTTTCTATTTAATTAAACAACAACAATAAACACGTTAAACATTAAAATATTAAACAAGTACAACAACAAATGTTACTACTACAACGAAATTTACTCCACATGAAGATTATTAATGCATAATAAGTAGAGTATTCTACTCGACCGACATGCGGATCAACGAGATTTCGCCAATTCCAATGATGCCAAATCCATATATATTCTTGCCTTCAACATATTTTTGAGACAATATCATTGTTTTTGTTTCAAGCTTATGTTGATCGTTATCTTTAGTTTCATTGAGAAGAAGAGCCTTGACTAAAGTACTCTTGAAATTCATCCTTCCACATAAAGTATTGACACCCATAATATTTTGTTCCTGGCTGTTACATGGTGAAACAATTATAAGAAATGTAAGTTATTGATATATTTACGTAAATAAGCAAACGTATAATTACTTACCTTTGATAAAGGACATGCATAATACTTCCGACCATAACTTTTGGGCTTTTGGAATGTATTTACAACATAAATCAGTAATCGTTTATTACATAAATCAGCAATCGTTTACTACATAAATCAGCAATCGTTTACTACGTATGTCTATACATGTTTTGTCGTTCCGCATATAGAGTTGCCCATCCCAAGGCCACGTCATGTATGAATGCCCTCCATTGTGGGTGAGTAGGCGGGAGTGGTGAGTTTTCATCTAGAATCGCATTAACGAGCGAAAATTTCCCACACGAAGAATCACAATGGGGGACAATACTTGTGTTGTATCTGGACCAGACCTAAGCGGAAGACACGTAACACGCTTTGAATAGGATATACATACAATCGCCGGTTAAGCATTCTAGCAATAGCGCCCGTGTTCCGGCATAACCATCCAAGATTCATGGGTTGAAAATCCATCACCAAACCAACCCAAATGAAAGAAATCGCTCAAACCAACTCCCCACATTTCCTGTAAGTTCCGTGTTATTGTTTTGCCTCTCACCACATGAGCTCAAGTTTGCGCCATATATCTTCGAATAACCAAGACCACGCCAATGGCCCGAGAAGCCACAATTTCCATCACCTTCCACGTTAAGAATCCTTATGATGTACGGCAAAAGCTCGAATTGCCATAAAATATTCGCTCGCTACCTGCAATGTACAACTCGTGTCTTAAATCGCTCGTTAGCGTGCTCTCCCACGTATGAACTATGTCTCGCAAGTTCTTCGTTCAAGTCCGGGATTTTTTAGGTTTTGAATAACTTCGCGGTGATCTCGTGGTTGGTTCTTTGTTCAAATCGGGATTTTTGTAGCCTTGGACTTTTTGTCCTTTGCGCCGGACGCCCACGAGTACTTGCGTGAATGGCGTGTTCACGGGTTGATATGTGATTCGAGCGATATACCTCTCATCATGTTTAACATATTTTTCTTGACAAACGACTAAGCTTTGCAAAAACATTTTGAATTTTCCAACGTCACTTGACAAGAAAGATCATCTTTAGGCTCTTCGTATGTATGAGTAGGTCGATCTCTAGACCAGGGAACACTTAGGGTTCTCCAAAAATTATCAACACGATCAAGTGGAAGAGGCCATCCTGCATTCGAAAAAAGTGACTAGTATAAATTATCGGTATTGACGGGGAGAATAACTTGATAGGCATAAATTTAATATACTTACCATGAATTTGATAGTAAACCAGTTCGTGATAGCATGGTAACCCACAAACTGCCCACAACTGATGACCACATTCAAGTGGGTCCATATCCAGTTTACTTTCTACGACAATGAGTTGTAAAGCATGTTTTGAAACTTTATACCGCAATTCATCAAATAGTGTGTCCCTACACACATGCAGTTTCTTGGTTATGCTTCTATTAAAAGTTTCTCTTATTGCATTTTCTTGCGGAACTAGAATCTTATCGACCGAACTCAACAACGTGTCTAAGTTGGACTGTGGAGCCCAAGTATAACTTCAACAACGCTGTTGACCCTCAACTCTACATGTTGTTGTTTGTCAAGCCGCGATATGGGTCGGTAATGTACCATACCTAACATGTGGTTGTAATGTACGTACGCTTTATCAAAATACCGCAAAACGTCTGAGAAAACAATAAATTAATAAAGTGTTTAAGCTAATAAAAAAAGTCATTCGGGTACTTATTTATTAAATAATAAAAAAATGAATTAATAGTTAAGTACCCTGTTTTTGGACCAATAACTCTTGTAGGTGCCTATAATAGTGCATGAACATATCTTGGGTCAGAGCTTTAACCAACCAATCCCATAACCATCTAACGGACGCATACTCCTCTCCCGTATCGAATCTATGTCTACAATTCTTGAGCATATTTTGATTAATATGCCATCGACAGAGTAATTTGTTAGCGTTTGAGAATTCTGCTTTGCATGCCCCAAGCAACGCTAAATCTCTGTCAGTGACGATAACGCGCGGGTAATATTGTTCGTCTATCACCCTCTTAACACATTGCAAGACCCATATGAAATTTGGCCCTATTTCACAGTTCAAAAAGCTAAACGCCATTGAAAATGTTTTGTTTGTTGAAATAACTCCAACAATTGTAAAGAACGGCAGTTTAAACAACGTGGTGTTGTATGTGGTTTCCATCATCATGATTTCTGGGAATGTTGTCTATATGGCATATGACGTCGGGTGAACAAAAAATATTTCCTCAAGCTCATTAGTGCAGTCATTTACCCTGTCATAATATGTATAACCTGGACGCCTCAAATGTGCTAAAAGGACTTGTATTGGAGTTCTATCACAACGAATGACGCCGCGTATCTTATTTTGTGCATTATATATAGTTTGAATGCTAGACACGTTATCCGGATCATTATCCTTTAGTGACGAAAGTATAATGCGTGGTGCTACTTTATGCTTTGTCAATTGCTCCACCAAAACAAACTCATGATCTTTTAATCGCATTGCTTGTGGAAAACCATGGAACGAATCTACAAAATCATGATTATGCCTCTCACACTTCACCCTCAAGATCCAACCATTGTCACCTTTTATATATTTCGCCAGTAATTTGAATGGACAATTGGTTTTAGTGGTACTAGTCTGCCGTTGAAGTTCATCTTCTGAACCTTCACGTGCAGACGTCCCATGTTTTGAACACTTATAATCGATTGAGTACTTATACCCCCTATCTGTTTTGGTTCTTGCTTGAACAATAATAAAATCGATCGATTGAGCAATAGTTTGCACCCAATTAGTTAGAACATCGTCATCAGGGAACACCTAAAAAAATAAAAAATACAACTTTTATAATTTTCATTTGTAACAGATACATTTTTTTATAACTTTTTTTATTTTTACAACTTATATACTTTTATTACAACTTTTTAAAAAACTTTTTACTTTTCATACTTTTTATACATTTTAACAACTTTTGTATTCCCACTTTAAAAAAAATAATAATAAAACTTTTACAACTTTTACTTTTATTATATTTTATAAAATTTACAAACTTTTACAAATTATATACTTTTACTTTTGCAAAAAAAAAAGAAAGAAGAAGTTAAAAACGCGTTTTTCTCTCTCTCTCTCTCTCTCTCTCTCTCTCATTACTATTCTGACTCGTCTCTCACATCACTCTCTCTCTCTCTCTCTCTCTCTCTCTCTCTCTCTCTCATATCACTCGTCTCTCATTTCTCTCTCTAACTGAAACTCTCTCTCTCTCTCTCTCTCTCTCTCTCTCTCTCTCTCTCTCTCTTTTTAGATCTAACAAGTAAAAAAACACTTGTTATATCTTGGTTAGAAACCACTTGTGATATGTGGTGATGGATTCTTGGTGATGGTGAATCTGTGGTTGATACTACTTGTTAGATCTAAACAGTGGTTGATACTACTTGTTAGATCTAAACAGATCTGTTTTTGGAGGGAATATCTTGTCCCTTTTTAGATATGTGGTGACGGTGGTTCTTTTAGATCTGTGGTATGGTTAAGATCTTTTTTGATATGTGATTCTTTTTAGATCTGATCATTTTTTTGGTGTTGGATCATTTTTCGTTGTGAAAACTTTTGAAAACTTGGTTGATCTTTTTAGATCTAACTAAAAAAACAACTTTTTTTATATGACTTGTTAGATTTTTTAGATCTAACTAAAAAATTTGGTGAAATACTCGTTGTGAAAACTTTTGAAAACTTGGTTGATGGTGATAGTGAATCTGTGGTTGATACTACTTGTTAGATCTAAACAGTAGTTGATACTACTTGTTAGATCTAAACAGATATGTTTTTGGTGGGAATATCTTGTCCCTTTTTAGATATGTGGTGATGCTGGTTCTTTTTAGATCTGTGATGTGGTTTAGATCTTTTTTTATCTGTGGTTCTTTTTAGATCTGATCATTTTTCTGGTGTTGGATCATTTTTCGTTGTGAAAACTTTTGAAAACTTGGTTGATCTTTTTAGATCTAACTAAAAAAACAACTTTTTTTATATGACTTGTTAGATCTTTTTAGATCTAACTTGTTAGATATTTTTATGATCTGTGGTACTTGATTTGATTTCTTTGTTAGATCTTTGATGGTGTGGTGATCTTTCTGATGGTGTTGGTTTTTGTTTTGTGAATGCTTGTTTTTGAAACTGTGAATGGCAGTCGCTTTCAAGCTGCTATATAACATCAAAAATGGTTTAGATCTGTTTGGTTGGTTTAGATCTGTTTGGTTGGTTGCTGATGATAAAAAAAACTTCGTTTTTTGAAATGGTTTCTTGAAACTTCTTATTATGAAATAAGCAGTTGATTTCTGGTTTAAAAAATCGAGATGGTGATGATGATTTAAAAAAAATGTCGATTGGCATGGCATAACCGAATGGACAGGCAAACATTTTTCAACCTTCAAATTTACAGCCATATGATTAAAAATAACAATCTGAGCCATCACGATGTGTCATTTCTTTTATATGTTAGATATGTGATGGTGATCTGTGATTTGTTAGATCTGTGATGGTGATTTGTTAGATCTGTGATGGTGGTGTTAGATCTGTGATTTGTAGATCTATTGTTTGTTTAGATCTTGGCTGTTTGATTGGTTTAGATATGTGGTTTGATCTTGAAATCAGTTTCAAAAACTACTTATTGAAAGCAGTTTCAAAAACTACTTTACTGAAAACAGTTTCAAAAACTGAAACTGCTTATTATGAGAAGCGCCAGCCTTTAAACCGCTTTGGTTGGTTGTCGTTGATAAAAACTTGGTTTTTTGAAATGGTTTCTTGAAACTGCTCATTATGAAATAAGTAGTTGATTTCTGTTTTAAAAAACCGAGATGGCGATGATGATTTAAAAAAAAATTGTCGATTGGCATGGCATAACCGAATGGACGGCAAACATTTTGCAACCTTCAAATTTCTGACCATATGAATAAAAATAACAATTTGAGCTGTCTCGATGTGTCATTTTTTTATAAACGTAAACTTTTATATGTAGTAGCGTAAAATTATACCTCGTTCGTGTAAACGGTGATGAATTCATCGTTAACTTTTATAAACCCGTAATAGCTTCTTTTTGTTTTGTGAATTTTTGATCTGTGGTGCTTGATCTGATTTATTTGTTAGATCTTTGATGGTGGTGGTGATCTTTCTGATGGTGTTGGTTTTTGTTTTGTGAATGCTTGTTTTTGAAACTATGAATGGCACTCGCTTTCAATATGCTATATAACATAAAAAAATGGAGTGAAAACACTAAAAACGTGTTTCACAAAACCATTCCCGTGAATCTCCCCGTGAATAATTCTCAGACAAAGGACAAAAAAAAGGACGATTCTTATTCCTTCTACAAAGTTAAAACAAAAGTTATATGAAAAAAAGAGTAAAAATAAGATACTATAATTTGAAAAATTAGATACTATACATGTATGATTATTGAATAAAATCAAATAGTATACATGTATGATTATTGAAAAAAAAAAGAAAAAAAAAAGACAATATCTGACGAAAAAGAGTAAAAAAAAGGACAAACAAGTACAAACACCCCCTTAGGGGGTGTTTTGATAGCATAACCCATTCTATACATACACTTTGAGCTGACATCATTGAAATAGGAATTTTACATACGTGTCTTTACAATAGGCTATTAATAGAATTTGTGCTGAATATTACTCTTTGTTTTCCTTTTTAATTTTATAGAAATCCGCATTCTTTTGCACATATATCTAAAATTTGAATCTCAAAATACTAATTTCATTTGCAGATCAATTTAGTTTTTTCTTTGAGTAGTATGTTGCTTTATTCATATGCGTCTTCTTCATCTCATCTTCTTTTTAGTTCTTAAATTCCATAATCATTTACTTTGTTTTTATCTTTCCTTTTTCTTATTTGTTTTATTTTTTTTATTTTTTGCAAATAAAGCATTGTTCTTAGGTGCAGAGCGTGTGTAATCAAAGCTAGGCATCATGTGAAAACATATATACCCGCCCACTTAAGGTTTGTTTCGTTGAAGTTGATTAGTATCTCGGTATCGACATGCTCTTCTTTTTGTATGGTTTATGGTCGGGTAAAAGTTCCATGTTTTTTGTTAACCTTAGTTAGATGAAACTGCTTATATTTGGTTTTAGCCAAACAAAATATGATAATGAGGAGAGACAAAGTTAAATGGTTAAAGTTAACTTACAAATACAAGTAATTAAGTTTGAGTATTGCCTTTTTGTAATTTTCTTAACCAAGAGTAAGCATATCTAGATTATAAGAGTAAGGGTGCATTATGAGTTCTGACATGCACACAACCTGTTTTAGAAAAGGCCTCAGTTGAGATTTATGGGCCCGTTTGGTTTGTAGATGGGTTTAGGATTATGATTTGGATTTGGATTTAAATTTGGCTTAGGATTTGGATTTGGATTTAATATAAGAGAGAGAGAGTATATATTATAAAATAGACAAATAATTATTTAATGTAAAATAAAATAATTTTTTAAGTTAAAATAGAGATTAAAATTATGATATTAAAAAATGAGTGATTGAAAATATAAGATGGCCCACAAATGTGGAAGATTAGTAGAAAGTCTGATTATGTAGCTAGGTTTTGTCTAACCCTCCAAAATTGGTCATCACTACCAAATTCAAAAACCATCTTACATAACAAACAACGGATTTCACTTGGATCCCTAATCCCCACACAAAAAACTGCATACCAAACGCACCCTATGTTACTTTTCTTGAAACTTAGAGCACACGGTGTGGCTCTCGTCGTCTGCCTCGCCGCCACGCTGGAAGCCTCGCCGCCACACCGCCTTCTTTCGCCGTCCTTCGCCGTTGAGCCTCTCTTCGTCTGCACAACGAAGAGGAGAGTCTGACAAACCAAACGGATAAATTAATTTTCAAAAATCTAGCCGTTTTTTAATGGATAGTTTTAACTTTAAAAAAAATGGAAAAAAAGAAAAAAAGAAAAAAAGAAAAGCCCTTAACACCCCTATAAATACCAAACCATAAACCACCATTTTTCTCACAACAATTCAACCAACTTTTATATACTTTCTATATCTCTAGTTAAAAAAAACAATGTATCAAAACCCGAATGATGGAGGGTATTTCACAAACCTCCTCAATTAAAACCCACCACAATACGGAGGATCTTTAAACCCGTCTACCCCCTCCTCGCAAAATTCCAACCAATCTCCCCAAGAATTTTTTTTAACCAACAATATGCGTTTCAACAAGGATTCACAAGTTACCCAGAACGATTTTCGACACCACAGTTTTTTAACCAGTCACAACCTCCAATGTTTCCCCAAATTGAATCACAACCGTCCGGTTCACAATTTAAAGTACCAAAAGCACGTGAACCGGCCAAATGTAAAGGGAAAAAGACAAAGGCAAAAAAATCAAAACAAGCTGTGTAAGATTTGGACGCAGACGATGACGATGATGTGGAAGTCGTAGGCCAGGCAGACAGGAGGAAATGGAACAAGGTTAAAGAAAGGTTGCTTGTGCAAATTTGGATAGAAATTTCGTAAGATCGAGATATGGGAAATGACCGTTCCGAATATTTCTTTTGGAATGACATTATGGAGATGTTCAATGATCAGATTACCGATGACCATCGTACCAAAAATATGATCACGGGTAAATGGTCGAGGATTAACGGTGATTGCCAAAAAGTCAATGCTATTTACAAACATTTGCAGCGCCGAAGTGGTGAAAATGACCACGATCATCTTGAGAATGCGAAACTGAACTTTGAGCAACGCTTTGGTGGGAAGGAGTTCGGGTATGTTCACGCTTGGGAGATTTTAAAAAATTACCCGAAGTGGGACGTCGAAGATCCGATTGACATTACATGTCTCGAGAATATATTCGGCCTGGAAAAATGACCTTGTCCCGAAAGATATGCAGGTAGAAAGAGTCGAGCCGCAAAGAAACAAAAGTCGACTTCAACGTAGAGTGCTGCGAGCTCCAGTGGGAGTCAATCGAGTACTTTTTCGGGACAATTATCCGAAAAATATGCTCAAAAAGCCGACGTTCAAACGGCTTGTTACGAGAGGAGGTGGGAGAAGGAAATTGCTACGTTAGAGATGAAGGAGATGAAGTTTCTCATGCTTAGGAATGGCAATGGGGCGGGTTTGGCCATCCCCATCCCCAAACCCGATTACAAAAATCATCCCCAAACCCGCCCCAATCCCCATTGGGGATCTTATCGGGGCGCCCCATTGGGGCGAGATGCTCCCCCAAACCCGCCCCATTCCCCATTAGGGTCTTATCGGGTTTTCTTTTTTGAGCGCGATCCTCCATCATACTCATGCTTTTCCCCGTTTATTCTTATTTTTACGCTATTAACAATATGATTTCGCCGAATAACTTAAAGAATTGAGAACCCATTAATAATATATTAGGCATTGGAATAAATCACAACTTTTTTAGAATATTATGAAACAAAACAAAATTTTATAATCACACTTTGAAATATTACAAAGATAAAAATTAACAAAAATTAGAGAATTATATTTAGTACATAAATACTAGCATAAGATTTAAGGTATATAGATATATGTATATGTTTCAGGGCGGGGCGGGGATAGTGTGCCCCGTCCCCGCCCCAAACCCGATAAGAATCCCCATTAAGGCCCCAAAACCCGCCCCGAAACCCGATAAGCATGCCCCGCCCCGCCCCAATAAGTTCGGGTTTCGGGTTTCCCCGTCGGGTTCGGGTTTTATTGCCATCCCTACTCATGTTAGATCCCAATTTGACTTCTGACCCAGCAAAAGCAGAGATCATCCGAAAGAGGCAAGAAAGAATAATGAAGAAATATGCAAGAAGAGATGACTAATAAAATGTTTAGGTTTCTTATTATTAGTATATGTTGTATTTTTTTCCCGTATCGTTTTTTCTTGCGTATCGTATTTATTTTTTCTTATTATTATGTTGTTAATGTATTTTAATTATTAATGAAATAAATTTAGTTTATTTGGAAATTTGAAAAAAAAATTATAAGTTGTGGGCCCCAAATGAGTAAGTTGAGGTTTGTTGTGAGTGGGGGGTTATTTATGCTTAGTTGTGGAGGTTTGTTATAGTGATGTAGAGGTGATGTGGCACCCGTGGGCCTCGAATGAATAGATTTGCTTAGCCATGACATCTAGAGCTCTTATGAATTACTGTCTTAAAATTAGTAATCCAAAGTGATTTTTTTATGAAATTGGATCATTTTTACATATGGCTTTCCTTTCCTCTTTTATTGTTGCAGGTTAAAGAGAGGGTTCTATAATAAAGAGTCTGGAATCAACAAAATTTGTACTATCTTTATGAACTTAACAACCGTGTTGTGATATCATATGTGTAAGTTTATGAGACAAATTTGGGTATGTTTGGTGCAATGGACTGGGGCTGGGGCTGGGGCTGAGGCTTAGGCTGGGGCTGGGGCTAGGGCTTTTATTGTAAGCCCAAATTAAAATTTGTATTTTTGTAGACTTGTTTGGCAAATGGGCTGGGGCTGGGGCTTATTATTGCAAAATTACTAAAAAAGATATAATTAAATAAGTTTTATGGTATATGTTAGATATTTTTGTGGGTAAATATATAATTTATGGTTCATAAGCCCTGAGCTAAAGTTTTTAACCCTTGTTATGGGGCTAAAATTTCAAACCCCTTTTAACGGCTTATGATTTCATAAGCCAGTGATAAGTATTTAAAATGTACACTTTTAGGGGGTCATTTAAGCCCTTAATCGACCACTTTTATATCCGTTACTGCTTAATTTCGTTCCTTTTCACTTTTTAGGTCTCTTGGAAGTAAAATGCTGGAATGATGCATTTTTGGACAAAAAGGAGTGAATACATGAAGAAAATGGCAAAGTCAAGATTGAAGCCACTCAAGCTACTCAAACTGAACTTGACGGCGTCCCAATCAAAGGGCGACGCCGTCCCTATATACAGACTTGATAAAAACATGGACCGGACCGCTGGAATTTTTGCTCATACAACCGACGGCCAAGCTTTGAATAAGAAGGGCGCCACTCGACTTTTCATCTCGACGCCCTGGATCCGAATCATGACGACGTCTCACTTGAAGACTGACGGCGTCATAACTCTAAGGTGACGCCGTCCCATCGATGACTTGGCCAAGACGAAAACCCTAATGACGGCGAGCTGACGACGTCCCACCTATAAGGCGACGCCGCCGCACCTGTAAATCTATATATAGAATTCGATTTTTCTGAATTTAAAGAGGTAGACTTTTGGAGTAAAAATCCTAAACGTTTGTAGTCCGACTTGGACAATATCTTAGGGTCACAAACCTTATTTTACACATTAAGATAAGTGTTTTAATCCAAAGTATCATTATGTGTTCTATTGATTGTGTGTATGCTTGCTTGTTTAACATGTCTAGCTAAATTTATTGTGTGTTTGCTTAGATCTATGAAACCTAGTTATTAATTATTGTTAGGTTGTCTCTTATCTTAATTGTAATTGGCTTAGGAGTGCAACTAGGCTTTCGTTGTATTTAATGCTTGAATAATCTTTGTGAAAGTTAGTTTATGAATGAAATAGTTTAAGGACTTGCGGATTTCGTAGGCTAAACCCAAAAGTAACCTCAAAGAGTTAGGGCATTGGTACACCTGATGCGTGCCAAACAGTCAAGCTAAATCACTCAAGTCTGCCACTTGTGAATGGCAGACCGTAACCAGCTTAAAATTGCCTAAGCACGAATGCAATGAAGATCTGGGGAGTATAGTGTTTCCCCGGGTCGTTATGTCCCAGCGAGTTATGCAATGGATTATCAAACGTAAAGTGATCGAGAAATTTGAACAGAAAAAAGGATTTGATTATGATTATAACTACATGAAAAGCCAACAAATTACAACGGCTTAAATGCAAATTAAAGAAAATTAAAAAGATAAAAAATATTAAATAAACGCTATCACTATTTTTAAAATTGATTTTTCTAGATTTTATAAAACAAAATAACTTAAATAAACTATTTAATTAAAACGTAAACCTGAATTACCTAAAAACGTGACCTAGAATGAAGACGCATGTTATATGTAAAAATTACGCGAGTGCGCAAGCAAAAACGTAAAATTTGTGAAATAAAAGTCCTATGAATGTAAAAACAATTTTCCTACGTCCTAATTGACTAAAAATAATTTTAGGAAAAAGCGGAATATTTTTTTGAGTTTTATTTTATTTATTACAAATTAAAAACGATTTAACACTAATTAATTGATAAAAAATGGTAAATGATTATGGAAAAATCTGAAACTTTCCTGAAAACTATTCTATCCTAGCAGGAACCTAAGAAAAATAAAAAAGGGCCAGCAGCTTATTCAGATAAGCTGTTAATAAGCTGCCAAAGTAAATAAGCTAAAGGGTAGACTAATGGTTAAATAAGTAACAAGTGTAACTTGTAACGCAAAAGACCCAAGGGCACAATTGGTTACAGGTACACAACATATCACTCTACTAAGGGGAGGTCCCTAGTTCGAACCTTGGCCTCCCCTTTTTGTAAAACACATTTTTTTTTCTTGACTTTCTTTTTGCAATTTAAAACTCAGTTAAAAGGAATACTATTTGTGAAAACCTTTTTATTGGAAAGCTAGGAATAAGCAGTTTAGACTGCTTATTTTCAGCAGTTCACAACTAGCACCAATCAAACACCCACTAGATCTTTTAAAGCACAAATAGCCAACCTTAAGCACACACTAAGCATGGTAAGCAGTTACATAAGCTATCCTACACTAAACTAAGTCAACAATAAGCTTGTGCATTAAAAAGTAGAAACTGAACCTAGAGTTGAAAGGGAATAAGCAAAGAAACTTCAAGGAATCCTAATACTAAAAGAAATTAGACAAATAAGCAATTAAATGAACAAATTAAGCTAGAATAAGCTGAAAACAATCTACTTTAATCTAATTACACTAGAGGATACTAAAGACAATCTAAATAAGCTAAATGAAGCTCCTAATAAGCACTTAGAATCCAATACTGACCTGCTGCAGCAGGCTTAGAAACAGCCTGAGGAGAGCTGTTTGAAGCTTGTTTAAATGCTGGAAATCGACTTCCAAGGCAAAGACATGCTGCACACTCATGGTTAGCATAGTTGATATGCATAAAAAGCAAATTAAGAGCCAAAGGGAAGCTTTAAATAAAAAAAATGATGCAACAAGGCTGCTAAAGCTAGTATGGGGACAGAACAGACCCAAGAGGGTATTTTTGAGCTTGATCCAATAAGCTACACGGTGAACAAACCCGTGAGCTTCTAGGAACCTTAAGCTCACCCAGCTAGCTACCCTTTGCCCCTATAGTCGTCCATGGAAGAGCTTATACAAGCTCATGGTTGGATCGAGAAAAGGGCTTGGTGCTCTGTTGGGTTGCAGATGCTAGCAGTTCAAGGGGGCGATTTCGGGCTTAAAAAGAAGCTACCTAATAAGCTCAAAAGGTAAAACACAAGCTAACACAAATTAACCTAGTGCAACTAACTACCGATTTCAAAGAACTACCTAGTCTTAGATCTAACTTTAGGCTATCCTAATCTAAGCTAAAAAAAGGTCCATTTAATGATATTGTGACAATGAGACAAGAAGAAGAATGGACTTAAAAAAAAAACTATCCAAGCCAGTTTATACCAAATGAAAACTAACAACAGAGTCAAACTATTAAACTTGCACTTTGAATACAACTTAATTCAACTTAAAGAATGGGTCAAAAGGAGATTATGACCCACAAAAGAGCTCATTCCAAACACACTTTAAGGCGTAAAACAAGTGAAAGCAACCTTGGAAAACTGACTAGTAAAGTGTAACAGGAACTCACAGAGCTTATACAAGCCTTTAAAAAAAAACAAGTTGATCAGATGAATAACAAGGATTTGAAACAGATGGTAAACCGATGAGCATAAATAAAATTGAGATTTCAACAGGAAAATTGCATCAACAAATTAAAATTGCATTGAACTGAGATTGAAAGTTACATGTAAATTAAATGACAGGAAAATTAAACTGAGGTAGAACCTTAAAATCTAGACTAAGACTAAAACTGAAATTAAAACAAAAATTAACTAAAAAAAACTAACTACTGCCACACTCTCTTGCTTCTTCTCTTTTTATACATCAAAAGTGCTCCCACTAGACTTCTGAGCAAATCCCACTTGAAATCTCAGCCATTGGATGATTTTAGCCATAGATGAGTTTTTTTTGTGAAAACTTTTTTTGTCAGTTGGCTCTGATAACTTGGACAGGGAAGGAAACATTTAATGCATTTGGCTGTTAGGTGCTTGGAGGGGGAACAAAGCGTGGAGTAGGGTGGAGTTGCAGGTATAGGCATGATGATGGAGATGGACAGGGAAACCCGTGAGGGTGGTTTTTTATTTAAATCGTGGGTGGATTTGGTTTATTAAACCGGGTAAAGGTTTTGGATAACGGGTGGACTGGGTAGGGTAAAAGGGAAATGGGCCATGGGTTTGTTTTGGGCTTTAGGTTAATACTTGATCCAAAGTGTATCTTAGGGACCAAAAGTGAACATTCTGAAATTCCAGGGACTGTTCAAGTAGTTTCTGAAAAGTACTTCAAGGGTTAGACTTGACAATCTCCAAAATTATAAGGGCAAAACTTGCAAATCTCAAGTATTCCAGGGACCAAACTTGTCATTTTTGAAACTCAAAGGACCAAAACTGCAATTTTCCAAAAATTATTATAAGGACCAAATTTGACAAGTTCCAATTACCAAAGGACTAAAAATGTTAATTTTCCAATTTAAAAGGTCCAGGGTAAATTCGTCAATCTTTGAAATTCCGGACTAAAGTTGCCATTTTTGAAAGTTGGGGACTGAACGCCATTTTGCAAACTTAGCTCGTTTTTCATCCTGATTTTGAACATTTTGCATCCAAACATATAAAATGCAATTTTGGAATATTTTCGTGATTTTGATGCATTCGAGCATTTTTAAACGTTTTGCAGTTCAGATTTAACCAAAAATGATGAGTATTTACACACTCATCAATCCCCACACTAAACTATTGCTAGTCCCTAGCAATCTTGAGAAAAACTTAATGGATTTGCATCTCTTTACCAAAAGCCATTACTTCTGGAGTAGCCAAATGTTTGAGTTCAAGCAAGAACCATGGTACACCGATAACCATGTGATTTTGAGCAAACCACCAGCCTTCAACGGTTTTGATTTGTCTTTACCGAAGCCGCTTGCTCGACTAGCCAACTCTTAGATAAATTATCGAATTATCTTTGGTGAGTGAATACCAATTATGGATTTTCTCGCCTTTACCACAAGCCATAAACTTGCGGGCTAGCCAACTCTTCACTTTTAAGGATATGGTGAGGTGAATACCATACAATTTTGGGCAAATTGCAAGCCGTCAACGGATTTGAGATATCTTTACCAAGAGCCGCTTGCTCATGGATTAGCCAATCCTTTTGTTTATTAGACAAGGCGATCGATAACCAAATGAGTAAGTGCAAAACACTTACTCCAAAAAAAAAAAAATTTGGCCAAAAATGGGGAAATTAGGCGTATAATTACATGATAAAATTGCGTGAGAATTCCCCACACTTAGAAATGAATATTGCCCTCAATATTCAAAGTACCGCGGTTATGCCAAACCGAGAACGTAAAAGGGAAATACTACGCCATTATTTGAAAGTTTTTTGATGAAAACTTATATATATATAACATGTGGGCAACTCCCCACACTAGGGTGGTACACACGGGTGAAAACCCATGTTTAACTACTGTTTTTGATTACCAAGTCGCTAGCTTGACTCGACCCCGAATTAATTTGTTCATGGGGAAGCAAAGTGGAAGAAACAATCTCCATCGGACTTTCATTCAAGATGTTTGGACAAACATTTGAAGCACGTGAAAGTTCCACATCGATGAGATATACATAGAACCGCTCAAAATGATAATTGAAAATGCCTGGTCAAAGATAGTATCTTCATTCCCGAAGGAGTGAAGATGAAGAGAAATCACAAGATATTTGAGGAAAGGAAGAAAGATTTTGATAACAATCAAGATCCATTCTTCATCCTCAAATGTAGACATATCGGGAGGAAGGGTGAAGGTAGTATCATTAATAGGCAAACTCGTATGATAGAGTACACCTTCCTCCGAGCCAATATCATCCTCAAGATCAAAATAGAAATGATCATGTTCCAGAGGAGATATGTCATGAGAGAGTTCACCGGAGAACTCTTCATGAAGAGAATCATTCACATGAAGTGAATTTGTGAACTCTTGTTCCATTGTGGGCTCATCACTATCCTCAATCTGAGTATCAAAGAGTGGATTCTCATAAATTGAAGTGAATTCAGAGTCGAATTCAAATAGAGGATTGGTGAAAGTGGCTTTGAATGTTTCGAACAAAGTGATCAACATTCTCTATTGGACTGTTGGGATAAGAAGTGAGTGAACGATCATTATCAATGAGACTTTCAGTCTCTCCTAGATCGGCTTCGAAATCAAAGAGTGGATTGATGTGAGTGAGTTCACCGGAGACCTCCTCAAGAAGAGGATCGATCAGGAGTGATGCCTCAACATACTCAATGTCTCCATAAGATTTACAATCATCGCTAAAATCGGAGAAAGTTTCAAAATGACCTTTTGAACACTCAAGAGGGGAAAGAGAATCATACATATGATCAGAAGTTCCCTGTGACTCTCTCGATTGGGACAAGGTCCTCAACACTAGACTTTATGAATTCGTCCGATTCCTTTTCGTGAACAAGGTCAAGATGCTCGCCCCCATGTTCGAGAGTGAGTGGGAGCTTTGGGTGTGATAGCGCTTGTTTGAGAATGAATCTCAAGCTGATATCAACCGATGAACTTGATGAATCTTTATAGAATTGAAGGATATCAAGTGTGTCCTCATCATCACCGTTATCGTGAATAAAACGAAATTGAGAGCTAGATCTCGCTTTTCTTTTGCAATTGATTCCCTAATAGATTTTTCAAAGGCAATTTGGGAATTTATTTTAGCACCGCCTTCTACTAACAATTCTTCCATGGATTTTTTATTTGGATTATCTTGGGAATGGTTACTTTCCTTCAAACCTTTCACTAAATCCAAAAGATCAAGGAGAAGATTTTGAGGAAGTGGCTCAGGCCGAGGTGGTGCCTGATTCATCCGCATTGTAGAGGTTGGTCATGATACGAAGAGTCGTAATTGTTACAAGGAAATGGATTCCTTGTTTGACAATCAGAGCTAAAGTGAGGACCTCTACAATACTCACAACAAAGAAAACCGATGTGGCCGTGAGTCATATGTGTTGTAGTCATAATTGTTATCGAACCCGCTCATAGACAAGCGTGTTTCCGATTGACAATCGGAATCGGAGTGTGAACCACCACAAGACTCACAACAAGAAAACGCTGAGTCTCACAAAGGTGGTAGCCGATGGAATAAATCGGTTGTGTTATGGTAAGAATAGGGATCTTGGTTATAGACAGCACCGTTTCGACTCCACCATGCTACAACTCGGGCAATTGCCACCATTATAAGGACCACCACACCATTGACAACCAAGAGGGTGAGGATAAGACATAGAAAGAATCAAAGGTTTTCCGAGGGGTAGGGATGAAGAATCAAAGATGTGAGAGGGTAAAGAGGAATATTTTTGGCATTTTTGAAAAACATTTGTAAAAACAAAGACTGAAAATCTTTTTGGGTTTTGATTTTTATAAGAAAATATAAATACATATAGATGGTATGAACAAAGAGTGAATATCCAAATCACTAATCTGCTAAACGGAAGATAATCAAGACAAGCCGGCGTAAAAATTTGATGCGTGCCAAACAGTCAAGCTAAATCACTCAAGCCCGCCACTTGTGAATGGCGGACCGTAACCATTTTAAACCGCCTAAGCACTAATGCAATGAAGATCCGGGAGTATAGTGTTTCCGGTCGTTATGTCCCAAATGAGCTATGCAATGGATTATCAAACGTAAAGTGATCGAGAAATTTGAACAGAAAAAAGGATTTGATTATGATTATAACTACATGAAAAGCCAACAAATTACAACGGCTTAAATGCAAATTAAAGGAAATTTAAAAGATAAAAAATATTAAATAAACGCTATCACTATTTTTAAAATTGATTTTTCTAGATTTTATAAAACAAAATAACTTAAATAAACTATTTTAATTAAAACGTAAACCTCAATTACCTAAAACGTGACCTAGAATGAAAACGATGTTATATGTAAAAATTACGCGACAAGCAAGCAAAAACGTAAAATTTGTGAAATAAAAGTCCTATGAATGTAAAACAATTTTCCTACGCCCTAATTGACTAAAAATAATTTTAGGAAAAAGCGGAATATTTTTGAGTTTTATTTTATTTATTACAAATTAAAAACGATTTAACACTAATTAATTGATAAAAAATGGTAAATGATTATGGAAAAATCTGAAACTTTCCTGAAAACTATTCTATCCTAGCAGGAACCTAAGAAAAATAAAAAAGGGCCAGCAGCTTATTCAGATAAGCTGTTAATAAGCTGCCAAAGTAAATAAGCTAAAGGGTAGACTAATGGTTAAATAAGTAACAAGTGTAACTTGTAACGCAAAAGACCCAAGGGCACAATTGGTTACAGGTACACAACATATCACTCTACTAAGGGGAGGTCCCTAGTTCGAACCTTGGCCTCCCCTTTTTGTAAAACACATTTTTTTTTCTTGACTTTCTTTTTGCAATTTAAAACTCAGTTAAAAGGAATACTATTTGTGAAAACCTTTTTATTGGAAAGCTAGGAATAAGCAGTTTAGACTGCTTATTTTCAGCAGTTCACAACTAGTACCAATCAAACACCCACAGATCTTTTAAAGCACAAATAGCCAACCTTAAGCACACACTAAGCATGGTAAGCAGTTACATAAGCTATCCTACACTAAACTGAGTCAACAATAAGCTTGTGCATTAAAAAGTAGAAACTGAACCTAGAGTTGAAAGGGAATAAGCAAAGAAACAGTTCAAGGGAATCCTAATACTAAAAGAAATTAGACAAATAAGCAATTAAATGAACAAATTAAGCTAGAATAAGCTGAAAACAATCTACTTTAATCTAATTACACTAGAGGATACTAAAGACAATCTAAATAAGCTAAATGAAGCTCCTAATAAGCACTTAGAATCCAATACTGACCTGCTGCAACAGGCTTAGAAACAGCCTGAGGAGAGCTGTTTGAAGCTTGTTTAAATGCTGGAAATCGACTTCCAAGGCAAAGACATGCTGCACACTCATGGTTAGCATAGTTGATATGCATAAAAAGCAAATTAAGAGCCAAAGGGAAGCTTTAAAAAAATGATGCAACAAGGCTGCTAAAGCTAGTATGGGGACAGAACAGACCCAAGAGGGTATTTTTGAGCTTGATCTGAATAAGCTACACGGTGAACAAACCCGTGAGCTTCTAGGAACCTTAAGCTCACCCAGCTAGCTACCCTTTGCCCCTATAGCTGTCCATGGAAGAGCTTATACAAGCTCATGGTTGGACTGAGAAAAGGGCTTGACAGGCTGCTGTTGGGTTGCAGCATGCTAGCAGGTTCAAGGGGGCGATTTCGGGCTTAAAAAGAAGCTACCTAATAAGCTCAAAAGGTAAAACACAAGCTAACACAAATTAACCTAGTGCAACTAACTACTGATTTCAGCAACTACCTAGTCTTAGATCTAACTTTAGGCTATCTGAATCTAAGCTAAAAAAAAAAGGTCCATTTACTGATATTGTGACAGTGAGACAAGAAGAAGAATGGACTTAAAAAAAAAACTATCCAAGCCAGTTTATACCAAATGAAAACTAACAACAGAGTCAAACTATTAAACTTGCACTTTGAATACAACTTAATTCAACTTAAAGAATGGGTCAAAAGGAGATTATGACCCACAAAAGAGCTCATTCCAAACACTGCCTTAAGGCAGAAAAACAAGTGAAAGCAACCTTGGAAAACTGACTAGTAAAGTGTAACAGGAACTCACAGAGCTTATACAAGCCTTTAAAAAAAAACAAGTTGATCAGATGAATAACAAGGATTTGAAACAGATGGTAAACCGATGAGCATAAATAAAATTGAGATTTCAACAGGAAAATTGCATCAACAAATTAAAATTGCATTGAACTGAGATTGAAAGTTACATGTAAATTAAATGACAGGAAAATTAAACTGAGGTAGAACCTTAAAATCTAGACTAAGACTAAAACTGAAATTAAAACAAAAATTAACTAAAAAAAACTAACTACTGCCACACTCTCTTGCTTCTTCTCTTTTTATACATCAAAAGTGCTCCCACTAGACTTCTGAGCAAATCCCACTTGAAATCTCAGCCATTGGATGATTTTAGCCATAGATGAGTTTTTTTTTGCGGGAAAACTTTTTTTGTCAGTTGGCTCTGATAACTTGGACAAGGAAGGAAACATTTAATGCATTTGGTTGTTAGGTGCTTGGAGGGGGAACAAAGCGTGGAGTAGGGTGGAGTTGCAGGTATAGGCATGATGATGAAGATGGACAGGGAAACCCGTGAGTGGTAGTATTTTATTCAAACCATGGGTGGGTTTGGTTTATTAAACCGGGTAAAGGTTTTGGATAACGGGTGGACTGGGTAGGGTGAAAGGGAAATGGGCCATGGGTTTGTTTTGGGCTTTAGGTTAATACTTGATCCAAAGTGTATCTTAGGGACCAAAAGTGAACATTCTGAAATTCCAGGGACTGTTCAAGTAGTTTCTGAAAAGTACTTCAAGGGTTAGACTTGACAATCTCCAAAATTATAAGGGCAAAACTTGCAAATCTCAAGTATTCCAGGGACCAAACTTGTCATTTTTGAAACTCAAAGGACCAAAACTGCAATTTTCCAAAAATTATTATAAGGACCAAATTTGACAAGTTCCAATTACCAAAGGACTAAAAAATGTTAATTTTCCAATTTAAAAGGTCCAGGGGTAAATTCTGTCAATCTTTGAAATTCCAGGGACTAAAGTTGCCATTTTTGAAAGTTGGGAGACTGAAACTGCCATTTTTGCAAACTTAGCTCGTTTTTCATCTGATTTTGAACATTTTGCATCTCAAACATATAAAATGCAATTTTGGAATATTTTCAGTATTTTGATGCATTTCTGAGCATTTTTAAACGTTTTGCAGTTCAGATTTAACCAAAAATGATGAGTATTTACACACTCATCAACACCCTACGACCTTAGAAAATACAACGCATTAAGATAAGGTGTGACAATTCAACCGACCAATAAAAGATAACTAGGGAGTAATAGTATCTAGGTAAACACATTAGTAATCATCATACAAGCACACATCAAATAGACATAGCTACCCGTAGTATTAGATAATTAGATAAGTAGAGTAATCGGTAGAGAATACCACGCCCTAACCAATTGCCCCGAGATTTTACCATTAGCTTTCTAAAAAAACATATAAAAGATAAAAAAAGAATTATCCTCAACCTCAAACCTTAGCGTAATATATCTCTTGCTAGCATTCCTATTCCCCTAGAGAACGATATCAATCCCCGAGGCTTACCCAATACTACACTACAACGATTAGGTTCACTGCCTAGGGTGTTGAAAAACTTTCTCGAAGAAAAGGAAGTTCCTTTGACCCCGAACGCGCTTCAGTTTCGCCAAGATCACGCTTTTTGGCCGGCCGCCGGGAATAGAATAGCTAGTTAGATCTTTATCTCGTTTAGGTTCCCTTGCTTGATTCCTATCAAGTAAGATTTTTTCTCATTTTTAGCTTCCTTGTAGTCTATCCCCCTTCTTCGTGACTTTGTTCGTAGCCTCATCACTTTTCATCATGGAAGGTGATAACCCATCACCACATCAACCACTTCCCATCGACCCAGCACCAATTGACCCGACAAGAGGCCGTACTCTTGGTGAATACTCTAGACCGAGCCACCAAGGCTATAGGAACACCATTGAGCTCCCCAATCAAGCTCAAACTACGGCCCTGCGATCCGACACCATCCGGTTGGTGCAATACAGATGTGCATTCCATGGACTTCGTTCTGAAGATCCTAATCAAAGATCTTAAGGACTTCCTTAGAATTTTTGATTCCATCGACCTTGATGCTACCACACGGGAGACCACGCGCTTGCGTCTCTTCCAATTCTCTCTACGGGACCAAGCTAGTAATTGGCTTGAGCAACTTTCCACCGGATCCATCTCAAGTTGGGATGATCTCACCACTCGTTTCCTCGCCTAATTTTTCCCACCGGGGAGAACTACCAAACTTAGGAATGACATCTTAATGTTCCAACAACGTCAAGGCGAAACTCTCTACGAGGCATGGACTCGATTCAAGGATTTAATCCATAAAGTCCCTCATCACGGCATCGATCTTTGGCTTCAAGTCCAAATCTTTTACGATCATGTCAATCCCTCCACTCGACAAACCATTGATTATACCACCGGTGGAAGGCTAAGTAACCTTGATGTTGAAGCATGTTGGGAAGTCATCGAAGAATTAGCACAATATGAGGAAGAAGAATGGGAAGATCCAATAATCCCTGAAGAAAATGGTTTGGATTCCCAAGCGCAACCGTTTAAGAGTATGGAGGCACAAATGAATGAATTAATGGAAATGACCACACATGATTATGAGCATGTGGACGCGGTCAAGCAGTTTTCGCTTCCAAGAAAATCATGACAAGATGAATTCGAGGACATAATGTTGACATTTGTCAACAACCAAGAGAAGGAAATAAAACGCCTGGAAGCTCACATGAGAAAAACACATGACACTTTCTTGGATCTAGCTGACAGCTTCATGATGAAACTCTGTGAAGAAATCGCAAGGAATGATGTACCTAAAAAGATCGAAAAGGTATATGCGATACAGGAGCTCGTGAGTATGATTCATGAACCCTCTTCAATTCCAATAAACATGGCGACCTCCCTCAAGGAATCACAACTTTATAAGAACTCGTGCCTCAACGCTCCTTGCATAAAAGGAACATTTTCTAGGGACGTGTTCATTGGAAGGGTGCAAGTTTCGCTTCCCGACTTCCATGACGTAAGGAAACGTTCTTTTGGTTTTAAACCATGCTCGAAAGGTCCTCACTCCCAACACTTCAGTATTCCTAGAATCCCAGTTAAAATACAATTTGACATGTGAATTGCTCACCATTGTGGAGATTGTAAGTGGATTGACAAAATGAATTTTAAAATAAAAACCAAAATCTTTGTCAAAAATAGTAACAAGATTTTTGATCCGGGCGGGTTCATAAAAACAGCCTCTTTGGCAAAAAAAAGTTGGGCGTGACGCCATCACCACGCAAAGGGTGACGTCGTCGCTACGTAAAATCAGACGAATAAAAACACCACCCATCTCTTTCATTCTCTACCCTACACATTTTATCCACCCCACACTTCACTATCACGAATTCTTCAAGTCAAATCCACCACTTTACGTCATCAATCTCCACAAGGTAAGTAATTTTCAATTATATTTGTCTATTCAATTGCTCTATTCCGCGTTCAATTTTGATTTCCCCTTTCAATCCAAAACCCTCCCAATTAATTTGATTAATGCTAAATGTTGCCTTTGAATCATGTTAATTAGGCTTTAGATTAGGCGAATAGTAGTGTTGTCATGTGGGTTTGATTTTGCGAGAAGCCTTAGACGGCTTAGGGACTAAAACCACCTTGCCAATGCACCCTTTTTGCTGCAACATGGGTGTTTGGGTTAAGGGTTATGGTTAAAAACCTGGATTTTTCCCTCGAAAATGTCGGATTTGAAATTTTCTGGGTGGGACGGCGTCAGCCCGCTGGCGTGATGCCTTCATAACCTTTTGATGTAGATTCAGCAGCTTGAATACTACTCATTTGTTCCCGATATTTTTGATTTCCTATTTTAGAAAATGAGCAAGAGATTGAGGAGATCAAGGGGAAATCTTCTGGCACCCAAGAGAGTGTCGCCGACATCATTTTAGGTTGGGGAGTGTTTGTCGAGGAAGCACCCCAAAATCAACACAACGAATTGCTCCATCAAACCATTGACTCGGGGGCAGTTTTGGATTGGGATTTTCTTAATGAGCATGATCTTGCAAGGGATTTTAGAAACAGCTTTAGGAGGCACAAGTTTACTGCTCCTTAATGGGAGAGATTGTTTCATATGCGTGAGCCCGTTTATAGTGAGTTGGTGTGTGAGTTTCACGCTTCTTATTCTATGAATGTTCTTTCTTGTCGGGGTAGTATTGATTTTTAGGGGATTCGGTTTAGACTGGGTGAAGTTTGGAGGAGTATGTCTGTGCTGGAGTTTGGTTGGAGAGTGGGGTTGTATTCTGAGAGGGACGCTGAGAGTGATGTCTTTGGAGCTAACTTAGGCGGTGGATTTGCCGCTAGGAAAGACACGTGGGGGATTCAGTTCTGGAACACATTGGCCAACAGGGAGTATGTGACTGGGAGTACCCTTGCCTCGTAGATCCGAGACCCACGAACGAGGCTCGCGCACCGTTGCATTGCCTTCACCATAACGGGGCGCAAGGACACGACTCATCGTGTCACTTTACCGGATCTGTTCTATCTCTACTGAATATTTCCTGAGGATGTGTACTGTAACATCCCGTTCTGGTTGGCTGATTACTTGAGAAGTGCTAGTGGTATAAGGCAGGCGGATAGGGTGTATGGTGGTATGTTCGTCACCAGGTTGGCTCAGTCCTTTGGCATCCTGAACGGGGAGGTGCCTATGTACCTCAATGTTGTAGTAGAGCCCAAGGTTGTCAGAGCTAAGTCCTTGAAGGCCATGGATATTATCATGGATATTGGAGGCAGCTACGCATGGTACCGCCATCGGCCCGCATCTCAGGATCATGATGATGATGATGATGAGCAGCCGATGCCGTAGTACAAGCAAGAGGATGGAGCAGGTGGCACCGCTGACGCCGTGCACATGTCCAGTGGGGGCTGACAGGCCCACCAGGGAGCGTGGATGGGCCGGATGGACACGTGGATGGCTCAGCAGGATCAGAGGGCCAGGGACATATGATCACACCGTTATACAGATACAATACTTATCCATGTGCGATCATCTCGACCCTCACCTGCAGATCGACCCATTCTTCGGGCGTGAGGAGGATTACCCGCCCTATGGGTACACGGGCTACATTCCCCCTGCTATGACTACCGCTATGGAACCTCTCCTCAGTGATTTATGTGTTTATTTGTGATTTGTTTATGAACAACTGTGGTTGGATGTTGGTTAAGACAATTTGATTTGGGTTTGTAATAGCTTAGTATTATCTGTACTATGTGGTGATGTGGTGACTTCGAACAATCTATTTGATAAGGTTTTAAAATGTACCTTTTTGAGGGGTCGTTTAAGCCCTTATTTGATCACTTTTGTATCCGTTATTACTTAATATCATTCCTTTTCACTTTTTAGGTCTCTTGAAGGCAAATTGCTGGAATGGAACTTATTTGGACAAAAAGGCGCGGATATACGAAGAAAATGGCCAAAGTCAAGAATCAAGACACTCAAGCTGCCGAATACAAGGGACGCGTCAGGTGTTATCTGCGACGCCGTCGAGCACTTTTGTGACGGCTCAAGAGCCAAATTGATTATTTACAAGTGACGGTGTCGCTTTAAAAGAGTAGGTCGTCGCAACTCGCGACCTAGATTTGATCCGCACGGCGCCGAGGTCGAAGAGGACGCGCCACAAGCATAAGGTGACGCCGTCGCAAGACTAACGTGGCCAAGACGAAACCCTAATGACGCGCACCGACGGTCACAAATCATAAGGTGACGCCGTCGCGAATGTAATCTTATATATAGAATCCGAATTTTTCAGTTTTGAGTGTGTAGTCTTTTGGAGTAAAAACCTAAACCGGCTAATTATTTGTGTGTATGCTTGCATGTTCTCCATGTTCGGCTAATTTACTTGTGTGTTTGCTTAGGGAATATGAAACTTAACTATTGAATATTGATTGGTTGTCTCTTATCTTAATTGTTAATGATCTAGTAATGCGATAGGTCATTCGTTGTGTAGTTAATGCTTGATTAATCTTTGTGAACCTTAGACTATAATACCTAGAGTAGTTGTAGGCTAAACCATCCAAAGAGTACCTTAGAGTTAGAGTTTATAAATCCTAGAGATTTTGTAGACGAGACCCTTTGGTAGTTTCAAAGAGTTAGGGATCAACGCATACCCTACGACCTTGGACACACAACGCGATTAAGAATAAGGACGTGACAATTCAACCATCAATAGGAGATAATTAAGGAGTAATAAAACCTAAGTAAACACATCTTTAAACTATCATACGAGCACACAATAATTAGACATAGACTACCCTCACATTAGTTAATTAGATAATAGAGTAATCGGTAGAAATACCAACCCCCCAAATCCAAACCCCGAGATTCGTACCTTTCCATTTCCTAAAAAACATAAAAAGATAAAAAATAATCTTCCTCAACCCCAACCTTAGCGTAGTAACTCCTCACTAGCATTCCTATTCCCCAAGAGAACGATATCAATTCTCGTGGCTTACCCTAATACTACACTACAACGATTAGGTTCACTGCCTAGGGTGTTGAAAAACTTGCTCGACGAAAAGGAAGTTCCTTTGACCCCGAATGACGCGTGTAGCGTTATCAAGTTTTTGGCGCCGCTGTCGGGGAATAGAATAGCTAGTTAGTAGTCCACCTCGTTTAGGTTTCTTTGCTTGATTCTTATCAAGTAAAATTTTTTCCCATTTTTAGCTTCCTTGTAGTCTATCCCCCTTCTTCGTGACCTTTGTTAGTACCCCCGTCACTTTTCATCATGGAAGGTGATAACCCCCCTCAAATCATTGTCCCGCCAAGAGACCGTACTCTTGGTGAATACTCCAGACCTAGCCACCAAGGTTATCGGAACACCATTGAGTTTCCCGACCAAGCCCAAACTACGGCCCTTCGATCCGACACCATCCGGTTGGTGCAAAATGGATGTGCATTCCATGGACTTCGTTTTGAAGATCCTAATCAGCATCTTAAGGATTTCCTTAAAATTGTCGATTCCATCAACCTTGATGCTACTACTGAGACTACGCGTCACCGCTCTTCCAATTCTCTCTACGGGACCAAGCTAGTAATTGGCTTGAGCGACTTCCCCACGGCTCCATCTCAAGTTGGGATGATCTCACCTCTCGCTTCCTTGCTCAATTTTTCCCACCCGGGAGAACCACTAAGCTTAGGAATGACATCTTGATGTTCCAACAACGTCAAGGTGAATCTCTCTACTAAGCATGGACTCGATTCAAGGACTTACTCCATAGAGTCCTCATCACGCATTGATCTTTGGCTTCAAGTCCAACTCTTCTATGATCATGTCAACTTCCCCACTATGCGATCCATTGACCAAGCGGCCGGTGGAAAACTTAGTGATCTCACCGCGGAAGAATCGTGGGATATAATAGAGGACCTTGCTCTCTATGACAATGAAAGTTGGAATGACCCCATGAGTTTCCAAAACCGTTAAGGCAATTTCCTTGCCTCCAATTGACTCACAATCTTCCGACCGTAGGATGCTCGAGCTTGAAGATCAAGTAAAATTCCTAATGAGCTCCTACGAGAATCCTAAGTCTTCACGCCATGTGAACAAAGTTTCTTCCTCGTGTGAGCCGTGTAGTGATCCTCATAACACACGACTTGCACCCGATTCCCAACAAGCTTCCGTTGACTACGATCCTCGCAGATTAATGGAACGGAGGAAGATTCCCTACAACACCCGGACCTAGGACTTTTAATGACGCTCGAGAAGCATGGAAGGGCAAGCCCGACTTCTATTGGGGACAAACCAAAGAATTCACATCCAACGATTTCTCATGGCCCCCATCTCACGGCCCTAACCAACAAAACATTGAAGGGATGTTGCAAAACCTAGTCGCATCCCAAGAAGCCCAAATAGCTAAGCTCTCGGACCGCTTTAACCAACAACAAGCCGATATGGAAAGGAAGATAGATAACCTCTTGAAAGCCATGACTAATAGTGATAGGAAGGTTAATTCTATCTCAACTCCCGAACCTTCCGGTGTAGAGATTAAGGACCCAAGTAAGTTAGCTAAGCATGTTCAATTCGTCAATATCGTAACCCTAGTAAGGCCCAATAGAACAAATGACGAAACGAACCAAGAAACGGTACTTGAGGTTAGTGAATCTCCTAAGGATGAAGCAACCGAGGAAGTAGATGAAGTAGCCAATGACTATTTCAATAAGTTTCCTATGGAGGAAGAACTATCTCGCCACCCTCACTTAGTTCGTGACCTCCGTCACATGTACGTTAGGAAAAGCCCTAGGATCATGTTTGGGAACCCTTGGAATCTTAACATACCATGTTGCATAGGACACCTTTTGTGGCTGAAAGCATACATTGACCACAAATCCCCAATAAATATCATGACTAGCACCTATTATAATTGGGTAATGAAGAAGCCTATCCCAACTAGGCAAGACCCCGATAATCCTAGGGTTAGTTGCAATTTTTTTTGGTAGAGTTAAGGATTGCCCCTATGTAGGTAGTTTCATGTTTCCTACTGATTTCATAGTGGTAAATGATATTAGTACGCCATAGATCCTAGCTTGTCCCACGTTATTCTAGGAAAACCTTTCATAGAAAACACCGAGATGACTTATGATCCCTCATTAAGAATAGTGCGATTCAAGGATGAGACCGATGATGTAGCTTACCAAATGCCGTTTAAGATTGAGAAGTTTTCATCACTCTCCAATGATGAAAAGGAACTTAAACTATCGGTCTACTATAGGAATGAGGAAGATAAGAAGAAGGGAGTAAATTATGTTATGGCCAAGATTCTAGGTTTCTATAAGGATTGCTTGAACTTAGGACCGGAATATAGGACCAATTGGGGAGAGGACGACCTCATAGAAAGGTGAATTATAGGGCACTTTTACAACATGGAACCCCCCAATGAAGACCGTCATGAGGAAGAATGTGACGGTAGTGAAGTTACGTAGGAGCACGACTACGAGTCTAGCTACAAGACTCATAAATAAAGAAAAGCGCTTCGTGGGAGGCAACCCATGCTTAATTGTTTGATTGTTTGTGTCATATATCTTTTATCGATTGTTTATTCTCATGTTTAAATTTGTAAAAATGCTTTATTTTGTTTTTAACCTCGTCTTAATCACATATAAAGGTATTTTACATAAAGGATAAGTGTAGGGAGGATTACACACGTTTTCAAAAGAAACGTAAACATGAGAATAACAATTAATTAAAAGATATACATGTGTGTTTGTTCGAGTCAAATGCTTGTATCGAGTCATAATGGATGTTTTGCAGGAAATTTTTCCAGATTCTATAGATGTAAATTTTCCGAAAATTGCGCATTTTGTCAGATAACCTGACGGCGTCAGATCGCGAACCGACGGCGTCGGAAGGAGTAAAACAACACATTACTTTTTTCTCGTTTTCGAGCTACTTATAAATTTTGGAATTTTCCGTGTCTTAATTTTCCAAAAATTCTGTAAACATCCATTCCACAAGCATTATATCCTAGTTTAGTAGAGTCTTATATATATTATTACCGCCGATTTTACGCGAAGGTTTCGTTTGTTTTCTTCAAGTGTGCATGTTTTATTTATCAAGAAGAAGATACATAAGTTTGGAAGGAGCTTTTCACGCATATATTCTTCTTGGAAAGGATTTAACCAATACTTCACACACGGATCCTACCGAGCTAATCAGGGGAGTATTAGTTTCTTTCTTTTTTTTTATTACCTTCTATTATCATAACTTTGATACTTTCGGGGAACATTGGGGACAATGTTCAGTTTAAGTGTAGGGAGGGAAAATAAAACGGGAACTTTGAAACTATGCTTATCCTTGATTATTTGCTTTGTCCAATTGTATTTGTGTAATGAACCATGAGAAAATATCGGTTAGGGTAATGAACCAAATCACCCAAATATACGATCCTAACATTGGTATCAAGAGCAAGGTCGGTTTTTATTTGTGGTTGATTTTGGTGATTTTATATTGTCAAAGTCTTGTATAAACAAACTGTTTTTTTTAACAAAGCTATTAACTTTTCACATTCGTTGGGTGTAACAGTTTATTTTTACAAGTTTTTATGTATCTGTGTGGTCAAAATTTGTATGGGTTAACTAGAAAGAAATGGTCAAACTGTTTGGCACAACAGTTTTTGTCATCTTTTTACACTCGTATTTTTTTTAACCAAATATCCGTGAATTTGTTGTTGGTTTATGGTAAAATACTCGTGGTCAAAGTGGGTCATTTTGAGTGGTCAAATGGGCATATATTGATGTATCTTATGCAGTATTCTTCTGGGTATTAAACTGGTCTGAATATGATCGGAAAAAGATCGCCGGAAAAAAGTCAACATGGTCAAAACCCTTTTTTACGCCTAAGGAGCCCTCTTCAGAGATTTCTACGCGATAATCTGTGAAGTTATGCGTAAGGACTGTTACGCGTAAGGTTTTCTTACGCATAAGCCTATGCTTACGCATAAGCTTTACGCGTAAGACCGTGTTTACACGTAAGACCTCGTTTACGCATAAGCTGCTTTACGCATAGCGTGTTTACGCATAAGTAAAAGAAAGAAGATGAAGCGGATTTGAATTTGACCACGAACAATATACCATACTCAGACCTCAGCCCTCGAAACATCATATGTCCAGTAATATCAGATCCATAACAATACCTAATCCCAAATTCGACACAACCCTAATCTATCAAAACCAACACCAATACCATATCTATCCTATCTCATCTCCTCATAACATCAACAAGACTCAAACTGCAAAGATTAAATAATCTCAGATTTATTTTTTCTTTCGATGTTATTACTGAAATAACCTTGAAGGTATATCAATCGAAAGAATAAAAACTCTTCATCGATCAATTTATTTGAAGCAAAGCTTCAATTAATATCCGAACAAAAGGAAAGTAGAATAACAATTATGTTACCCTCACTCTCCTTGGTTCGTTCAAATAAAACACACACACAAAAGGAAACAACATCAAACCTACCCGAGACCATTTTTCAGATCTTGAAGCTCTTTAAGGCGCGTTCGAGATATGACCTAGGCAGAAAAAATTGATTACATAGGTTGGGAATGGTAAATTTTGTGTTCATGTGGCTCAACTGGAAGAACTAGTTAATCGGTTATTTCAATCAAAGTGATTAGATGAATGATCTTATTGTGATTCTTTCACTATAAGGTTGATTTGGTCAGTTTTGATTAATGGATGATGAGATGAGGTGAAAAAATCTTTTCAGATCTAATTTTTGTGTGGAGCGTATATTGGTGGTAGGCGAATTTTTTAGATGAGAATTTTTAGGGTTATGATAAAAAATGTGGTGTGTGAGTTAGATATATCTGTGTATCCGGATGTGGACTCGGGTTTAATGACAGTTGGGCTGCGTGTGTTATCCAATGGATCGGACCGAGCCACTTGTTTACCTCTGTCATTGGATCGGATCTTACTCTCAAATGACGATTGGATCAGGCCACACTTTGGTCGTATAATTTTGGAGTGAACTGAATTCTTGGACTCAAAAATTAGTTATCCGAATATTAATCTTTGATACAAAAATTTTGGATACAAATTTTTTGATATTATTGTTATGTGAGTGGCATTTTGGTTATGAGAAATTTTCACGGGGATACGTTTTGACAAGATCGGGAACCATTATCAAGTTCATTTTAAACCGTTAACAAAGGCTAGATTTGGGAATTTAACCGCTAGATGTGACTACGGCGCGAATTCACTATTATTTATTTGAGGTTGAAGTGGGATATCATGGATGCGTGTACTTAGTATCCAAGATATCGGGTTGGTTGGATGCATGATTCTTCGAGATCCTTGTTCAAGCTTTAACCGTTTCGAATGACAAAGACTTGAGTTATCTAGTTGAACCTGATGTAAGGAGTTATGTTGTTGTGCTCACACTATAACTATAACTTTTAAGGAGTTACGTTGTTGTGCTCAAGTGTCACACTAAGGTGTGGATAATTTGAGAAACTTTAAGTTTACCTTTTTCGATGGAGTTAAGAAAAAGGGTTCTTCGTCTGACAATAGTGCAAGTTTAAGTCACAAGTTCGGGTTATACTACGTCAATCTCAAGTTCGTCATATTGGATTTTCTCCATCAGTAATCACTACAAAAGTCACGAATGATAATGGGGTCGGTAAAGAGTTAGTGAGAAGAGTATACACAGTAGAGAAGTTTTATCAAAGAATTGATTCTCGCGAGATATTTATGGTACTTCACACTTGTTCGATTAATTGAACATACATGGTTTCGATGTCTCCAATTCATCATCAACATACGGTGTATGATTCTGATTCATTGAAAACATCGGGGGGAAGAGAGTATAGGTGGTGTCCGCCTTTGTTGTTTTTGTATTTTTTGCGAAAACCTCTCCTTTCATGAATTTCTTCAATCGGGGAAGAAATGAGATGATCTCGTGGTCTAAACGTCTCACTTTGGTGTTATCGCCTCACTTTTCACAGAGTTATCGTGCATGAAGTTACCTAAATATGATGTTGTGATGCCTCACACACGGTCATTTTATCGAGTAATTGCAGATTCACCGGTAACTATTATTCCGATAGACCGCAACATTTGGGGAAGTCGTTTCATTTCTTCTTTCGTGGTTTGTTTGGTGTGAAGCATCTATATATGTGAGAAGATCTTGTTGATTTCTTGCATGTTACCCCCGAACGGATTTTCCGCAATAAGTCAGATTTACCTTGTGTGGTTTATTGCTCATCTACAAATTCGCTGCATCAAAACGCCAAAAGTTAGAGGAAATGTTCACTACATCAAAGTTTCGAATCTGCTGAAGACGGTTGTCATTGGGGAAGCCGATTCGAAACTTCGCTAAAAGGGAGTGTACTGAGAAGTCGCTAAAGACATGCGCATGAATTTGGGGAAGTTAATCCAATTTATGCATATTACATCGTTTGTCTACAAGTGAAGAAAACGGTTCTCAAGTCAAGGTACCAGAAGAAGACAAAGAGCGTAAACTTTCATCATCCTCAGCACTTGAAGAGCTTATGAAGATCTTTCTTTATTTGTTTTCTATATTTGTAGTAAATGTTGTAAGTAATCCCTTATGTCGTCCCATTGGGGAAGATTGTTGGAATCGCTCCTAACTCGTAAATGGAACGACATTGACGGGATTACATTTCTATCTTTGTTACCTCAAACACAAGGGCTTGTTATGTCATTTAGGCATAGATGTATGTGTTTGGGTATATAAACCCCTCCATACTTCCATGGAGGGGTGAGATCTCTTTGTGTAAACTTTACCTTTTTTATCAATAAACACATAGTATTTCCCTTCTCTCTCTAGTCTCTCTCTCTAACTTGAAGATGGGTTTCTTCCATCTTCCAAGACCTCCCGAATCACCAAATCACCCAAATATACGATCCTAACAGAGTAATTACCCCACACCCTTGCGATTTACTCATCTTTAGTACATGATACCCCTAGTTAACCCCTCAGAGCCTATCCTTTTCGCGGTTCTCGTGATGTTTCGGTTTTCCGGAATATCAATGAAGAGCATTGTTTACAATCCACCCCCAAATGTACACCCAAATCGCCTTAGCCTACCTTGTATGCACTCACCTTTAGTGCATTATTGTTATCATTACTAAACCCTTAGTTCAATTATATAGTTATTTGCATGGATGCTAAGTCGAGTCATATCTTTTGTACACAGTTTTTGGATGATTGGGACTCATGGGTAAAAGTAATATTTTATGGAGTAACGGGAAGGAACGTTAAATTCAAATTCCCTTTGCCAACGTAATTAAATACTCCAAGTGTTTTGATCTTTTCAAATCGGGTCAATTGGTGTTAGAGAAATAAAAACTCAAGTGTAGGGATGCTCCTATAAATCCCTCCTATTTTGATGTTATCTTAGAGGATGGTAGAGTAAAAATGTATTTACAAAAAAAAAAATGAAGAAAAAAATACGGGCTACCATCCTATATCTATCTTTTTAATTATGTCTTTAAATTTATGTTTTTTTGTTTCAAGTTATCTAAAGTTTAGTGAGTCGAGTCTTGGCTTAGCAACGCCACACTTTTCATGCTTGTAACATAAGATTTTTGACTTGCAACCACTAAATATCGCCTATCCAACAAAACCGTTTGTTTCCCTACCGTAAGCCTAACATTACAACCCTTGCAAAGACCTCTTAGATAGTTATTCCTAGGTGCTTACACCAAAGCGATGGAGGTTTGATCTAGTCTCAAGCCTATGGTAATCTATGTACTATGCCAGGTAATAAGTGTTTATCTTCCATTTCCATTTATTATATTTCATATAAACCCGAGAGATGAGAGAATCCAAACACCCCTTGTGAGGTGCTAGTATATAATTTCCGTGCTTGTTATGACTATTGCGGTACTTTTACTTGTTATGAATTATTTTAAACCTATGCTTCATGCCCCCTAACATATAAATTGATTGTTAAAGCACATTTGCTTGAGGACAAGCAAATAGCAAGTGTAGGGATATTTGATAATGATTTAAAACGTACACTTTTAAGGGGTCATTTAAGCCCTTAATTGCTCACTTTTATATCCGTATCGCTTAATTTCGTTCCTTTTCACTTTTTAGGTCTCTTGGAAGCAAAATGCTGGAATGATGCATTTTGGACGAAAAGGAGTGAATACATGAAGGAAATGGCAAAGTCAAGATCGAAGCCACTCAAGTTGCTCAAACCGAACCGACGGCCCCAATCAAAGCGGCACGTCCCTATATACGCACTTGATAAAAACATGCACCGACGGCTCTGGAATTTTTGCTCATACAACTGACGGCCGCTTTGAAGAAGAAGGCGCCACCGACTTTTCATCTCGTGACGGCCCGATTCGTAATCATGACGACGTCCCACTTGAAAACTGACGGCGTCACAACTATAAGGTGACGCCGTCCCATCGATGACTTGGCCAAGACCAAAACCCTAATGACGGCGAGCTGACGACGTCCCACCTATAAGGTGACGCCGTCGCACTTGTAAATCTATATATAGAATTCGATTTTTCTGCATTTAAAGAGGTAGACTTTTGGAGTAAAAGCCCTAAACGTTTGTAGTCCGACTTGGACAGTATCTTAGGGTCCTAAAACCTATTTTACACATAAAGATAAGTGTTTTAATCCAAAGTATCATCATGTCTAGCTAAATTTCTGTGTGTTTGCTTAGATCTATGAAACTTAGTTATTAATTATTGATAGGTTGTCTCTTATCTTAATTGTAATTGGCTTAGGAGTGCAACTAGGCTTTCGTTGTGTTTAATGCTTGAATAATCTTTGTGAAAGTTAGTTTATGAATGAAATAGTTTAAGGACTTGCGGATTTCGTAGGCTAAACCCAAAGGTAACCTCAAAGAGTTAGGGCATAGGTACACCCTACGACCTTAGAAAATACAACGCGTTAAGATAAGGTGTGACAATTCAACCGACCATTAAAAGATAACTGGGGAGTAATAGTATGTAGGTAAACACATTTTTAATCATCATACGAGTACACATCAAATAGACATAGCTACTCGTGGTATTAGATAATTAGATAAGTAGAGTAATCGGTAGAGAATACCACCCCCAACCAATTGCCCCGAGATTTTACCATTAGCTTTCTAAAAAACATATAAAAGATAAAAAAGAATTATCCTCAACCTCCAACCTTAGCGTAATATATTTCTTGCTAGCATTCCTATTCCCCTAGAGAACGATATCAATCCCCGAGGCTTACCCAATACTACACTACAACGATTAGGTTCACTGCCTAGGGTGTTGAAAAACTTGCTCGAAGAAAAGGAAGTTTCTTTGACCCCGAACGCGCTTCGTACGCGCATCAACCAAAGATAACAAACGAGACTTATTTTATAAGCCGGCTTATTTCAGAAGCCCAAGCCCCATAAGCCCCCAATAAGCCCCTCCCCAAACACACCCAAAGGGTGAACTTCCCTTTCACCATGTAAGTGAAATCCTTTTCTTAAGAGGTGCATGTAATTAGCATGTGCTAAATTTTGTGGTGCTAGAAATAATCTAGATTAAAATCATTAGAAATAATTTAGTAGTACATATCATGTGTTTATAAAGAGTAGTAAAACTGATGAGCCTTCTGATAAAATGTTGTTAAGATCAGGGGTGGATCCAAGATATCTTTTTAAGGGGAGGGGGCAAAAAATTTATTTTTTGCTGCAAGCCGTAAAAGAAACAAATTTGTGCATGAGTGTCACAAAAAGAAAAACCTTTGTCCAAACCAATATTTAAACTAAATTCCTCAAATTAAACCAAATCAAACCGAGAATCTTACATTGTGAGACAATAAAAATAATACCCCAACCTTATATTATAAAAGAAAAAACACTGTCTTTTAATGATTTAATACACAAACTAACATATCAAGTAAACAAAACTTAACTTTTAAAAAAATAATAGTTATCACATAAATATGTAACCAACATTTCAATTAAAATTATTTCATACATTTTATAAAACTTTTGAGAAAATCTTAAAATAGGTTATTACTCATCGATTTATATAATTTAAATTCATATAAAATCTCCTAATTACACTTTTCCTTTATATTTGTATCACTCATGTCATTTGTTTGCAATTGAATCTTTGAACAAAGAGAAAGTCAAATAAATGTTAAAAGTCAAAAGAAAATAACTTAAAAAATGATGAAAGTATTAATTACTTTTCCAGTACATCACATGACTACATCAAGTGTGAAGAGAGAGAAAACTTTATCATCTATTCATCTTCATTGTTTCATCTCTCGTACATCGTTTTTTTACCATCAAACGAGTTTTTCCGGCTAGAATGCAAGATCATTTTTTTTCTTCTATTCTTTCAATTCTTTCATGAATTTTAAGCTTTGCCGACTTAATTTCACTTACTTTTAAGGGGGACAAAATGATGAAAAACTCGAGAATCAATGAAAAAGTTACACTACGCCGGAAAGTTTGGAGGGGGCACTTGCCCACTGTTCCCCCTTCGTAGCTCTGCCTCTGGTTAAGATGGTTATTAATCTTTTAACATCATGTGAAACAATTATAAACCTTGGTAAGAAAAAGAAAAAGAAAACAAAGGGTCTAGTTTTTAAAGTTGATTTCAAAAAGGCATACGATAGCATTGATTGGAAATTTTTTATTAAATATAATGAATAGAATGGGGTTTGGGGTAAAATGGTGTAAGTGGATTGAGGTATGTCTTCGGTCTTCGTCTATGTCCATTCTTGTAAACGGTTCTCCAACGGAGGAATTTGGTTTAGAGAGGGGGTTAGACAAGGAGACCCGTTGTCACCTTTTCTATTCATCTTGGCAGCGGAAGGTTTAAACGCGATATTTAATGAAGCGGTGGTAAATGGTATATTTAGATGGGTGAAAGTAGGTGTGAATAATGTTATGGTGTCTCACTTACAATATGCGGATGATACCATATTCTTTGGGGAATGGAATAAAGAGAATGCTAAGTCTCTTATGTGTATTCTTAAATGTTTCGAAGAAGCATCCGGATTGAGGGTAAACTACAACAAAAGCAAGCTTTACGGTATCGGGGTTAACGAGATGGAATTAATGGATATGGCGGTTTGGATGTGGTGTAGTGTCGGAGAATTTCCTTTTACTTACTTGGGTCTACCGATTGGTGAAAACATGAGGCGTATAAGTGTATGGAATCCCGTGGTGGAGAAATTTAAAAGGCGTTTGGCGGATTGGAAGGCTAAAATGATGTCGTTCGGGGGCCGTCTAACACTGGTCAAATCGGTTATAGGTAGCTTGCCATTGTATTATTTTTCGATGTTCCGTGTGCCTTTGAGTGTCATAAAGTAACTCGAGAGAATTAGAAAAACCTTCTTTTGGGGTGGGGTGGGGGAAAGGAAAAAAATTTCGTGGGTTAAATGGGATACGTTACTAGCATCACATGGGGAGGGGGGGGGTTAAATATTGGGTCATTGTGGGCAAAAACACATGGCTTTATTAGGGAAATGGTGGTGGAGGTTTAAGAGGGAAGGGGGGAGTCTTTGGGTTAGGGTACTTAAAAGCATTCATGGGGATGGAGGTGGTCTAGTTGGGAATAAGGTAATGGGTGGGGGGTCAATGGGGGGTGGGGTTTGGCGGGATATTGTGAGAATAGGCGAGGAGATCGAGGGTTTGGGGGTGGAATTTATGTCGTCTTGCGTGGGGGTGTTGGGGGACGGGAGGGAAATTAGGTTTTGGACGGATAAATGGGTGGATAATCATAGACTTTGTGATAGATTCTCTAGGCTTTTCCATTTAGATATGGAAAGGAGGGTAGTGTGGTGGATAAGGGTGATTGGGTAAACGAGGTGTGGCGATGGGAGTGGGATTGGGGGAGAAGTATTAAGGGTAGAGTTTCTAAGGAGTTAGATGATCTAATGTGTGTATTGCAAAACATTGTTGTTTCTAATAATTGTAGGGGTAGATGGAGGTGGGTGTTATCCGAAGACGGGGAGTTCAAGGTCAAAGAATTATCAAGATTAGTCGAGGAAAAGATTCTAATTGTGGAAAGTGGTGGTAAAGAAACGATTTGGATTAAGTTGGTGCCGAAAAAAGTAAACATATTCGTGTGGAGAGCTTTAAAGGGTAGACTTTCGGTGCGTGTGGAGCTCGATAGAAGAGGCGTGGACTTGGATTCGGTTCTTAGCCCAAGTTGTAATAATGTTGTTGAAACATGTGCTCATAGTTTGGTCACCTGTGATCTTGCTATGAGTGTGTGGTTCAAGATCTTTAGTTGGTGGAAGGTGGGGATCGTTAATGCTTTCTCTATTGATGAATTTTTTTCATCATACGGAAACGTTAATGTCCCTACCAATATTTCGTGTTTGGCGCGGTTATTTGGACATCCGGCTACTTCATTTGAAAGAAAGAAATGCGTGTGTTTGGAAAGAAAGTGTCGAGTACTAATAAAATTGTTCAAGACATTCAATTAAACAGCTACGAGTGGATTGTGAGAAGATCGAATAAATACAAAGTGATAGATTGGCAGCAATGGTTATTTGATGCTATAAAATGTCAGCTACAGCAACAGGTTATGCTCAGTTCGTGTGTTTTCAGTCTGCAATCAAGTCAGGAAGACTCAGTGTGGCAGCAGTTTCGTGTGTTATACTGGTGTGTCTGTTCCTCTTTTACTGGTGAGTCTGCAATCTTGGTTACATTTAGTCTACAAGATCAGTGTCAAGAATGTTGGTTGCATGTGTTAGAGTCAAGGAAAAAAAGGAAATGCAAGTGACAGTCTCAAGAGTGAGTAAAAGATTTGTGTCTGTACTGCAAGTTCAGGTCTACAAATTCATTTTAGTTGTGATTGTCTTGTGTTTGCATTGGCTGTCTTTGGTGGCTCAGGTATATGAGGTCTTTGTTTTAGTCTTGTGGCCCTGGGTTGTCAAAGTTTAATAAGTCAATGTATATTCACTTGTGTTTGGTTGGAACCATGTCTACAATATTGTGGTACCACGTTTCAACTTTCAAGTCTTCTAGTGTATGGTAATTTTGTGATATAGTGTGTCGATAGTTCTTGTGAATGTATTTGTACTTTGGGTCCCATCCTCTTTTAGTTAACTCGATTATTTGAGGTGGGATGCCTTTTTGTTGTATTTTGTTCTTTTCGGTATTTATAAATTGTTGCCTTTCTAAAAAAAAAAAAAAACCTTGGTAAGAGTTTAAGTTGGATGAAAGTGTTGACCACTTTTACTCGCTCCATGTTTAATTTTGCTTTAGGCTACCCCCAATGATGTGAAATCGCTGTCGATCGAGCACATGGACGATCGAGTGAGTGTCGACGTGCCACCCCAATCGACGCCTTCCCATCTCACCCAATTAGATCGTTCGACATTTCCAAAGCTAAACGCTTGTAATCCAAAACAAAACAAAAAACATTTTACCCTACAACTTAAATCTCATCACAAATCTCACAACATTTTACACACTAAAACTCAAAAATCTCACAATCCTCTCTATCAAAATCTGCAATCCTCTTTATCAAAAATGTCTAAGAAAACACCACCAAGCAAAGGCCGAAAATCCCGTTTGTCACAAAACGTCCCGCATATTTTAACACCGGATCCATTTGTTGTCTCACCAATAATCAATTTCCAACCCCCGTTTCCACGGTTTGATATCCATCCCAACAAGCTCCACAACAACACCCTAACAATCCATTTAGTATGAATCGTCCATTTGTTCCACCACAACAAAACATCCACTACCAACACCAACAACAACAACAAAAGTGAAGCAGCAATCTATAATGGGTAGCAGAATGTGGTACGTCCAATGGATTCATCAACGTCTTCATATTCAAGTTATCAAGAATATTCTCCGGTTAACCGTATCAATCTTGAGGTTTGATTTGACGACCAATTGTTACAACAATCTAATTTTATCGAACCTGATCGGGTTATCGTCAAGAGTATCTGGTTTCTGATTCGGCTCATGGATCATTATCGATTGGTCAACCTTGATGGCGTAGAAGAAAGAAGGAAGCTGGCATGACTGCACTATGGTTTGAAGAAAGAGTTGGAACAACAAAATGGAGAGGTTAAATCTGACGAAAAGAGAAGCAGGAAGACAAAAATTGGCACTAGAAAAGCGAAAAGTTGAATTAGAGGCACCGAAATATGCCGCATCTCATGTTCTATTTCGGCCAATCTTTGCTTCAATACAACAACAAACAATGCGAGAAACTCAAAAAAAGGCGATCAGTAGCGGTACCTAGATTTTTAATAGTGTTGTAATGTTTTAATAAGTTTAAGTAATGTTTTAATTTTATTTGAATTATTATGTAAGCGTTTTTATTAATAGAAATTTTATTTTGTGTTAAAATGTAAAAAAAAGCTTGAACTTGGTGGCCATACTAGGCACCTAATCACAGAAGAGGCCGCTTGGGAAGTTCGACGTGAGAAAAGGGGGATTGAATCCCTCATTGGGGCTAGTAAAAAAACCCATAGCGCTTGGTTGTGGTTCGGTTTTAGTCAAAAACCGCGCCATGCTCACCCCTAATTGAAGGTATTTTAGCGATAGAAGCGGTATCCAACAAAATTATTTATTGAATGAATATTTACATCTAAAATGTGAATTGTTTGTTATATTTACATCTAAAATTCCTTTTTGATCGTTCACCTTTCGTGCTTAGTTAATTCGTTGGCTTTCATTTGATTGTGGCTACATTCTTTGGTAATTGATTTATCATTGTTGCTGATGCATTACTTAGTAAAGTGTAATAAATTACTAAATATTATTGGATTTTTTTCCCCCAAAATAATTGTTCATGCATAAATATAGAAGTTGAAATTGTTTAAGTTTACTATACTATACCTCTAACCAAAATAAATTTAAATTAAATCATAAATTAATAGTCAAAGGGTAAAACTTTTTTTTAATCGCTTTTATAAAAATTAAAGCAGTAATAAATTTCTTTCGTTTTATTTATTAATTTGCGAGTTTTTGTCGGCGGACAATAAATTTGAGACAGATAAAGTAAAAGATTATAATCATTAGCATTAAATTTTATTAAATTTTTTTTTTTATAATAAGACATATTTAAATTGTCTGTGTATTACACGGGTTATTAGCTAGTTATACAAGATAACTTTGGCATTAAGTAAATAGCAAGGTTGCAAAAATCGTGAATCGGTAGTGAGACGGTCGACATCTCTGTAGCTTGTAATCGGTCTAGGCGAGATTAATCGATAATTAATCGAATTAGCATTTTTGGCAAGTTTTGGGTATTTCTGAGTAGTTTTGCGTATTCCCGGAAAGATTTTCCTTAAAAACATCTTGTAAATAGATATAAACATCGACTATAAGTGATTACATTTGTTCAGGGTTGCAAAAATAGCGAATCCGTGATTAATTGTATTGACATTTTTGGCAAGTTTTAGGTATTTACAGAAGTGCAGTATTTTTGGCAAGATTTTCCTGAAAAACATCTTGTAAATATATATAACAGTGATTATAAGTGATTATAACTAATTTACGGCGATTTTAGGGTATTTCCGGTAAGATTTTCATGTTTTCGGCAAGTTTGACCATCGTTAACCGCCGTTGACCATGGTTGACCGATTTGTTTGAACGATTTACACAAATCGGAAAGGTCGGTGGCCCAGTAGCACCTAATCGGTGATTAATCGACCTTGTAGGCTTTTTTTTTGCAACACTGGTAAATAGTGTACACTAACACATGGGCAAATCTATGTGTGTAGTAGGATCAAATTCTTGTGTACACACAGTATATAGAAAAAATATTTAATTGGTAGAGAAAATATTCTGTGCCTCCACACAAATCGAAAAAGTGCTCTCGACACTCTTTGAGATTGTAATCTTTTATGGTTATTTTGCTCGTCGGAATGAACGGAGAGGAAGGAATAGATAAGAAAAGATAATTGAGAAATGAGAAAGTAAAGTGCGGGGTAGTTGGGGAGTGATCACAAAAAGACAATTTTTTTAATTGTTATGAAGTACATTAAGTAAATTAATAAACATTTTTATCTTTCTTTTCTTAAACATCATAAATAATTTTTTTAAGACCGAAACCTAAGAGAGTATTTTTTTTTGCTTTTAATCATCGAAGCAAAACAACTTTGTTGCTTTTAATCACACCTGATCTGACCTGACCTTACTAGTTTCAAGTAAAAAAGAAAAAAAAAATATTTGCTCAATTGCCCCGTTTGATCACCTAATATGAACTTGTGACAAGTGTGTTTTTGCAAATAGTTTCATAAGATTTGGCAGTGTGTCGGTTATGGGTATGTTTTGAGCATATTTCGAGTTTGGTCTCTAGCCATTTGGGCTAGAACTACTATACAATATCAATCTTAGTTGTATGATATCATAAAAGTCAGAAGAATTGTAAAAACTAAGTAATAGTATTCTGTTGTCATATATGCAAATTTCTCACAAGATATTAGCTAAGTTGTATCTTCTTACACTAATCATAAACCTCAAATATTAAAGTCGTGGAAATGTGATAGTTATATCAAATTTCCCATAAAATGTTACGCAATACAAACTTTAAAAATATGTTTTGATATGTATATTTTTTTTTTGAACTTGATATGTATAATTTGATAACTTGTTATACATTAAAATCCGACACGTGTCACTATTTTTTATGTAACAACCCGCATAGCTATACACATTGAAACACTCTTGAAGACTTGTAAAATTTGAAAACAATACTTAAATAAAAGTTGGTTAGTATTTAGCATTGTTCTAAAAGGCTCGCAAAGACCCCGCAAAGGCCTCGCAAAGGCGTGAGGCTTGGTTATGCCGCCATGCCGCCTTATGACACATGTTTTTTAAACTCGATATATATGAATTATGATATAAATATATAAATATTTTTATACTTTGTACCGTCTTATGTCACGCTTTATAAACGCAAAAGCTTCGCACCTCAGGCTCTTAATCTCAAAAATTAAAAATTGTAAATGAAGATTACATTTTCCCGCCAATTTCAATTTGGAGTTTTGGACACATCATAACCTAAGCACAGTTAATTACACCCCCAAAACACAAATCACAAAATGAATCCATCCCCAAATCATCAATGGGAAGAATCCCTTGATATAGACGACTCCGATCTCCGACCAACCCCCGTCCTCCGCCCCTGCAACAACCACCACAAACGCCGTCACACCACCACCACCCAAACCCTAGTTTCATCTCAAAACCCTAATTCTGATAATCATACCGAAAAGCCTGTTCGGATAATTCCGGGTCCTGCGGGTATTATTCAAGCGGCCAAGCTGCGTAAATTAGCGGATATTCGGGAAGGCAAGGAGGAGTCTGTGATGGCGACACAGGCGTATATTGTTGAGGATCCGAAAGAGGACGAGGATTTCAAGCGCGGGCCGTGGGTTAGCGCGGTCGAGTTTCTGAATGCTGATGAGGGTAATGATTTATTTGGTTTTTTATACTTTTTAGATTATGGAAATTTGATGTTTTGTGTTGTTTTTGTTTGTGTCAAGATATCGTGAGCAAGTGTTTGGGCGATATCAAGACACATCTCAAGAATGGGAAACTTGACAGGGTATTATTTACTTAAATTTAGTTACGGTTTTAATGATTAATGATAATTTTTTGATAGCTTGATTGATGCTGTAGTTTGGATATTGGTTCTGTATAGAAATGTGCGGGATTCCTAATCGGAGTAGGCTTCTTCGTGTTAGCCAATGTGTAATAGAAACGAGGCATGCAGCTTAAAATATTGACATTTAAAGATATTTTAATCATAATAGAAACCAAGTCAGTTTTTGCTGCTAAGTGATGTGATGTCCTTAAGACGATAAATTAACTTCTTGTTCTAGGTTAGAAGCCTTGGTTGTGTCTATTTGTTGGACAAATTCTGTGACTTAATGAGCTATTTACAATGATCAACAGGGTGCATAAATTAGTCTATTTGACATTATGTCACGGATCATAACCACTAAAATTACTTTTGTATCTGCTATAACAAATTGTTTGGCATATGATTTGCGTTTGTTGTATCAACTGTTTTGGATTAAGTTTTGTTACTGCATATAAATGCACGTCTCTTAACGAGGAGGCACTATCAATGTTTCCATTAAATATGAACTTATTTATGTGTAAGAAGCTTGCTACTATTCTAGGTCATTCCAGTTGAAAGCAATTTCAGTTTTACGAATTACGATGATCTGGTCCCTTCATATTCAAAGAAACTACACTTGAAATTTGAGTATTCTAGGAAGGCATTAAAAGTTAACCAACACGGTATCTAGTAAGAAAAGAATTTATAGCTGTACGAGTAAAGAGATCTCTTCATTGATAAAAAGTAGGTTGATGAACGCAACCAGACTGATAATAAAACTGAAATCCACGGCAAACTGCTTAAATAATTTTATGAATAAAGATATCTATTGATCACACACTTGAATAAGACGTGGTTTGATTGTAAATTATCTCAGAAATTGTCATCATTTAGTACATCTTTTACAGATTATCTCTGGTATGTTATAGGTTGTTGCTGTAATCAAGTCTGCTACTCCAAATGCACTGGGTGATCTGACAGTAACACTCAAAGTAAGCATTTGCCGTAGTTTGTAACTCAACAGGTTAAACTTATACTACTTGGTTACTAATTTGTTGTTTTTAAACTTTAGGATCGTTCAGGTACAATCTCTGGTACTATTCATCACAAAGTCCTTACAGAGGGGGAGTTTGGAAAGGGTATTACTGTAGGATCTGTTTTGATACTTCATAAGGTATGTTATTTATATCTACCATTCTACCTGTTCTTCATATCTGTAATTCTAGTCCTAATTATGTTGGTAGTTGGTACTCACACTTCATTCGTTGTATAATTTTTTAATCTTTGCTAATTTGTGCAGGTTTCTGTGTTTTCTCCTAAACAATCATCCTATTATCTTAACATTACGAAGAGGAATTTGGTAAAGGTACACACTTTTTTTCTCAACATTTGTATTAATTGCGTGCCTTATGTCGTTAAAGATAGTAGCCATTACAGCTGTGAAAACTATAATACACTAGGAATTTTGTAACTTATTTCTAGTTCACGTTTAAGCATCAGAATAATCAATATTTTGAATGCCCTTAATATGTCTCGTAGATTAGGTGACAGTTCTCAACATGAGAAAGCATATTCTGTTGTCTACAACTAACTTTCATGAATAGATAGTAATCAATGCATCATCAACGAAGATTGGTGTCTCAAAGACCAACAGACATAATTGATTTATAGTAATCAATGCATCTGCAACTCTGCAAGTCAAAAATAAGCTTTTTTGTTGACAAGATTATAACAGCCATTCCTAGAAAATGAAACATCAATATTAAATTTCCTTGTTACTGTTTACAAGCTTCCTAATGACTTGGGAAGCTCTTCTAGTTTTCTTTCCCGCCTTATAAGTAGATTCTTTTGGTTTGGTCACATAGCTAACAAGGACCATTTGGTGAAGCATCCTAACACAGGGGTTTATTATGTAAGCTATTGCACCCATTTTCTGTGACTTCATTCATATTTTGGAACCAAGTCTTGCACATTTTACTACTCATCTTTTTCCTATCTGACCCACTGATTCCAGCGATACTTTGTTTTAAACTCTATATTCCACTGACATTTGATTTTGTTTGCGTACTATTAATGCTATCTTTTGCTTCCTCAAGCAATATTGTCTTGGAGTTTCGCAAGTGACAGGAAAGTAAAACATGGCTGTGCTTTTGTCATGAATATGATCCAATGAGATGGGACCAGTTAAGTCGTTAAGTTCTGGCGGGGTTTATATCACTATCTGAAAGATCAAGTATGCTCAAATAACACTAAATCATTCTATTGTGACTGTGCTTGCTGTTTTATTTTTTCATAAGATGGATAAGATAACATTGCCCATATGCTGACATGCTGTTCAGCCTTTGCTATAGATGAGATCCATGACCTTTCCATGCATCTTCACATTGACATGCATCAACTCACGAAAAGTCAACTTCTCATCTGTTTGCACTTTGCAGAGAATCCAGAAATATCAGATGGATTCACTCCTTATGTATCATTAAACGTGCCTTTGCTATTTATTTCAAACCATCATTAGTCTTGTGATATTCTTTTGAGAAATTCATAGGTGGTAGCTTGATAAGTTTGAGAACGAGACGCATTGTTCGGGGGAGTTAAGTTGAACTCTACAAGTATACAATTATAAATATCCTAAATCCTAAGTATATCGATGATCCTTACTTAGCTCCATTAACAGTATTTTGTCCAAACTGGATTCAAGACTGTGATCGATGTCAAGTAACACAGAACTATCTGACCTAGGGTGTGGTTGCAGGTTCTGTAGTTACATGTAGCACTCTTTATAAACTAGCAAAGTGGTAAAACCAAATCCCACTAGTTGCACAATTGTGGGCTAACATACTTTCTCAACTTTTTATGTGATGATAAACGCTGACCCATTTTATTCCAGGTATTCTACAAGGATGGTGGATCTTCACAGAAACAGACATTAATCGTAGATGCAGCTCCTGGTTCTGGTATATGCAAAACTTTCTTTAGTTGTGTTTAGGGGTGACAAATGTGCCTGTCAGGCAGGTTGGGTAACGGGTCAAAATAGGTAGGATCCCACCCACAAAGACTTCTCTGAAATATTAATTAATTTGTTTAAACGATTTATATGTTTTTGTGCTTATAAGTACATTTCAAATGACATTCATCCCGTTAAACCTGCTTGATATATTTGCCCTTTCAGTTAAAATATATTTTAACCCATTTGATCCATTAGCGATAAAACATAACCCTCATTGACCCATTTGTATGGGTTGAAATGGGCAATCTAGCTGCTTTATTATAAATTTATTAGATAAACTTTACCAACTCTACATCATTACAAGATTCTGGAAGGGGGACACAAATGTCGGGGAGTGCATTTTCTCTGGAACAAGGAGCAGAAGGATTTTCAGATGTAATCAGAAGAAATACAAATAACAATAATCAGAGTATGCGTATTGATGATGAACAAGAAAACGTAAATCCAGTTTCTTCAATTGGGCAACAATGCAGCAAGACAAGTAAAGAAGGAACGAATCAGAAAATTTTGACAGATGAGGAAATGGTAACAGAAGCAGATGTTATAGAAAGCCATGGAAATGTTACAAGGCCGACTGACGGGATTAAAAATGGACAACCAGCAGTAAGTGCTTCACTACCAGTTTGGACAGACGAGCAGCTAGATGAACTCTTTGATGCTGATTTTGACAATATTATGTAGTTCTTGCTTTTTAATCTGTTTGGTTATCGTTTTCGAGTGGCAAAATCAGTGTTCGTAAATAGGCAGGTTAATGTGTAGACCCTACTTTCCTCAGGCACTAGCAGAAAGGGTTTACCTAGTTAAATAGCGTATATTACTTGGTACTTCTTTTGTTTCCTTTTGGTCTTCTCTTGTTTTCATGAAATATACGGGCATTGGCTGGATTTAAATGGATAATAGTTACATTTTTTATACGTTTTATTTTAGCGAAATGGGTAGCTTGTGTGTTATATATAGATGTCTGTTTTGTGCTACCCCATTTAAACAATATCTTGCTTGGTAAGTTTTATACATTTTTTATGCTTATTTTGAGTCTGCATTCGGGCTTGTATAGTATTCTTCACTGTACCCACCCAAATCTTTGTATTATAATGTTTTTAAACTACTGCCAATGCTACTATAGGATTAAGCCTTACGTTGGTTGTTTGTTCTTCACTTTAACCTGTAAAAAGAAGTTATTCTATCACCGACTAGCTAGTCTCTTGGGATAGCTAATGCCATCCTTAACGATGATCATGCTTGAAAGTCTTCTTTGGTAGTGTTTGTTGATATTTAAAGACTAATGTGTGCTCTAAGGCCGACGCTGTTTTATATAAACCGAAAATGGATCTTACCTGCAACATTTCATAAGGTTATCACTGTTATAAGAAAAAGTTTCAGAATACTAAAAGTTTAAAGTTTAAACTATGTTACAATTGCTATGTAACCCGACGAAAGAATTCCCAAGTAGAACACTTTTCATTCAAGATAAATTGTAAATCTGTCAATGTGAAAGACTATAAAAGCAAGACACAAGGTTATGTAATCTGTCATTGTGAAACAGTACTTGACCCATTGTATTTAATTAGTAAGTACTAAAGTACCACATCTTAATCGTTTGTCATGTATAAAGATAAAAATCAAGTACATGAGTGGTAACTCATACCTTCACAATACATTGAAGAAGTCATAAAACCTTCTGAAAGCTACTGAGTAACATACATGATATATTTGATGTTAAATATATTAAAGACTATATGTCCTTGGTGTGTATTCGCATGCTACTTGCATTAAAATCTACAACAAATCTCAAGCCATGCCATTAACAATGTGATGGAGCTTTTACTTGTTACAGAGATCGATACATTGATTGTAGGTTGTTGAGATGTAAGTATATATGTAGCATGTGGATATACGTATTACGTATGAGGTTTTCCATACAACATCTACGGGCTGTCAATCAATGTCACATTCATGAAAGAAACTACGTTTACTACCTACGCTGTTTATTTATTCGAACAAAAACAATCATATTAGTTAAATTGATCATGATATGTCTAGTTAATTAGCAGTAATTTCATTCACGACATAGTTCATTCATATAATTTGATCCAAAAGAAGCTAGATGCTCGTTGGATTGCGTATATTTTACTTTAATTTATGACTGATTAAGAGCTTACAAAAGTACTTTATGAGGTAGGAAATCACCAAGTTTGAGTTTTTGATGACATAAATTTCAGCTGATGTTCATAAGCTAGCACACCTTGACATAAATTTGCTAATATGCTTAATGAAAAGTACTATTTGTTTAGCCTTGTCATAAACTAATAACCAATAAAGCAATAAGAATACAGTCAACTAAACCTCTATTGCAACCCCAAACACCCGCTAATTTGATTCTTAAAAGTGTTTAATTAGCCTTAAAGAAAGCTAACAAGACAATAAAACAATCTAGTTGAGCTACATAACAATCACATTTGAGCCTAAGAAAATGAAGCTACAAAAATACAGAATCACAATTTCTTGAATCGCGACTCCAAACAAATAAACATAATCATTTTGAATTTGTATGATTTCAGAAACAACCCAAATATTGAACGCATTCAAGTTCGATTTTTTTTTTCTTTGAACGGCAAGTAACCATCTGACAATATATACAACAAATCTATCTAACACGTCCTAAGCGGGACTTGAACCCGCCGTCATTTAGTTTGGGAGTTTTTCACACAACAAGAGGTATCATTGGGACACAAGTCTTTTGGTCAAGTTCAAATATGAATCTGGGTACGTCGATCCATATGTGTAAGATCAATTCATAAGATCATGAAATGATTCCAACATAACTTCATTTGAGAATAATCCATAGGCAAATGAACCAAACAATTAAAGAAAACCAGCAAAAACTGAAACTTTTATTCTCATAATAAAAATCAAGCAAATAGAACAAACAAACAAACAACTTATTATTTTAGTCTAGATTAATATTAAAAAAACTGATTCAAAGTATCCAAAAAATCAAATCTAAGGGTAATCCTTGAGGACTCTTAATGATGAAGACGGAGTTAACGCATTCCTATTCATAAACATTGTATCGGCGTTATAAAACGGAAGCTGATGACTTGGTGCACACATGAAATCATTAGGGTTCGTTGAGAAAACCGGCGTAGGGTTAAAATAAGGATTATCAAACCCTGTATTCGCCCTATAAGGCGCGACCCCAACACCAACACCAACACCAACACCAACACCAACACCATTATCAACAAAACAAGAATTCACCTGAGGAACATCATTAACACTAGTCCCATGTTCCTCGCTCACAGCCGAGTTTGCTGACTCATTATCCTCAGCATTCCCTTGCCCACATTGTTGTCCACGTTCTTGGGTTCGTTGTGTTCCCTCTTGTGGAGGCGTGTATCCTGTTAACTTTTGGACTAAGGCCATAAAATCACGTGGATGTGTATGGATCACTTTTGGTGAATGTGTGTAAATGATAACGGGTCGTCTAGGTGGTTGTTGTTGTGCATGGGGTTTGTTCGTTAGGGCGTCGGATGTTGTTGTCGTGGATGATCCGGTGGAGGGGGATGGCGGTAAACGAGGGATGAACGTAGAGTTTTTGTTGATGATCTTAAGTGAGGAATGATCATATGAGCCGCCATCGTGTTGTTCTTGTTTTGCATGGAATTGTCTAGGGCTCATGGTAAAAAAATGATAAGTTTTTGAGAGGTGAGAATGTGTTTTTGTAAATTGTGTGGATGGGAAGGTGCAGTGTAAGTGTTAGTTTTGATTTTTCCTAGTTGTGTGGTAAGTTGTTAAGGGAATGAACGTATATAATTTAGGTGTTTAAACATAATTAATTTTTTAAAGTTTGATGTCAAATGTGTTCTCTACTTATATTGTTCGTACTAGTGTAAATAGGGTCTAGAAACATCTTGTAATATTAACGCGTTAAGTAGTGTTATGACTTTTCTAAATACCATATATATAGCTTAAAGAAAATGTGAACGATACTAGTTCTTAAATTGTGGTACTAATAAAAAGTAATTGATTTATAAGGTTTTACACTTGGTTATGGAGATAAAAGGTTACAATACCACTTTTTAATAGATCGTGAAACAGTATAATCTCAAACGCGTTAACTAACTCTAGTCTAGAAAATCTTGCCAAATCTTAACCTTAATTAATAAGCTAGAAATTATAGTTTTAAAGATTTTGCTAATCTTCATAAAAACTTTAATAATTTCATGTATCCACAACCAAAATACTTAGGGACACTTTAGTTGGTGAAAAATTTCCCATTTTTTCAGGAAATTTTTTATATAAAAAGGAAAAAATTGAAAATCCGTTTAGTTACACTTTTTTCTAACAATTTTTAAAAAATGTGAAATTCTCATTTTCCAAATTTTAACTACAAATTTAGAAAGCTCATTTTACTCTTCTCACTTTTTTCATTCTCAATTTTTATATGTCCGTTTTAATACATTTTCATCCGTTTTTTGGATTTTCTACATTTCTTTACGTTGTCGTCCGTTTTCTTATGTTTTTGTCCGTATTTTTACGTTTTTGTCCGTATTTTTACGTTTTTGTCATTTTTTACATTTTCGTCCGTTTTCTTACGTTTTCACCCGTTTTCTAACGGTTTTGCCGGTTTTCGTACGTTTCCGCAAGTTTTCGGCCGTTTTTTCGTTTTCGTCCGCTTTTTTATGTTTTCGTCCGTTATTTTACATTTGTCAGTTTTTTAACGTTTTCGACTGTTGTTTTACGTTTTCATCATTTTTTTTTATGTTTTCGTCCTTTTTTTTTACGTTTTTGTCCGTTTATTTTACGTTTTCTTCCCTTTATTAATGTATTCTTCCATTTTATTACGTTTCGTCCTTTTGTTTGCGATTTCGTCCATTTTTTTACGTTTTCATTCGTTTGTTTACATTTTCGTCCTTTTTTTTAACGTTTTCATATATTTTTTTTTCGTTTCTATCCGGTTTTTAACGTTTCCGTTTGATTTTTTTAAATGTTTTTGTCAGGTTTTTTTAGTTTTCGTCTTTTTTTTACGTTTTGATGCTTTTTGTTTCGCTTACTTTTTACGCTGCTTTTTTACGGACGAAAAGATAAAAAATGAACGAATACGTAAAAAAAGGGCTAAAACGTAAAAACAGACGAAAACGTAAAGTAACTAGACGAAGACGTAAAAAACTGTAAGATATAGGATTTCACAAATACACTAAACCATAATCACATGTGGCGTTCAATATGTTTAGAGAGAGAAAGTTCTAGAGAGAAAAAAGGGAAGAGAGTTGGGAACTATATGAAACAAAGAAAAATGGTATTGAAGCTCCAACACTCTATCTTGGGAGGTAGAGGGTATTTATAGTGTCTTGCAAATAAACGCCACCTACGGGCTGTGGATCAGGCATACAGTGGGTAAAGACCCGTCCTGTCTCCATCGTGTTACTTAACAAACTACTTACTAACATAACTTGACTACGACTACGAGCTTTCTAACGAGTACATATACTTGAGGTGACTGACTCTTTAACGACTGAATTTTCTAATTCCTAACAATCTCCCCCTAAGAGAGGTCACCTCAATTTACAATGAATACAAACAGATATTACATTAGATTGTTCTAGGATTCTTGATTAAGTTCTTTGCTCAGTAGCTCGTAGTCTTTGATTCTTCATGGAAGATTGTTAAGCTTTTTATCCATTTTCTCCCTAGATGCATCATCTAATTTTCTATCCTCTTCAGTGCTTCCAATACATGATGGTGTTTGCCTAGGTTTAAGAATCTCATTACCGTCATACAGTACCATATGAGCAGTTCTAGCCTTTTAACTACCTCGTGATTTGGTTCCTCAACAAGGGGAATATGCTTATCGCTAAGACTCTATGCTTAGTGATCAAGTGAGCAGTCTGAATGGTATTCCCTTGTACATACAACTAATTTTCAATCTTGTTTTTCAAAGTTTTTAGATTGGAAAAATCATTCAAAAGTTTTGATTCCTTAGCATTGAATTCTTGCTTAAGCATTTTAACATTTTCTTGAAGTTCTTGTTTTTGCTTAGCAGTTTTAGAAAGCTTTTCTTGTAAGGAGTTTAACTCTTGTTTTAATACTTCTTCTCTAAAATTACTTTTTCTAATAATTGTGCGCATTTGGTCATCCATTTCCTGCTCACGGGTGGTTAACTCAAACTTAGCACGTTGTTCATAAATAGCAACTTGTTCTTTATATGCATTGAGTTCAAAGGTACCAAAATCATCAGGGGCACATGCAGTGTATTCATAAAAAACATAGTCATTATTGACTGCAGAAGATGCATCACTTGGTTCAATCACACTTTCACTTTGGATCACATATTGATCATATGGGACAATATTACTATTACCCGTATTAACAATATCTGATTCACAAGTTTCATGTAATTGAACTTTATCATGTATCTTTTGCTCAGCAACTTCATCATATAGTTTTAATACCTTTGAGATGATTGAGTCTTTGGATGGACTAGCTTGCTTAGATGATGAGACCTTAGGAGATACCTTTGGAGATATGCTAGCCATGAAGATTGTCTGAGCAGTAGGTTCATCATCGACGTCAGAGTCATATGCATCATAATCAGCTACTTGGAAGGCATTTTGATGATTATGACCTATCTCCTGAATTAGCTGTTCATCAATATCGGATCATAGGTTCTAGCATTTCCTCAAGAAACAACAACTCCTCTTCATCCAAAGTCGCTCCATTATCCCGAGCTTGCACGAGCAACATCTTGTCTCTGAAGTATTCCGTGCATTCTCGTGGGACGTATTGGAGATGTGCGCCTAGCAATATGTCCCTCACCACCACGCTTGTAGCACTTAATTGGCTTAGCTTGACCTTGATTTCCATTCCTTCCCGATTCGATTTGCAATATAACCTCCACCTACTCCACCTCTTCCCTGTTCATATTGTCTTCTTTGAACTGGTTGCACCATAACCTTCCCATCTCTAACAGTAGCTTGATTGTGTGGATTGGATGCTGTTCAGTGGTTATTGTTGGTGTGTGGGAGAGAGTTCATGTTTTGACAAACCATGAGAGACAGTTGATTGATGAAGTTTTCCATGAGTGTGTTTGAGTCGGGAGGCTTATATGCTGGATCAGGGATGAGCTTGTAATTACCATTACCCATGGGTATGACTTGAGAAGCTTTGGTGGTAATACCAACATTGGTGTAGAAAGCTATTGAATCATTTGATGAGCTTGTTTCTCCGTGGTTGGTTTTGAACTGTTCAAGAATCCTTTTTTCAAACATAGCATATCTTTCATTCTGAAGAAGGATGGCATACAGTTGCTCATAGTTTGTATTCTTCAATCCTTTGGTTAGCTTCACAGAGGTGACAAACTTGTGCCATTCGAGATTCATGTTGTTCACAAACTTTGAGTTCAGCTGAATATTTGGCATAGTCATTTTGATATTTCTCATATCGTTCACAAGTTTGTGGAATCTCACGTAATACTCATAGATAATATCTTCTGGTTTCATCTTGAAGTGCTCAAATTCATCATACAGCTGTGATTCTCTGTCTTCCTTAGTTAATTCAGAACCTGATAGAAGCATCTTGACATTATCCCAAACTGCCTTGGCTTCAGTGTTGTGATTGATAAGCTTGTAGATATCTTTTGGAAGACCCATGTTAGAAGCCCTGATATCAGCATCGAATCTCTTTTCTCCTTATCACTGAGCTCATCATACGTTTTTGGTATGTCCAATCCAAAGATCATGGTTCCATCTGCAGCAGTATCAATTATGTCTCTTGTAGTCTCAATCAGATAAGGTCCTTCATCGATTGACTTGAGAATGTTGACCCCATTTTCTTTTCCCAAACAGTACAATCGGATTCGTTGAGCCCATGAGTCATAATCAGCCTCAAGCATAGGTGGATGAGTATCCGATCCAAAACCGCTTGAACGCCCTCGCCACGAAGAAACAATAGTTGGTACGATGTTTGACATGATTACAAGTTCTACGGATTTTACTATTCTTTGATTAAACCGGGAAATTGATTCTTTCACGGGATTTTACTAAACCAAAAGAAAAACCGTAAAAATGTAGCACGAAGAAGTAACAAGTCTCAATAGACAAGTAGCTAAACAATCAACTCGCTTAGTTATCAACTCGCTAAACAGATAACTCGCTTAAAGAAACAAGTCGCTTAAAGAACCAACTCACTTAATAGCCAAGTCGCATATAGAGACAACTCGCTTAATAGCCAAGTCGCAAACAGAGACAACTCGCTTAATAGCCAAGTCGCAAACAGAGACAACTCGCTTAACCACCAAGTCGCTTAAACTAACTCGCTAGCTGTACAACTCGCTTGATAGCCAAGTCGCTTTAGAACTCAAGTTGCTTAAAGAAACAACTCGCTTATTACCCAAGTCGCACAAGGAGTCAACTCGCTAAATAGCCAAGTCGCATATACCAACTCGCTTCAAATAACAAAGCAACTCGCTTCGAAGAAACACAACTCCGAGGCTCAACTCGCTTCGTACAACTTTCAAAAACAACCACTTTATCAATAAAAAACAACCAAACCACAATGATTTAAGCCTTCCAATTCAAAACCTAAACACATATGATGATCCTAAACACAAAATTACAAACAAAAATTCAAACTTTAACACTACAATTTGTCCAAATGATTCAAACTCTCCTAAACACTTATAACCCCAAAAACCTTATGAAATCCACCAAAACAAAGAGCATGAAAGATGAGTGATCAAACCATGGCTCTTGATACCAATTGTAAGATATAAGATTTCACAAATACACTAAACCATAATCACATGTGGCGTTCAATATGTTTAGAGAGAGAAAGGGAAGAGAGTTGGGAACTATGTGAAACAAAGAAAAATGGTATTGAAGCTCCAACCCTCTACCTTGGGAGGTAGAGGGTATTTATAGTGTCTGACAAATAAACGCCACATACAGGCTGTGGATCAGGCATACAGTGGGTAAAGACCCATCCGTCCTCCACAGTGTTACTTAAAAAACTATTTACTAATATAACTTGACTACGACTACGAGCTTTCTAATGAGTACATATACTTGAGGTGACCGACTCTTTAACGACTAAATTTTCCAATTCCTAACAAAAACAGACAAAAACGTAAAAAAACGAAAATGCACTAAAACGTAAGAAATAGACGAAAACGTAAAAAAGAGACAAAAACGGACGAAAACGTAAAAAACGAACGAAAACGTAAAAAAACAGACAAAACCCTAAAAAACGAACAGAAATGTAAAAAAAGACGAACACGTAAAATAACAGACGGAAACGTATAAAACGGACAAAAACGTAATAAAGGACGAAAATTAAAAAAAACAGACGAAAACGTAAAAAATCTGACGAAAACGTAAAATAACATACGAAAATGTAAAAAACAGACAAAAACATAAAAAAAACAGACGAAAACATCAAAAACTTAATAAAATCGGATGAAATGTATGAAAATAGATAAAAACAAATGATAACGTACAAAAACGGAAAAAAACGGATGAAAACGTATAAAAGCATACAAAAATGTATAAAATGAATAAAAACGTACAAAGATCCAATATGGAAAAGAATTTTGATTTAAAAAAGAAAAAATGTTTGAAAAGAGCTTTATCTAAACATGTTTTCATTTTTTTTAAAATGAAAAATATAAATCCATTTAAACGGGTTTTCAAAATTCTCAACTCTTTTCTATAGAAGAAAAATCAATCCCTTCTCTAGGAATTTGAAAACTAAAAAATTAGAAAAGTTTTCACCAACTAAACGGCCCCTTACTTTTATTCAGAGCATGTATTCACAGTTACACTCTAAAATAAAATCTATACTTAATTTTGTTTTTCTAAAGAAGGTTAGTACAACATAGTGGAAACACTAGGTGTTTTTCTTAAGAAGCATTTTTTTCTTTTTCACTTTTTTTGTCCGCGAGTGTGTAGAGGTTTTTATTTATATATATATTTTGAGCAAAATTTTTAAATGAATCATTTCAACTACGGTTTTACGGATATGAATGTCGCGTATATTGTTTATTAAAATGAGTTTTTTGACCGGGCGATCCTTGGGCGAAATTCCAGGCGAGCACACCTTTGGGAGGCGATATTTTGGGTGAGCACACCCTTGGGAGGGAAATTGGGGGCGAGCACACCGTTGGGAGGCGAAATTCTAGGCGAGCACATCACCCTTGGGAGGCGAAATTCTAGGCGAGCACATGCACCCTCGGGCGAAATTCTGGGTTTGTGATGTTCCTTTGGGTGTTTTTGGGACTTCATAATATACTCTTGAAGATGGAGCAGATTTGCAAAGAAGATGAGTTCAAATGGGGTGTTCCCTAGGGTGAATTGATATATTGAAAATGGATTTTGAAACACTTTGTGTGTGAAAGAAATATGGATATGGGTAATAATTTTGTAAATAAAAAAGCTTTGGTTATATCTATGTAACTTTTAGTGGGCCATGTGCTGATGTCCATTTTGGTAAGTCTAGAAAAAATGGTTCATTTTCGTAAATAGAGATAGGTATTAGTTCATTTATGTAATTGTCTTTATATTTTTTCCCTGTGCAGACACAAGCGTTTTTTCTTCACTTTTTACCACTTCAAAAAATTGACATAAATTTTCACTTTTTCAACACAAACTTTATTTATTTCTCTTTCATTCTTTTCTTTCAAAAGCACAAAAAAAAACAAACGGTTTTTTTCCTTTTAGATGAACACTTTAAATGTGCCTCTTCTTTTTCAGATATGGTTAGCAGATGAAGACATAAAACTTCTGAAAAAATAAATGACACCTAAAACCTATCTGGATACATATTTTTTTCTTAAAGTAAGAAAATTGTTATCTCTGCTATCTATAAGGGATGATTGTTTCTAAATGTTACGAAGTTACCACTTTTTGCTTAGTTGTGTGTGCATCTATTAATCCTCCTAAACAATGCGAACAATTTACTAATCCTACTATTATATGCATAGTTTAACATTTGTTTAGAGTTATTTACATAAATCGTCCTTGTGGTTAGGACCAAATTGCAATGAGAGTCCTTACTTTCAGTTAAAGTTATTTGCATAAATCGTCCTTGTCGTTAGGTCGGTCAACGGGTCGCCACGTGTCACCACCTGAGTGTTGTCACGTGGCATTCGGTCGGTTGGGTCAGTGAATGGTGTGGAAAACTAGAAGGGGGTTGAATAGTTTACCATTTAAAATCTTTGTTTTGAAACTTATTGTAAGATCAACTGATATTGATCAAAGATATGTTAGTGAAGAATAAACAATATGCAAGCAATATATAATGAGTAAATAAGGAAAAAAACAATCAAACCATGACAAGTTGTTTATAGTGGTTCGGTCTACAAGGATTCTTTTTCCTTGCCCTCCACTCCCCGAGTCTCCAACTCGAGAGTTATCTTCACTAGTCAACAAGCTCCTTTAACCGGCGGAGAAACCTTTACACTTCGCTTACACAGTATTTCCGACACAAAGCTAGATGTCGAATTCTTTTACAAGGATACAACCACTCCCACACACTATGTATTTTAAGGACTAAAATACTAACCACTCACACTCAGAGGTTTAAGATGGTTTGGTACAACAATGATGTTGAAACATGATTATGCCTTGATCTTCTTTGCTACAAAAGAAGATCACTATAATGATATGAAACTGAGTTAGAAATAATAGAGAGAAGGAATGTATGTGATTATGCTAGAAATGGATGAGAAAACAACTTGGGTTGGCTTGCTATTTATAGCCAAATAGTTCTGCTGTCACTACGGACCACGGAACCAAAATAAGGGTTCCGCCCTTGTATTATTTTGGTGTCACGGTCCGACAAAGAAGATTACAAAGATCTTACCAAAGTCAACCAAATCTAACCAAGATCATGTAGGATATGTAGAGTCCAAATTTAAACAAAATATCTTATGAAATCCTCTAGAGATTTCAATGATGCAACCCATGATGTTATATGTTGTTTTCTATTTTTAGAAATAATATGTTAAATGTAAATATATATGTAATGTTGTGATTTAAGAAACTAAAACATACTTGATTTGAAAATGTTGACATACATTATGGTTTAGAAGGATATCAAAGTTAATTAATACATGAATAATCAAAATGTAAATGCTTGAGTGATGAAGATTTTATTTAAGGAAAGCTGGTTTTAATATCTATTAATCTTGACAAGCTTTATACTTTACAAAAATAAAATTTTCTTTTATCGTTAACTAAACTTAGGTAAATATCATAAAATATAAATAACGTTTGATGGCGATATTTGTATTAACAATCTCCCCCTTTTTGTTGGGGACAAAACATAAATTTTATTTTTATAAAAGATGTATAAAAATATGAGATTAACTTAGAGCTTGAAAGAACTAGTGAGTTAGATAAAGTTGATAATAAAAAGTTTATTTTATCTTATGACTAGTTTGTCCAATTATTTGGTTTTTAACAATTTTGACTTTTTGTAAGTCAAAGTATGATGTTGACTTTTTAGAAAGTCAAAAAGCCAAGTTGTATAATATTCTCCCCCTTTTTGTCAAAACAAAAAGAAGATGCGAGGCGGAAGATGTAATGAGTCCGAGCCATTATCTCCCCCTTGGCTAATGCTCCCCCTAAATTGGGTGACAAGAGAAAAATACATAGATTGTGAAAAAGCTACAAAAAAATGTTAGTAATAAGCATCATCACAAGTATATAAACATTTCCAATCACTAAGTAACAATCAACAATTATATAAGAAACACCATTCATTTGTTAAATTTTTCATGATTTGAAAATCATGAAATGGAACACAATGTATGTGTTAGTACATAAAGAAAATCCTAAAAAATTAGAAAATAAAGCAAAATAAAAAAAATCCTAGAAAAAAAATAACTTAGAATTTTAAAAGAAAAACTAGAACCCTCCCATTGAGGTGGTGGATAAGAAAGAGCGTTGATTCACTCTAGGATGTGGTTGAGGATGAACCTCATTTCATCTTGGAGCTCATGGACCATAACCCGGGTCCGTTCGCTAATGTGGGCGGTCCGCTCAATATTTGAACAACCGTGTCTAGGTGGGAAATAGGGTTCATGATTTTGTGGTGGTGGAATGGTGGAGTTGTTGTTGTTGGTGGTTGGAGTGATTAGGGTGGAGAGCAAAGCATTTTTCATTTGCATAACTTCACTAAGGTGAGAATCCACCATATCGGAGAAGTTGTGGAGATGGCCTAGTTTGGCTTCTATCTCCGCTTTGGATTGTGGGTGATCTTCCCACATAGATTCATCAATGTCCTCGATATGAGGAGACAAAGATGTTGGAGGTATGGCATGGTCCCCATACAAAGGTCCATGAATTTCATTGTGAAGTGGATGGAAAAGGAGAGGTTGAGGTTCTAACGGGGCGTTTGGATCAAAAGATGGGTGTGGTGACTCATGAGCGATTCGCTCAATTGTACCAAAGGGTGGTAGTGGAGGTGGATTAGTGGGCCGAGGAGGTAAGTCCTCTAAGTCCTCCAAAAATGGGTTTGGAGATGTAGGTGGTGTGAAGAATAGTTCTAATGGTATGAGCTTTGGAGATTTAGGAGGTGATGGTGATTTGGATGTTTGGATTGGAGCCGATGGCGGAGAGGTGGCAATGAGAGTTTTTGTTGGTGGTGGAGTGGTGATTACAATAGGTGATTTTGGAGGTGGTGTATGAGTGCTCAAAGCAATAAAGTTCTCATCTCTTATGGGAGATGAGATGGTTAGGGGGAGGAATAAGAAGATGAGCTAATGTTGACAAAGCAACATGATGTAACACTCATTCTAGCCTTTTTCTTACATGGTTTGTTTGATGGAGAAGAGGTGGATGAGTTAGTCATATATGCTTGAGCTTATTCTAGGAGAAGATGAGAGAAATTGGAAAGGTGTGAGGATGATCATATTAAAGCTCTTCATTTATAAGATTATGAGATTATGAAGAATTGTGTTTGATTTGATGTTAAGCCATAGAAGAAAGGAGGTTTCTAATGATTTGGAAGAGTTTTTAATGCTAGTCATATCATCTAAGTTAAGCCATATAAGAAGGTTTGAGTGAAGAGACAAAAATATGCAATAAATGTGTTCTAATGATTGTAGGATCTTGAAGATCAGATCACCCAGGGATTACAAGGAACCAAATTTTTGGTTCCTTCCTTTATGAAAAAGGGTTCCTTAGGTGAATTTTTGGAATTTTTTAATTTTGGTGTGAAAAGGATATCCTACATGTCTAAGTGTGTTAAACTAGTTCTAATATGGATAAAAAGCAAGAAAACTATCCTAGAAGCATATCTTGGTAAATTAGAATGCGGGAATGAGCGAAATTCAGCGACTTACCTGGGCACTCCACGGCACCAAAAATTTGTACAGACGGATCCCAAATTTTGGGTCCGTCTGTTCCGCCTGTACAGGTATGGTGGCACCAAAAACTAAAAGGTACGGAACCAAAAAATTGGTGTCGTCTGATCCGTCGAGTGCAGAAAAGTTGACATTCCCATTTTTTGACCCCTGGGGACTTTTCCGAAACCTGAAATTTTTGTTAAAACATATGGAAATAACTATTTCTAGTTAGGAACAAGCAATAACGCATATACAAACATAGTGGAGCATCAATTTTCAACAAGGGCTAATGATTTTCACTTAAAAGTGAAAATGGGTAAAATTTGATAACACCCGTGTGTCATCCCCCTGCATGAACCGGTTAGCGTACATCAATGTTTTAAGTTAGTTTATCATTCTATGAAGCGAAAATAGATAAATAATATCATACAACATTGTTTCTTGTCTTGTTTCAAACACCCTCTTAAACCTCACTTATCCAAATTTTTGTAAATCTTGGTCATCATCCTTACAAGGCACTTGAACATCCCCTTGGTTTGCTTGAACTCCACCATTTTTTCCTCAATCTCTGGAAGGGAAGCATAGTACTCATGAGGTTGGTGCCTAGAGTTGGGGAGACCGTCTTCGGAGCAATTTGATGATGATGATGAAGGAGTTGGAGGTTTTGGCCTTTTTCCCTTTGCCTTAGTCTTGGACACTCGTTCATCACTCAAGGGCACAAATATGTGAGGGATGAGAGAATAATATAGTTTCAACCCTTTAGGACTTGGTGGAATGGGTGCATAGGCTCTATAAAGACGGGTGAGTAGCATCCCGTATGGAAGAGCAACGGAGCCTTGAGTAGGGATGTCTACCATTCTCCTAGAAATGTAGTAAGCTAAGTTGAATGGTTGACGAGTGGACAAGCTATAGAGCATGTAACAAAGGCAAGCATTGATGTGGTCTTTATTTCCTATGGTGCTAATGACATTGGCTCTAAGGAGTTCCTCCCACTTTTTGAATTGAGGCTTAAGCTCATTGAGTTCCATACCGTATGGATCTCGGTTGACTTCCTTTCCCACTCGAGTGAGATGGGTTGGTGCTACCCTTTCATTAAAGAGGTGCTCACGAATGATGTCCTTGTCTACCAAAGGAGTTTGGTAGGGAAGAGAGCGGTCATGAATAGCATCAAGGATAGTGAGTGACCACTTATCTGAGTAAAGACAAGTATCACGGCAAGGAATTCCTAACACTTGAGCAAATTGGTTGAGAGAAATGGTGTAGTCATTTTGGTTGATCCTAAACCTAAGAGCCATTTGATCATCCTCATCTGTGAAGGAAAAAACACTATCATAGAATTCTAGGACGAACCTAGGGAAAATTGGCTCATCGATGTCAAGGAGACAATCGAAGTTGATAGTGACTAGTTCTTGACGAAGATTTGTTCCATCGACAAAAGATGGATGAATGATCCTACCCTCATGGAAATACCTTTTCTCTAGACTCTTAAAGATTTCAACTTGTTTTTCAGTAAGGCCCTTGATTTTGTGATGTTGAGTGATACGCACACTTTTAAGGGGTCATTTTCTTCATATATTCACTCTTTTTCGTCTAAATATGTATCATTCCAGCATTTTTGCTTCCAAGACTACCCATAGAATTAGATAATTAGATAATTAGAATAATAGAGTAATCGGTAGAAGTACCACCCCCCAAATCCAAGCCCCGAGATTTTACCCTTAGCTTTCTAAAAAATATAAAAAGATAAAAAAGAATCTTCCTCAACCTCAACCTTAGCGTAGTACACTTCTTACTAGCATTCATATTCCCATAGAGAACGATATCAATCCCCGAGGCTTACCTAATACTACACTACAACGATTAGGTTCACTGGCCAGGGTGTTGAAACACTTGCTCGACGAAAAGGAAGTTCCTTTGACCCCGAACGCGCTCCGTACGCGCATCATTGAGGGATGTAATTAAGAGTGTCTTTGTGGCCGTAAAATTTTGCGGCTACCGTGTTTGTTCCTATGAGCAAGAATTTACAAGTTTTAGTAAACACAAAAACAATCTTAGTGTTTTTTTTCTAGTGTGTTCCTATATGTAAACAATTTGGAGTTGCGGTTATCTCGACTCATTTTATGCATAAAATAGTTTTTATTGGTAGCGTTTGGCAAAACGCAAGAGATAACCCAAACGTTCCTAATTCAATGTGGCTTCATTTGAATATACGCGGGAATGCATATTAGTTATGCATTACCTTTTATATTCAAGAGACATTATGCAAGTGATGAAAATAATGTTTTTATTTGTATGAACAATGAGAAATAGTTTTTCTATCAGTGATAAAAATAACGTTTTCATTTGTATGAACAATGAGAAATTGTTTTCCTACAAGTGAGAAGTTTTTCAAGATTTTGACATGGGGTTTTTAGTTTAATTTAGATAATGCCTTATAGTAATTAGCTTCTAAATAGTGGGAAAAATGATTAGTTGGTGCAATTTGACAATGTAGATTTCAGTAATTAGTTATGCAATTTAACAATCGAGTTCATGTTTTGTGCAAGAATATACATAATCCCCATGTATTGGTTTTGTGCATAAATTAGAACCCTAGACTCAGAATTAAGAGAAGTAATGTAGTTAGGATACTTACAATGATGTTTTCTTCAGTGATTAGTAGGGGAAGGAACCTTTATAATGAGTTAGGTATGTTGGTGGTTCGTTTTGGTAAAGTGAGTTGTGGAGAAGAAGGTGTTATGTTTTCAAAAATTTAGCTACTGTTAGCACCACTGACCAGACCGACCCAAATTTAGGGTTCCGTCCGTGTAGTCGTTTGATGTCGTGGGCACTGTAGCAGATTTTTGCTAAATTGTTTTGTTTTGGTTATTTTAAGGTTTAGGCTATGTTTTAACTACATTTTTGGTTCCATTAATCCTAACCCAAGTCCAAGAAGGTTAAATGGTTCTCTATTAAGAGGTTTAGTTAGGATGTCGGCAATGTTATCTTCGGAGGATACTTTCTCAATTGAAATGTTTCCTTTTTGAACATTGTCGCGAAGGAAGTGATGGCAAATTTCAATATGTTTCGTTCGAGCATGTTGGATGAGATTTTGCTGAGATCAATGGCTCCTTTGTTGTCGTAAAGTATAGAGATGTCATTGAGATGAATTCCGTAATTCACGAGAGCTTGCTTCATCCAAAGAGCTTGTTGACATGCTTTTCTAGCTGAGACGTACTCGGCTTTGGTAGTTGAGATAGCGAGAGCCGTTTGTTTCTTTGCGAACCATGAGGTAAGACAATGTCCATCAAAAGTACAAATACCACTTGTACTCTTTCTATCGACATAGTCACCGGCATGGTCCGAATCAGCATACATTATGGTTTCTACACCCGTTACTTTGGGATACCATAATCCTAAACATGTCGTTCCCTTAATGTATCTAAATATTCGTTTCAAGGCTTCTAAGTGTGATGCTTTGGGATCTTCTTGAAAGCGAGCACATAGAAAAACACTAAACTTGATGTCGGGTCTACTAGCCATGAGATAAAGTAGGCTACCGATCATTCCTCTATATTTGGTGTTATCTATGGATTCACCTTCCTCATCCTTGGTGAGTTTTGTGTCCGAGGACATCAGTATTTTAGTTGGTTTTGAATCTTCAAGACCAAATTTCTTAAGCATATCTTTTATGTATTTAGATTGGTTAAAGAATATGTCATCTTCTAGTTGTTTAATTTAAAGTCCTAAAAAGAAGTTTAACTCACCCATCATACTCATCTCAAACTCATCGTGCATGATTTTAGAAAAATCATCACATAGCTCTTGACAAGTTGATCCAAATATGATGTCGTCAACGTATATTTGAACAATGATAATATGTTATTCCCTTTTCTTCGTAAAGAGAGTATTATCTACTAATCCCATGTTGTATTTTTGTTCAACTAAGAAAGTCTTAAGCCGATCGTACCAAGCTTTTGGTGCTTGCTTAAGTCCGTATAGTGCCTTTTAAGTTTGAAAATGTGATGTTGTTTTTCAAATTCGGTGAATCCGGGAGGTTGAGCAAGATATACTTCTTCATTAATGAACCCATTTAGGAATGCACTTTTAACATCCATTTGAAATAATTTAAAGTCATGAGCACATGCATATGCAAGTAAAATTCTAATAGACTCAAGCCTAGCTACCGGTGCATAAGTTTCATCGTAATCAATTCCTTCTTGTTGATTATAACCTTGTGCGACAAGCCTAGCCTTGTTTCTAGATACCACACCATTTTCGTCCATTTTATTTCGAAAAACCCATTTTTTTCCAATTATAGTTTGATCCTTAGGTTTTGGAACTAATTTCCAAACATCATTTCTAACAAATTGGTTTAGCTCCTCTTGCATAGCAATCACCCAAGATTCATACTTTATTGCTTCATTTATGTTTTTAGGTTCAACGGACGACACAAAACAAAAGTAGTTACTTTGATTTTGGGCTTGTGATCTTAATGTTCTTTGATTTAGTTGTCCTATGACCTTTTCTAATGGGTGACTTTTTGATTCTTTGATGTTTTTAATTTCTTTGTTTAATGGTTCATCTTCCTTGTCATTTTCATTCAATTCTTGACTTTCTACAAGTTGACTTTCAACTAAGTCATCATCTACCAAAGGTGATGTCTTAGAGGGAGGTGGACTCTCGTCGAATGTTATGTTCAACGATTCCTCGACTCTCATTGTTTCTTTGTTTAAAACTATGTATGCCTTGCTAGTTTGTGAGTAACCAAGAAACACACCTTCATAAGACTCTGGGTCAAATTTGGTGAGATAGTCTTTGGTATTAAGAATGAAACATTTACATCCAAACACTCTAAAATATCCTAAAGTGGTCTTTTTGCCTTTATATAATTCATATGGTGTTTTGTTCAAGAAAGGACGTATTAAAACTCTATTTAGAATGTAAGTGGAAGTATCAACGGCGTTACATCAAAACTTTTGAGGTATGTTATGTTAATTTAGCATTGTTCTACTCATTTCTTGAATAGTTATATTTTTACGTTCTACAACTCCATTAGATTGGGGTGTTCGAGGAGCCGAGAAGTTATATGTTATACCATTTGTATCACAAAAGTTTCCAAATTGTGTTTCATTGTCAAACTATTTACCATGATCCGTTCGGATCGACACAATGTAAACACCTAGTTGATTTTGAATTTTCTTACTAAGTATTTCAAATTTATCAAAAGATTCATTTTTAGTTTTCAAAAACATTGTCCAATTGAACCTTGACTAATCATCTACTATAACTAAAGTGTAGAGGTTCCCTCCATAACTTCTTATAGCGGATGGACCAAACAAGTCCATATGCAAAAGCTCTAGACATTTAGATGTGGAAACCATGTTTTTAGCCTTATGACTACTATGAATTTGTTTACCAATTTTGCAAGCGTCGCAAAAGTGTTGGTCATATTTCAATTTTGGTAGGTTTCTAACTAGCTCTTTTGAAGATAGGTTTTAGATGAGTCTCATATTAGCGTGACCTAATCGTCTATGCCAAAGAGTAGATTTATCATCTAAGGTTGTTAAGCAAAGTTTTTCTTTAGATGTTATATCTATTTTCATGACATATATGTTATTTTTCCTAACTCATTTAGCTATGGTGATACCATCTTTTAGTATTTTACTACCATTTTCTTCAAATAGTACTTTATACTTTTTATCACATAGTTGGCTAATACTAAGTAGATTAAATCCTAACCTATCAACATAAGCAACATTTTCAATAGTTAGGGAGTTATGAGCGATCGTACCTTTGCCAATGATTTTGCTTATGAGATTGCTACCAAAAGTTACATTACCTCCGTCATACTCTTGGTATGTTGAGAAGAGACTTTTGTTACCCGTCATGTGTCTTGGTCCACTATCTTTTATCCATTCATCAGGTTCTAATCCAACTTTCAAGCATACATGTGACACAAATGACTCAACCGTTTGGTCCCCAATATCTCATGGGTCCGTTTGGGTTAAACATACCATTTACTTGGTTCATGTTTGGAAATGATGGGTGAGGGTTCCATGGCATGTAATTTGGAGTTTGATATGGTCTAGGGTAGTTTTGATTCCAACCGGTATGTTGATAGTTGGGTTGTATGTTGCAGTTGCTCTTGGGAAATGGGCGTTTGGCAATAGGTGTTTTGGGCCGTTGTTGAGTAGTTCTAGATCTAAATTTATTTCTAGCAAGTCCTACTCCTAATGTAACAGCAGGTTTTAGTTTAACAACATCCTTGGTTTTCTTTGTTACCTTGAAAAATTCACTACGGTCCGTTTTGCAAGCATTCTGTCCTACTGCAGACACCACGACACCAAAACTTTCAACGGATGGAACCAATTTTTTGGGTCCGTCTGGTCTATGTTGTACTGCAGCAGATGTGACAGTTTGTTTGTCTTTTTTGCCCGCTTTGGTTTGACTATTTGGAATCAGTACTTCATTAAAACTAATCCACTTCTGTTTCCCGGTACTTTTTGAATTCTTACTATTTCATCGGCACAAGAAATGTTTTTGTTAAATCTTTTAAATTTAGAGTTATGTTCGATGAGAACTTCTTGTGAGTTTTAGCTTCTCTATTTCAAGACTAAGCTCTTGACATGATTTACAATCATCATCATTCACTTTGCCCTTTTCTAATCATTTTGCCTTTTCTTTTAACCCAAGAAAAAAGGCTCGTGTTATACACGAAATCTCCTCAACCGAATCATATCCGGTCAAGCCAACAAATGATAGGATCTTTCCTCAACCAATCAAACAAATTCCTAAAAGGATAGTACCCACAAAACTACCTATGCCAAACACCACCATACCTCCTAGGCTAAACAATATCATCTCCACTAAACCATCACCATTGGTTCCTAGAGCTATCTCATTTACATCTCCACTATTATCACCACACCTCTACAATTTAGAGGACTTGCCTCCTAGGCCGTCTCATCCACCTCCGCCGATAACATTTTCCTCATTAGGAGGAATAATGGTACAAAATCAAGGTGTTGAGTCAACACTAGCTCCGGCTTCCTTTTCGCCGTTTCCATCATATAATCCCATTTGGATTATGAGAAATCATCAAAGTCAACCACCCGACCATATGAAAGTTGACACTTCTCTACCACCACTACCTAGCCATGACAAAGATTGCTATCATTGTCAACATGTTGAAAGTTTGATACATGAAGTACGAGAAGACCAACGTTTCATGTTCTATCATCTCCTCGAACGTTTCGACGAGATAAAACCTAAACAAAACTTGAGCTAGAAGACTTTAGTGGTGTCCTAGCATCAAGCGATAGTTGGTCTAGAAATTCCTAGTTATGTATTTTCTTATTTTCTTAGTTTTTAGAGTCATGTATATCATAACTCTAGTTTTGTTAAATGAAATTACATGCTACTTGTTATACTTCTGAGTATATGATTACGTTGTATTCATATCTCACTTTTGTGATAACATTACTTGTTATATCACCCTTGCTGAAATTAATCATCAGCTATACGGATCCCTCAGAATTGCCTAGACAGATCCCTACTAGGAGGGAACCGTGGGATCCGGGAGACAGAAAACTGTTTTCTACTGACTTGGACCACATTTGAAGGAAATTGTGAATTATACTTGTTTTCTAACCTTTGTTTTGTAGTTGTTCAATTTACACATGAAGACTTTGATATCCTAAAGCTAAGGGGCTTTATGTCAAAGCAATACATTGCAAATTACTTGCAATATTAGGATTACATTTCGTGACATCCCTTTGCAAAATTGCAATCATTAAGGGGGAGCACATTCGTCACTTAGACGAAATCTTTTGCAAAATTACTTGCAAACCAACTAGATTAGTATTGCTTTCTTGACGCCCTTACATAGGGATGGACTCGTCAAGGGGGAGTAAAGACGAGATCATTTCCCGTTACTTGCTCTCTATTTCTTTTTATTTCTTTCACTTGCTCTCTATTACTTTCTATTTCTTAGTATTGGTTTCTTTCAAAGCTCTTTTTGTTTCGACAAAAAGGGGGAGAAGAAAGTAAAAACTACAAATTCAAACTTTTACGAATTTTAGCTTTTCCTTAAGATAGTTTTATGTTTTGTCAAGGGGGAGATTGTTAATACAAATAAGCCGTAAAAACGTTTATTTATATTTTACGATCTTCTAATGTTTTGTCGATAACAAACGTAAAATCATTTTAACGAAACAAATAAAATACGTAAATGGTTTGAACTAATAGTTTCTAACATATTCACATTTTCACATAAAACACTAAAAAAAATATGAGTGATTTTATGATTTAATATTACATATGTACAACAACTAGTGTGTACATATTTGGGTAAAATATACACATAACTAGTATGTAGTATATTGGGTAATATAAATGGGTAGAAACTTAAGTATCATAAACCATTGGGCAAATATATTGAATGTAGTTGGGTACAACCCAAAGCCCATGACCCATGGAGCTTGACCCATAACCCATTGCATGACATCATGCTTATATCACACATGGATAATATCCATAACCCATGGATCAACCCATACCCAAGTGACTAAGTGCATTGTACTTAAGAGATACATTGTATCTAGCTAAAGATCCATGGTTCAACCCATGACCCATGACCCATAACCAAAATACCCATGGGTAAAAGGGAGCGTCCCACAGATCCCTAGCTTTACGCTAGACGGATCTCTTGTGGAAGGGATCCGTGGGATCCGGGGAACAGTAGATTTTTTCTTCTATAAATAGTGAGCCATTTCTTCATTGTTTCTCACCCTTTCTAACACACTTTCTCCCTGAGTTAAAAAACTCACTAACCTCAGATCCAAGAAATCTATGTTTGTAGTTTTGTTTTTGTGTGATCTTCTAGGTTCCTCTTAAAGGCAAGATCACCACCTTTTAAGTCGAGCAAGCTCAAGTCCATGAGTTGCCATGCTTCTTCATCATCAAGGCTACTGAAGTCTTCTTGTTGATGATTCCTTTCTTTCTTCTAAGAAGTGTAGTGTTGAAGACATTAGTGAAAGATGTCTCAAGTGTCAAGACGAAGATATTAGTGAAGGGTATCTATCGTCCATATCATAAGCACTTGTGGTAGGTGCTTAGAAGTCAAGACTAGAAGTATTAGTGAAAGGTGCTTAGAAGTCAAGACACAAGACATTAGTGAAGGGTGTCTTGTAGATCTAGTCAAAGGCATTAGTGAAAGGTGCCTTAGATGTACATTCGATATGGTGTGTTTTGATGTACAAGATAGAATAGTATTAGATCCAAGGATATTGATATCCTTGATGATGTTGTAAAGGAGTAGATCTCGTTTGGGATTAGTCGTTGGTGTAGTGTGGTAGTAGTTCCTCCATTGCAATGGAACTAGGTGCTTAGCCTAGTACCTAATAAAGGGTAGGCGACGTTGTGTAGGTGTAGTTCACCTTGGAGTGAAAGAACTAGGTACTTAGCCTAGTACCTTATAAAGGGTAGGCGACGTTGAGTAGGTGTGGTTCACCTTGGAGTGAAAGAACCCGGTGGTTAGCCTAGCACCGGAAAAAGGGTAGGCGACGTTGTGAAGGCTTCTCCGCCACAAGGAGATTGGTGTAGTATTTACGAACTCTCGAGTAGGTGACTCGGGGAGTGGAGTAGGGCAAGGAAGGTGTCCTTGTAGCCTAACCACTATAAATACTCGCGTTGTGGTTTTGTGCTTCTTACTCTTATCTTTTCATTACTTACCTTTATATGCTTGTTTATCAACATCCAACACACACATCCAAATAGATTGACATAAGTCGATCTAAATAGTTTAAAATGAAGTTTTAATTGGCAAAACTATTCAATCCCCCCTTCTAGTTTTCCACAGTATTAAAATCTCCTCTAATGATAACAAACCAAAGATCTATATCTTTTGACTTTACATATGTTTCAAACCGGTTTTTCCAATAGATAAATCCATTGATTTTAAAGAGTGGTGGTCTTTGCATAGATTACCATTCTTTAAAGTTTCGGAATCCATGGATCGTTTCAAGTTTATAAAATACAATATATTTTAGAAATTCTTGAGCAACGAGGCTCTGGTACCAATTGTGGAAAACTAGAAGGGGGTTGAATAGTTTACCGTTTAAAATCTTTGTTTTGAAACTTATTGTAAGATCAATTGATATTGATCAAAGATATGTTAGTGAAGAATAAACAATGTGCAAGCAATATATAATGAGTAAATAAGGAAAGAAACAATCAAACCACGACAAGTTGTTTATAGTGGTTCGGTCTGCAAGGACTTTTTTTCCTGGCCCTACTCCACTCCCCGAGTCTCCAACTTGAGAGTTATCTTCACTAGTCAACAAGCTCCTTTAACCGACGGAGAAACCTTTACACTTCGCTTACACAGTATTTCCGACACAAAGCTAGATGTCGAGTTCTTTTACAAGGTTACAACCACTCCCACACACCATGTATTTTAAGGACTAAAATACTAACCACTCACACTCAGAGGTTTAAGATGGTTTGGTACAACAATGATGTATGAACAAGACTAGATCATACAACAACAAAACAAACAAGACTTCCAACTATTTGTTGAAGCTTGATTATGCCTTGATTTTCTTTGCTACAAAAGAGGATCACTATAATGATATGAAACTGAGTTAGAAATAATAGAGAGAAGGAATGTATGTGATATGCTAGAAATGGATGAGAAAATAACTTGGGGTTGGCTTGCTATTTATAGCCAAACAGTTATGCTGTCACCACGGACCACAGAACCAAAATAAGGGTTCTGCCCTTGTATTATTTTGGTGTCGCCGGTCTGACAGCAAGATTACAAAGATCTTATCAAATTCAACCAAATCTAACCAAGATCATGTAAGATATGTAGAGTTCAAATCTAAACAAAATATCTTATGAAATCCTCTAGAGATTTCAATGATGCAACCAATGATGTCATACGTTGTTTTCTATTTTTAGCAATAATATATTAAATGTAAATACATATGTAATGTTGTGTTTTAAGAAACTAAAACATACTTGATCTAAAAATGTTGACATACATTATGGTTTAGAAGGATATCAAAGTTAATTGATACATGACTAATCAAAATGTAAATGCTTGAGTGATGAAGACTTTATTTAAGGAAAGCTTGTTTTAATATCTATTAATCTTGACAAGCTTTATAATTTACAAAAATAAAATTTACTTTTGTCGTTAACAAAACTTAGGTAAATATCATAAAATATAAATAACGTTTAATGACGATATTTGTATTAACAAATGGGTCAAGTCGGGTCGGTAAGCGGGTTGGGTTGCCACGTGGACCAATGAGGTGGTACCACGTGGCATGGGGGGGATAATATACCCCATTTTAGCCATGCTCGGATTCGAAACCGGATCTATTGTGTGGGAAGCAAAACTATTGCCAGCTGTGCTTAGCGGTGAAAACGAGCCGAGCCGAGCCCGAGCCTGCCAGAGCTCGAGCTCGGCTCGTTTATATATAAAAAGCTCGAGCTCGTTTCGAGCCTTACATTTTGAGCTCGAGCTCGGCTCGTGGATATATTCACAAGCTCGAGCTCGGGCTCGAGCTCGACTAATTTATATGATGTTTAAAGAAAACAAAGTTCAAATGGAGCTCGGCTCGTTAATTAGATAAGGCTCGAGCTCGTTTACTACTTTTTGGCTCGTTTATATGTATAGAAAGCATATATATGTATATATTTTTAGGGCTCGTATAGGCTCGCGAGCCTACTCGAGCTTTTTGTATAGAGCCCGGGCTCAAGCTCAATTATTAATTGAGCCCAAACTTAGGGCTCGAGCTCGTTTAGGCTCGGCTCGTTCGAGATTTTTACCGATCCGATCCTGAGCTTTTCACGAGCAGCTCGGCTCGTTTTCACCCCTAAATCAAATACTACCCAAAATCAAATACATAACTCTTCCTTAATTTTGGCCTAATTCAATAATAATAAAATGTTCAATTTAGTTTTTGGCCTATCAATTTAAGGGGTTATATGAACTGTCAAAAAATAAATAAATATACCGCCGAACTCTTTTTTTTTGTGCTCTTTCCAATGGTATGCTCGGGGAATTTTTTTCGACTTCGTTTGAACCTCGAAAAATGCGATAACAAAGCAAAAACGGTAATTTTTGAATTTTTCGAGGTTCAAGCGAAGTCCAAAAAATTCACTGAGCATACCATTGGAAAGAGCACGAAAAAACGAGTTCGGCAGTATATTTAATTATTTTTTGACAGTCCATATAACCCCTTAAATTGATAGGCCAAAAACTAAATTGGACCTTTTATTATTATTGAATTGGGCCAAAATTCAGGAAGGGTTATGCATTTGATTTTGGGTAGTATTATTGAAGCTATGCTTAGCACAGCTGGCATAGCTTTGCTTCCCACACAATAGACCCGGTTTCGAATCCGGGCGTGGCTAAAATGGGGTATATTATCCCATGCCACGTGGCACCACCTCATTGGTCCACGTGGCAACTCGACCCGCTTACCGACCCGACTTGACCTATTCACTGACCCGACCCCTATGCCACGCGGCACCACTAAGGTGGTGACACGTGGCAACCCGACCCATTGACCGACCTAACGACAAGGACGATTTATGCAAATAACTTTAACTGAAAGTAAGGACTTTCGTTGCAAATTGGTCCTAACAACAAGGACGATTTAGGTAAATAACTCTAAACAAATGTTAAACTATGCATATAATAGTAGGATTAGTAAATTGTTCGCATTGTTTAGAAGGATTTATAGATGCATACACAACTTATAAAAAGTGATAACTTCGTTACATTTAGCAACAATTATCTCTATCTATAAACGTATAAAAGCCATTTTTATTTAATTATCTACAAAGTAGGAAAAAAAAAATCTTTTGCTAATAATAACATTACTACTAAATTAACTGTTTAAATCTATATTACATTGCATAAATTAATTGCATTTTTGGTCTCTGTGGTATAGTCAAATTGCAAGTTGGGTCCCTAAAACTTTAAAAGTACATAGTCTCTATTTTAAAGTTTGGATTGCATTTTTGGTCCCTAGATAAAATGAGAAGACTAAAATACCCTTTGTCTTCTTTAGAGAAGACAAGAGTAGTTTGGTCATTTATCATTGATCACGGACCAAAAATGCAATTGAAACTTTAAAATGGGGACTGTTCGTTGATTTACTTAGCTTAAACCCTAAACGGTGGTCCTGAAAATTACAATAATATTGATCTTTTTTTTTTGGCGTCAAGGACATTCGAAATTTCATCTCTCAATGTAATCAATTAAATTTTTATATTAGAATTTGATCAACAAACTTCATTCATTTTCACTTGCTCCACAACTATATATATATAAACTTCAATGTAATCAATTAAAGTTAATTGCATTTTTGGTCCTTATTGGTGTGAAATGACTAAATTACCCTTGTCTTTTTCTGAAGAAATCAAAGGGTATTTTAGTCATTTATTTTTATCCAGGGACCAAAAATGCAATCCAAACTTCAAAATGAAGACTATCGCTGCACTTTCAAAGTTTTGGAGATCAAACATGCAATTTGGCCAAACCACAAGGACCAAAAATGCAATTAACTCTATATATATATATATATATATATATATATATATATATATATATATATATAAAATAAAGAATTGCACACATAAATTAACGTTATTATATATATACACTACGGTCGCTATGTACAAATAATCATCTAATATTATTTAATCATCAAACCTACATCAGTTTCAGAATCATATACATTTTTTTTTCTTTTTCTTTTTGCAATAGTTACAATTGTGCCATTAAGTGTTGTATTAATACTTGCACTATGATTCAACAAGTCAATTTGTAGAACAGTAAAAAAAGAATAATAAATAAATAAATAAATGAAAATAAATAAATACACCCTCATTTGTTTCTACGAGTACCAATATGTGAGTAACTCATGCACCTTCTAATCAAGTTAATATTCAGAACTTAAAACTTTAAGAAAAGAGTTAATTACATAAATCGTCCTTGTAGTTTGGTCAAAATTACGGATCTCGTCCTTATATTTTTCATGTTTAATCTTACGGATCTTGTCCTTAATCCGACCTCGCCAAAGACTCCCTTGCAAATACTCTCTAACGTGAGGGCTAACATCATATTTTGGTTTTAACGATCAGAGTTAATTACATAAATGCTTGTGGTTTGGTAAAGTTACGCATTTGTCCTCGTTTATTATAATATATTTTTAAACAAAACTGTTTTTTCTTTTTAAAATTATTTTATTAAAAAATTAAAATAAAATTAAAAAAGCAAAAGAAAAAACTTTTTATTTTATTATAAAACGGATGAAGGCGATAAAAACGCTTTTATACCGCTTTCTATTTTTACGCTTTCATTTGTTTTATACGATTTCGCTTCGCTTTTGTATGAAAATGTATGAAAACATTTTTCATACAAAAGGAACGAAACCGCATTTTGTACATTTCGCTCGTTTTTGTATGAAAATGTATGAAACATTTTTTACAAAATGTACGCTTTTGTATGAAAATGTATGAAAACATTTTTCATAGAAAAGGAACTAAACCGTACATTTTTGTACATTTTCGCTCGTTTTGTATGAAAAATGTTTTCATACATTTTCATACAAAACGTATTATTTTTGTACATTTCGTTTGTTTTGTATGAAAAATGTTTTCATACATTTTCATACAAAAACGCATTTTGGTACAAAATGTTTTCATACATTTTCATACAAAATGAATCTAAACAAGATAAAAACAAATGAAACGTAAAATAGAGAAAACCGTATAAAAACGCTTTTTATACGCCTTCATCCGCTTTATAATAAAATTAAAAAGTTTTTTTGTTTTTTTAATTTTATTTTAATTTTTTTAATAAAATTATTTTTTTGAAGAAAAACGCTTTTTTAAAAAATATATTATAATAAACCACGGGACAAAGATGCGTAACTTTTACCAAACCACAAGGACGATTTATGTAATTAACTCCGATCGTTAAAACCGAAATATGATGTTAGTCCTCACGCTAAGGGAGTATTTGCGCGGGCCCTTTTGGACCGTAGGATCGCGACAAAGATCCATAAGATTTGAAACCACAGCGACGAAACGACCGAAAAAGTATAGGGACAAGATCCGTAATTTTGACCAAACCACAAGGCCGATTTATGTAATTAACTCTTTAAGAAAATGTGTTTGTGGTACATGTCACAAACTCACGGGTTTACCCGCAAGCAATAGATACCCGCGGGCTTGAACATTGGCAAAAAAAATGCGCGAAGACAGGTTTCAGGAGGGTGACGGGCAAGAAAAAAATGGCAAGTGCAAGTAACGGGTCACAGAACGCGTGCCCATTGCCCGCGAGTGTATCACTATTCTTTTTGAGCAACTACAACAAAAAGGGAAATAAAAATACTTGATAAAAATATTAGGCTACATGTTTTTTATAGCAAACCCATATCGGCCGAAAATGCATATGACATGTTTCTAATATTAGCGAATTTAATGAAATCGCTAATAACATTCTCCGTGTGGATAAAATAAAAAAAATAGAAACTCTTATTTCGTTGCTGTTCATGTAGTTTCTATAAGTCACAGGTTGGTCAATGCAGCTAGCAAAGCTTTCCCTTTTATAAGTGAAAAAAATTCATCTTTACAAATGCATGGCACATGAATTAAATAATAAATGCAGATTACATCACCCATGAGGATAGAGTGTTGAAAAAACAGCACACATATAAAGTGGTGTGATCTAAGAAACCAAAACTGAAATTTCTACAGCAAAGAGTAGTATTCTTAGGTGACAAAATGTCTCCGCCTTTAACTATATGTTAATTCATGCTTTGTTGATCAAAAGAACAAGCCCTTCTTCTTCACCTTTTTTTTTTCGACAGCCTGCAACAGTCACAGACATGAACTTTTGCTATGTTGTCTTATTTCATGTTTACCATACATGTGAACTCCGCATTATCATTAAAAATCATAATTTCCTACCAGGGCAGGGTATACAGTACCATAAGTAACAATTTTATACTAGTTCCATCCTTCAAGACACATAGCTAATTGCAACACTGCATTTATGTAAGAGGGTTACTAGACAACCAGGCTTCAAGGGTTGTGGATAAAATTTCCCTAGTTGTGATTCTATTGGGCACGAAATGTATTTATATAAAAGCACTCCCATAACACAAGAAAATAGTCATTATTTACGAGTTGCTAAATGTTGTAGTACATTATGGGCAAACATTTTAAGACCACCTGCATATTCAGAAACCTAAAACAATTGAACTTAAGACATACCCGTTTAATAAAGCCTCTCATGGTGAGAACAATTATATCCCTAGAACTGCAAAATGAGAATGCAAAAATTTTGCTTAGGCACATTTGAATACTGAAATTATATATATTTTTGAATAATAATTTAACAGTGCTGTTAGGGACCATTTTCACAAATAGCTTCAAAGAGAGAAGATTTCAGTGTGCACAAAAAACTCTTTAGAGTGAAAACAGAAGTCTAATAACACATGTAATCACCTTATAGCTGCTGATTCTTGTTCCACTCGAAGCCTTCGCTCAACATCTCCAACACCAATAATAGAAAACTCTACAGGACTTCCAAATGGAATATATACCTGAAAAAGTCATTTAAATTCCAGAATTCAATTAAAAACGTCAAAGCACAAGGATATATTTACTTTCTAAAAGAATGGCTGAAATCAGTTTGAATTATCAGTGCAGCACATCAAAAGGGATGAAAGCATACTGTTGTGCTAGGAGAAAATTTCTCATTGATCGGAGTGCCACTACCCTTTATGCTAATCCCATCCTTCTTTATGACTAATGTTACTGGCTCCCATATGTCAAGGTATCCAGTCTGTAAAATTGACAAAGATAGGACTTGCATAACTTTATGGAAAAACATGAAGAAAGAAATTACAATTTAATTGTATTTTTTATAAGAAAGGGCACAAAGATGGATACTGGTTACTAAGTGTCCAAAAACTCTTTAAGGAAGCTCGCAAAGATTTAAAAAAAAAAAAAAACAAACAAAACAAACAAACAAACCAAAAACAAATAAAATAAAACAGTAACTGCTAGAGGTGGAAACCTTAACCCACTTTTCAGCTTATATTTAATCTCGAGCGGGTAAAATCAAAAGAGTTTGCAAAAAGTAAACATGCCAAATGAGACGACATTTATCTGAAGTTTATTTCTAATGCACAAAACATCCTAAAAATCTGAATTAAGAAAACAAGATTATTTTTGAAAATATGTATCTTTTTCAATATTGGGTACAGTAGGTAAAAAAGTTTATCAATAACGGGTAAGAAATGTTTTGACTAAAATATTACCTGTTTTGAGCCGTAACTCAACCCACCCGACCCGCATATGTTCCACATACCTACTACTAACAATTCATTAATACGTCTTGAAGAGAGTCATACCCATAAGGACAATCTATGTTCAGCATACCCAGTCTGAAAAGCTCTTCTGATATGATCATTCATATCAGGATCTGTAAGAACAAAGGAAATATTATATTAAGTGTCACTAATCTTTAGGGAGTGATATTACAGTCATGGAATATAAATTCCAATAAAAAAAATTAAAAAAAGAAAATAAAATAAATAAATAAAATAAAATAAAAAGCTTGTTATAGAAAGCAAGTCTCATACAAATAACTCTACTAAAACCAACTATATAAAGCATGGTGTACTAACATATGCAGGCCAGAAAGACGAAAAAGGAAAGCTTACCACAGACAATTTTTCTGTGTTCATTGGCAAAAACCTTTACAAGTTCACCCTGAAAATGTAATTGAAACACAATCAGTAAACACATGGATAGCAGGTGATGATAAACGGTAAAAACTAAAAAGTAATGAGATCGCATATTTCCACTAAGAGGGTCAGCAAACATCACATATAAGAGTCGTTGCACATGTTCCACACAAGTACCTAAACTAGTCAGAAATGTTCGTCCGGACATCACATTTGGGTTGTAAACGTACATCCACATATCCACATATGCATCTGAACCCATATAGAATCTGTATTTGCTATAAGCAAATGTAGTATCGAATCGTACTTGCCACTAAGCTGATGCAAATATGGACATGACCATATTTTACATATAATGTTGTTTAATCAGGCATTATTATAGCATTCTGTCTAAACCATCTTGAACTCCATTAGATTGAAGATATGAACAATGTCTTATATGTGACATGATAAATATGGGAGATAACCTGGTTATTTTATCTCTTGCTTGTATTTATCCATCTCCTTTTGTTCAAGTAGCACATGTTGGTAAAGTAAAGATCCGGTGAAACTAAATTCCCTAAAGAACCCATGCATGCAAACTCTCAAGATAGAGTAGGAAGCCGACTCTTTTTGTATATCAATAGCTTTATCAAATGTCTCCCACGTCCCAATGCAGCTACGAAGGTCGTTAGGATAGTTTACAAACCCGTTGTTGGAAAATATACATTGTATCTGCCTTTTCGAGGGTTATTCTGTGTCTAGTGTCTACTGGTTCAGGAATAGAATTCTCAAGTTTTGAAATTAAAAAGCGTTGCCCTTTTAAATTCTTCCTTTAGAAAGAAATTCATAGTAAAGACCTGGATGTCTAAGTACTTCTAAGGTATCAAGGTGGGTAGCAAAAGCACATTGTCCTATACCAAATAAAGCATGTCTTCGACATTCTTGGAAGCTAGAAGGCTTGACTAGTGATCACAGATACATTCGGAGAAAAGGTGGTCGGCACCTCATGACCGTCCTATGAAGCAAGTTCAAGTTGGAAAACAAATTAAGTTCCAGTTCACAAACATGCTACATGAGTAGATGAGCCTAATTATTTCATATTCGTGCATCGTTCTTAGCGATCTATCTCCTTATCTTCATCCAAGGTGGATATTTTGGCTTAATGGACTTTATGGAAAATTGATATGATCTAGCAAGTCATTTACCTCATACTTGTTTTTTGACCAACTGGAAAATAAAAACTAAAGAGAAGTCCACGTAGTGATGGTTTCCCTATTACGTATTTACATTATCGAATCTTTCCAGTTTGTCCTACATCTCCTTACCTTTGAAATAGTACTACACACAGAACACTAAATTGAAAGGCTCCCAAAGACAACTTCTCCTCCTCCGTCACCTTCACCGCCGGTGCATTTATAATCTCATAGATGTGCTTTCTTTTTATGTTCTTGGTTGGTTTTTTTTATACTACTTATTTATAGTGATCGATGATATATTGTTCTTCCAAGTATATCGTATATTAGACCATATCTTATCAATTTATATGAATGTTATTTTCCATATATTTAGAGATTCAGATATTATTTGTTTTATACATATAAATATAGTAATGTAACAATAAAGACAATATATTAAAATATATTAGTTGTGGTTGACAGTTACTAATTATATGTTTGAATTTGTGGATCGAGACAGAAGCTTAAATTGTAAGTTACTGTCATCTGGCAGTTCATATCAAGAAGATAGAACAAACAAAATTATTCATGTAAATTTACTCCTATATCTAGAATTCTAGATAAAATCAAAAGGGAAAAAAACAAACAAGTCAGTCTATGCTGCAATGCATAAAAGTTCCATCCTAATTAATTACACATTTTTTTTTTTAAATATAGTAATTAATATCTCTCATTTACCAATTTTTGTATCAGTAAAAGCTAAAGTTACCATGATTAAATATATGCAGAAGCAACTAAGGATATGGCACCATCATACCCGATCAATTCTCAAGTAAATGAAATGAAATTATCAATTGTCAGGGTAAATAGAAATACCTTCCGTTTTCTATTATCCATGGGCTGGACTTCAATGGCAAGGTAAGTATCAACATCATCAGCAGTAACAATATAATTTGGTTGCTTCGCACCTGTTAAACAATTTCGCCATTAAAATTTATAAATAACCAAATAAGATATGATAAAGAAGTAAGAGTACAAGAAAGAATACCTTCTATGTAGTTAACAGATCCATCTTCCATATGCCGTACCCACTGCAAAATAACAAAATAAAAGGACCATGAATACTACAAGAGATTAAAAGGAGCCTAATAAAGACATGCAATTGAACTTTGACTAAAAGTAATGATTAGAATTTTAGAAAGCATAAGATGCTGACATCAGCAACACCTCAAAATTACAACTTGTAGTTCCATTGAGAGAGAATCCGCTGGCTAGGAGTTCTCGACCTGGGAAAGCTTCACCTGAAATTTGGAGTGACTCCACTGCAGGTAATGGATCATCATCTGCAGCTGAACATTGTAACAGACCAGTTACAGATTGACCAACTTTTGCTAAAAACCAATGTAGACACAAGTAATAACTAGAGGTGGCAGTAAAGGCGATTAGGTAACGTGTTAATAGACTCAAAACTGGTGTAAACTTTGGTACTAATTAGGTTGTGTTGATTGGTATGTCAAATATAATAACAGAACTATTTAATTTAAATAGTTATCCCATTATCCAAACGTAAATATTTAGAAGCTTTTATGCATTAAGAATAGGACTAATAACAAACTTTCGAAAACCTCTTTAGATTACTGAAAAACTTTACGCAGGTAAGTAGAAGTACATTAGATACCGAAAGGAAATTGACCATTTTCAGGCGCACACACACACACACATATTCTCCTAAACAGAAATCTGATGAAAGTTTTTGCAATCTTCCCATAAAAAGTCTCATTTGGCCCATTTCTATTAAAGCTAATTTGTTTTTTACTTTTACCCATATGAATCGTTAAAGATATTATCTATCATTCATAAGTAAAAACGGGTTGAAATTGCCACAACTTATTACCTTCAGAATACGAAGAACCGGGTTCTTCAAGAACTGGAGTTAAATAAGGAGAATATGAGTTTGGATCCTCGAGTGTGGATGTATAAGGCCCGTTGTTGGAATTCCAATTTCCATATGGTTCTCCCTCATTTCCCTCATTATTATCATCAACGTTATTATTGCTAACAGGATCACTAAATGTAACCTGTTTGTTGGTAGTTTCCTCATGATTACTTGTAGGATACGAATTACCCTGTTCACTAGCAAGGTGTGCATTTGTCTCCTGAGAATGTTCGTTTCTGCAAAAGAATTATTAGTATAGTTTTATATTAAGCAAAATACAAACAGAATCAGATAGTTAGAAGATGAAGTACAGTTGAAGTAACGGTCAAGATTTTACTAGTTTCGGTTCTCTCACCTGCTCATGAGAGGTGAGTACCTCCCTGTATCAGGGTCCAAATCGTCTGCACCACCACCTGAATGTGTTGGTACGTCCCAGCCTCTTGGGGTCAAATTGTCTGATGAATTTGGTCCTTGTCCATCAGAGTATGTTTGTTGTGCAACCAATTCTAGCCCGTTTTTGTTCTATAATAATCATTTAAATTTTTATTAATTATTACACATTGGTTAATATCAAAAACCGTCAGCAGTTTGTATAGTTACCCTACCTCAAAAGAATATAACGGTGATTGCGCAAAACTTGAGGGATTCACATCAGAATGCCATGCTGCTAACTGATATTGAGACTCTTTTAGCTTTGTCTGGTGGAATCACAGAAATTCAGTCAACCAAATAAGTCAAAGTCGAGTTAAATATGCAAGTCAACACAAACTTAACATACCTCGATACCATTGAGCTTCTCTTGTAAATGTCTAAAAAGAACCTATCAACAGAAAATTTTCCAGAAATTATATCATGCAGGATTATATTCAAAAGTCAAAACAATGAAGAACATTAACCACACAATGTGAACCACACCTAAGTATGCTGGGGGTGTTTGGATTTGCAGTTAGGAACTGAATATCTAATTATTTAGAGGTATCGGTTCCACACCAACAGCATCAAGATTGGTAAGAATCCGTTACTTATCCATTGTTTTACTAACTGGACAAACTAAGTATTTTCTTTCACAAACATGTTCTTTTTGTCATTTTAACTATTAACTGATTTGATAATCAGAATTGTTCATACTCCATCATCTGATAATACGATTATTAGATAAAACTTCAAACAGAAGGACATCCACAACTATTGATAATTACCTTTCTATTACAGTTGATTATCTTATTTTAATTACTTAATATCATTTTACAGTATTACACTAGAGTGAAAAAAAAAAAAAACACTTGACAAGAAATCACGCAATAACTAACCTTGACATTACTAACGATGGACTGGGCATCAGTAACAGGTGGTTGAAGCGAATACTCGGCAAGAAGTGGCATCAAAGATGTTATAAATGTTGTTCTTTCTTCTTGTGCATCCTGTGAGCAGAATAATTCACTTTTTAAGTACATTATAAATATAAATACATGTTCACAAAATCCAAGAAACACATTAAACAGAATGTGACATAAAATGAAAGAGTTGGCACCTTTAATGCATACGTTAGACGTATATTTTCTTCTATAATGTCCTGTCTGTATGAGAGGGCTTTGGATGCTGCATCAACAAGGTCCTGCTGCTGCTGATCAAAGGCCTATAACAAGCATTAAAAAAATATTATTATATGGGGAAATGATAGGACATTAGAATTGAGACAAGAGTAAACAATTATCTTGCTTACCAAACGCATATAAGCAATTCGTTTCTCTAATGCAAACTTCTCATTGTGTATTTGGGCTTCCTGTGAGTCACTGCAGCTGTATTAATACATGAAACTAAAGTAAAAACCAACTATATGAACCTTCTAGAACACCATAGAGGGACCTTGATTGTATAGTCAGCAAGATGCTTTCTCAGTAGCAAAATTTCTTGCTCTTGATCTCGAGTGTCAATAGCAACCTATACATATAAATATCAGAGAGAAGACAGGTCATGTTCAGCCACAAATTTATTTTGAAATTACTCTGTTGTGAAAAGGTAAGAAAGTTCGATCTGATCTGTGTTTTGTGTAACCAATTTTGTATACACCTATAAAATACCCCCAAATCTCTTCCCCTCTTTTTAGGTATTTTTAAATATGAATTTTTTGCTGTCCCTAAAAAGAGAACACCCTCAAAACATTTAATGTTTTTATTTACGGTAACCGGTAATCTGTAACATTGTCAGTAAGTGATTATTTTATTTCAGCACCATGTTGGTAAAAGTCAACATACTCATAGGTAAATAAATGCCATCATTTTGACCAGACATAATACCTTGAACCAAAAATTTCAGAAGTTAAATGGTTTACATGATTACGTCAGACATTTTGGGTAAAAACAATGGCTAACCAAAATTTAAATAAGACCAAAGTTGCTTAGCCGTTTATTCTATAAACACATGCATCACAAGCAGTATGCAAATACCATAAAACTTTAATATGATCAAAAGTTCAAAACACCAAACCCAATTTTAGCTATAGATAAATGCAGAAGTAACAGCATGGTCATATCAATTAAAAAATAAGATTATAGCAATGAATACACGGCTATACCTGGTTTGAAGGACCAGCAGCATTTTTTACATCAGAAATTGACACCATCCCATGTCCATGTCCAGACACATTGAGCTGTGAATCGTACTCTCCATCGGCTTGATACCTAACAGTATGTGTATGTGAAATTGCTCTTGTAGATATGGCTAAAAGTATAACACAGGGTACATCTTATACTCTACCAATGACATATTTCCTATCAAATATACCTCGAAGGAGAAAATGATTCTGTGGACGTGGCCCCGTTATTAGTTACTGTGTGACCACCAGGAAGCATTTTAAGACCTCCATTCAACCTTTGGGTCGGCATAGAGGAGTTGACAAAAATTCCCAGGTAATCCTTATCATTTGTCTGGGCTTGATAATCACCATCACTCCATTGACCAATGGGTTGGCTATTTTGAGCCTTTGTATCACTTGATTTCTGCCACAAAATTAACACTCAATTCTTCTACAGTAAAGTAAAAGATACGTTTTCAGAGCTCAAAAGTATGCAGCATGCCTACCTAAATGAAACCAGTAACACTAGAAACAAGGTTCAAAATGAAAACTTGAATAAAGTTCCTTAATTAAGTCTGTAAAGCGTATACTGGACTGTATTTAATTGCGTCACTTAGCTTTGGGGATTGCGTCACTTACTAAGAAGTGATATATATATATAATTTTTAGTAATTATAAATTTATAGTTTCGTTAAAAATTATTATCTTATTATTTTATCGATTGGGGTCCAAATTTGTACTGGTTCCAAGTTGGGACCGGACAAATTATTAATTTTATCGAGTATTAATTTATAGATGTTTTACTGTAAATACGATGCGAAAGTATTTTCTCTGTTCCTAATCCTAGTTCACTCTGAACTCCACTATAGAAATGAATGCGCATAGGAAAAATAATAGTTTTCAGTTCATCTAAGTGACGCAATCCCCAAAGCTAAGTTCTTACAATGCTTGCCAGGTAAACTATGATTCGAACAGAAGTCAATTATGACACTCAAATTCTAGAAATCTTAGAAAAATATAATTCATCGCATTAAAATTACCTAGCAATCCACAGAAATTTATGATTCAAAGTTCAAAAAGACATTAATTGTGACTTTTACATCCTAAAATTCCTATATAGCTAAAATCATAGCAATTGGAAAATCATATATTATTGAAGTCTAAGTTCCATATAGAGGAAAACAAAAAGTTAATCGTGACATTTAAATCCTAAAATACCTACAAATTAACTCCTTGAAACAGTGATATATGGTTGATGTAACCAAATTAACCCAAAAAGAAATCAAGAAGAATGAAAGTAAGAAAAATCAACAGTGTCATAAGTTTGATGGTAATTTTATGATATTATATTAGGAAGTGGATCTAACTAAGTCGGAAATAAATTATGACAGCTAGGAAGAAAATGAAGGCTGCAAGCTAAAAGTAAAGGGGGAACAGAGAGATACATAGTTTTCAAGCTCCTGATTCTTCTTTTGAAGCTCAGACCTCAATCTATGATTCTCTTCCACCTGCAAAAAAGATATTTATTGAAAACACGAGTCAGAAACAGAAGGTGAGGATGAGAAGACATTAGACATATAATTATATAGTTAGGGTGAAAACGGTAATGAACTACATCCATGGCAAACTAGACAGTCATTACTAGTGTAATTCCAGATTTATGTTTACTGTTTATTAGGGATCTTTTCATAAGAAAAATTATGGGCTAAAATCTACAGAGGCTGGGCCTGTAAACTCAATATCCGTTCCAGGGCAGTGGCTAGCATATCTGGGAAACAATATCGGAACAGAAAATTTCTGTTGCAACATGCCAAAGCAGCAAATGGAACTAGATACTCAACAGTTATTACCATATAACATAAAGTTACAAGTTTACAATCTTGTCTCTTGCCATTTTAATTCCTTTATTGATAAATTCTCGGTATTGTACTTTTTCCCTTCCAACTAAATCAGTCTAAGAACCATTGTATATCCTGAAAAGAAAGTATTAATGCCTGTGTATACCACTCACGTCCATGAGGTTTAGAAGTGACACTTTCAAGCATGTACCACTTGTACAAGGATTAAAAAAAAAAGGTTATATGTGAAGTGTGTAAACTCGTAACATGATGTGACAAGCACATGTCTCTGCTAGTATATACTCTGTAATGAGCAACAGAACCATAAATCAAATGCCTATTCCCTTCTTGCCTAACTCATTCAGAAAAATGATTCATGTGAATGGGTATAATACCTTTTCTGTTATCATCAAATATTATTGATTACTAAACCAAAAATAAAACCACCATGTCAAATTAAAACAAACTTTTCGCCATCAAAGGTGTTATAATAAAGCAAATCAATCATAGAACTACAACGGTTCTCCTTACGGATACCTGTTATTTTACTGAAATGATTAGTCATAGCCCAACTTCGAATGAAAATCAACACAAGAACCCAAACCCTTAAATAGAGGCAACAAGGGCCTTACAATAAGCAATAACAATTCTTTTCTAAACTATGCTTCTCAGCAACTTAAACTCAAACCAGCCATGATCTAGTAATCTAGTTTGCCACCATACTTATATGTCATGTGTTAGAGCTAAGACACTGGCACGGATCACTAAATCATTATACTAGGCACTAAAAATACATAAACCTAACCAAGGTATCGAACGGAATGAAATCATAAACCTAATCCACAAACAAAAGAAAAACTCGAAAAACACCTGTTGCTTAATAGTGGCTTCAGCAGCTTCAACTGCTTTCATAACCTGAAACAATCCATCATTCTTAACCATCATCCCATTAATAGTATTACCGCCACCATAACCATTATTAACACTCAAGCTCGAGAATTGCTGACTCAATTTGCTTCCAACATCAAACCCAACACCATTTTCCATCTTCAATTCAATTAATCTACACTGAAAACATAATAGCAATCACTAATTACAAACAAATCCCATCACAAGAAAAATAAAAAATATCACACCTTTACCTTCAATTATGCTCAAATAAACAAGAATCATTGAAATTTAACAAAACCCATTAATAATTTTGCTGAAATAATAATAAAGATTGCAACTTTAGTACAAATAACTCAATAAAGATTCATACCCACAACACAAAAAATATTAAAAAATAAAAAATACCCATTAATTAAATCATGAAAATAGACATGGGATTTAAAGGGTGAGGAACATAGTTGTGGTCGAAAGTGAAATTGGAAAGAAAATAATGAGAAATTTTGGGAATAAAAATGAGCAAGTAAACAAGACTCTTGCTTGACTTGTTATTTTGTATTGTCAAAATCTTTTTTCTAAACTACTTTTGGATGTCAATGCTTGCCTACAATTTTATCTATTTCTTTCTTTAGTCTTTTTGGTTAAAAATCAAAAAATGTTTGCTAACTATTTAAGGCGAAAATCTATTCATTTTATTACAAAATTATTGTTTATAAATAGAAGATTGAGTAAATATCAAAATCAAAACCTCTATAAATTAATACTCTATAAATTAATAACCTCGATAAAATTAATAATTTATCCAGTCCCAACTTGGAACCAGTACAAATTTGAACACCAATCGATAAAATAATAAGATAATAACATATATCTTAACTACATAAAATAGAAAAAAAATCAAAACTGAATGTTGAATTTTTCAACAATGGTCAAATGTGAGAGGAAAAAAGTGTTTAGAAAAATAAAATAATTAAGGAAATGTTAAAAATTAAATGATGAAATTTAATGGCCATTATAGATTTATAGTAATGACTTTTTTGAAAGTGGATATATTGAAGCTTGTTTTACAAACTTAATAGTTATTAAAGGAAAAATGAAATATGAAATATTGAAATATTAAACCGAGCCCCTTTCTCTCTTAACCTAACACCTATAGCCGCCACTATAACTGCCGCCGTATGCCGAAATAGCCAAATCACAAAGTCGATTTTTGTAATTATACTCTAATACCTACTACTAAACCATCATATAATAATCGAAAAGATATCACGACACATTATATTGAGTTATTTTGTTTCCGTTGCCTTTTATAGTTTCATCTTTCACAGATTTGTAAATTAAGGCAATAACAAAAATGGCTTTTAACCTCACGTCATTAGAAAGGAAATGAAGATTAGTCTTATTTTTCATATTATTATCAAAATTCACAAATTAAGAGCATCCTCATATGAGTAGATTGGCCTAGCATTCACGTGATCTGACACAAATTAGTACGTGTGCACAATAAAGGTCTCACATTATTTCAAGAAAACGCCACAATAAAAGCACATCAACAAAATTGTTCGCTAACAAAATTTGTTCACCGGAGACAAATTACTACCAGTTACATCGCGTGTAATAGAGTATATATGTCGTCGATACTAGACGCGAGCTTTACTTTACCACAACTGTTATTTGAGCCTTAAAATAAAAAGAACATGCAAAAATATCGATCTATCTAAAATTTGCTACACAAAACCGTCATCTCTAAGTCTCGAAACAAGGATAAAAGAACACGCAAAAATATTAATCTAATCAGAAATTGTCGAAGACTATACACCGCTGCCGCTAGGCGCGGGTACTCGTCTAGTATGTATATATGTGTGTGAGAGAGATACACTTCAAAATCTTAAGATTGTTTAGTAAAAAATGAATCCATAGTTACTTGTTTTTTGTTGAACTTCAAATCTATATTGAGTTTATCTTGAAATCTCCTTATTGCACTAAATAGTTGGTGCGTTGTCTTCTCGTATTGCAACAAAAGATGTTATTTTTATTTTCATAAAATATAAATGTGAATTCATAAAATGTTAATTGAAATTTGACTTTCAGATTTATTTTTCGTCTCTAATGAATATATATTGTAACTAACTATTATATTAGACTTGAAAATTTAAAAGTCATACGTAAAATAGTTTTAAATTAATAAATTATTAATTTATCGATATATTAATATCTCGCTAAATTAATAAAATATTCTGATCCTAACACTATTAATTTATAGAGGTTTTACTCTATAGTGTTTTCGTCAAATTGCACACGTAGTTTTTACAGTGTTGATAATGCAGTCACAATTTTTATGTAAAAGTTTGGCGTATAATTATTGTCTCAGTAAAACGTGTGTCTTCACTTTCAAAATTTAATATGTTTTCACGTTAGGGACAATATTGTGATCCGTTCTCATGACTGCTACTAGCAAATCACATAGTTGCCTCAGCAGCGTATTTAGTACTCAACGCGAAAAGTACAACGTTCGAGTACAAAGTCAAAATTCCAAAAGTAATACAACTACAATCGATATCAAATCAAGTTCAAACTATAGGTCGACGTCAACGGATCCAAATGGTTACGCTAAGAGTATTGTCACACCCCCAAATTACATGTTTTGTAGGGGAATGGAATTCCTGGGGATGACTGCCATAGCATCACAATTACAGTTATATTGAAGGACCTAAAGTGTCGTTTTAAAAACACATCGTTTGATATATATTAAAGCATTCAGAGTTACAAAAGATAGGTCCCAAAAGGTAGTCAACGTTTGCGGAAATAAGTTTGTTACAAACCAAACGATGTTTAAAAGTGCCATAATATACAAGTGAGATTGTGTCGTCACCGCGGCTCTATGATAAGTCCTTATGCATGCCATGAAGTATATGCCTTAGATACCTGAAAATACATTGCTAAAACGGTCAACAATAATGTTGGTGAGAAATCATAGGTTTATGAAAATGTTTTTTACGACTACCACAAATATAAGTCATGTATGACAAATATGTCACATAAAAATGTTACAATTGCTATAAGCACATGACAGAAGCTAGGACGATCATGATGTTAAGCCCCAATGAGTGTTTGCCAAACAACTCTCATTCCGATATTAAATGAAATGCATCCGTTTGACCAGTTGGAACCACCAACCCGGATGGAGGAGTCACCCTCAATAGATCTATTCACTCACCCTTGCTTACTCTGTAATTAACGGTTCATGATTATGAAATTGGGACATTCAGTTGGCAATGAGGTAACTTAAGCAATGTAAATGAATTTGATATACTTGGGCTCGTAATAAAATGATGTGCAATGTATTCTCCCCTGTATGTTTGAAATAAATTATAAACTTGAAAAGCGGGGCTATGAAAACTCACTTGATACAATGATTATGATGGCAAAAGTGGATACACTGAAATGAGGCGCAATCTCTAACTGCTACCTATTATGAATGATATGATCTATTATAAGTCATGATTTAATGTTGTGCATGCAAACTCATATGATATCCATTAATCCATACCACTTGTGTATTTGAAAATAAAGTTTATCGTCGAAAAATAAGTTTATAACGTCTTGTCAAGTTATAAAATACTTTACGCTTATATATGATGAAACAACATCCCATGATAATCGTTTAGAAATAGAACAAGAATTTATAGTTTTTCGCCGCAAAATAATATACTTTGACAACTCATAAAAATGACTACGCGAAGCTTAGTCGCAAAGTGATGAATATTAAATGTTAGTGTTTAAGAAAAATAGTTGTGATCGTCGTAATTCAAATACGAGTATCTTGGTTGTTATAAGTCCGTTTTCTACGTTTTATATATCCTTGGTTTCGTGTTAATGTATACTAATATATTTTTGATAAATCGACTCCTTTAGATTATGTTTAAAACTCAATTTTGCCCCTTAAAAATCCCTTGACGACATTATTTGAAAATTAGTTTTCGTCGTTAAACTTAAAATTAACATTATCTTTTTAGTTTATAAACCCGTTTTAACTTTGTTCAAGCGACCACGGTTTCGTTTTAAAGTTTATTTTTTTGAAAATATAAACCAAAATAGTCCATGACCTGCTAAAATTTCCAGATTTTATAAAAATGGACAGACCTCAATTATTTGTTGTCGAAAATGATTTTTCTAGTTCAAAGCTTGTACTAAACCCTTCCGATCAACACAAAAACTATTCTAAACCTACCATACACCTTCTTAGGGTGTTATGGGTTCCTAAACTTCATCAACAATGATAGGTTTCATGGGAATAATTATAGGATAGTTAATATTTATTATATGTAGAAAAACAAGTAAAAAGTGGTATCAATACATATAATACTTGCATATTTTTGTACTAGCATAATAAAAATAGATCAAATATGATTATAAAAGAGTAGTAAAAATTATGAGAAGCTTACTAGTAGTATGACGAGGTTTAAAGTAATAAGGTACTTAATAACTTCTTGGTTTTTATTTCAAAACCTAATATAGAAGTATGCTAGAGTTTGATTAACACTTGATGTTGAAAAATCTTTGGTTTCTTCCTCTTGTTCTTGCTTGGCCGATCCACAACAAAGAAAGGAGAGGGTTTCTAGTTTGTTTTCACCTTTTAGTATGTCTAATGTATGTATTTTGAATTAGTATAGTACTTGTATTTTACAAATATCTAGACATAATGAGTATGTGTACACTTATCTACTCAAGATTTTTATAAAAATGATGACTAATGGGGGGGTGGTCGGCAAGGGCAAGATGGGAAGATAGGTTTTGTATTTTTGAAGTCTAAATGTATTTAAAGTTAAGTGTAGTGTGTATTTTGTACATATAATTAATTATTTAGTGTAGCGTTAGCTAGAAATCGATTTTAACATAACAAAATAAAATAGGGTTATTATACAAAAAAATCACTAAAGTTTGCGGGAAATTTGTCCTAAGTCACTATAGTTTAAAAGTTGTCATTCAGGTTACTCAAGTTAATGGGTTTATTATATGGGTTACTCAACGTTTAAAAAAGTGACATTCTTGTTACTACGAGGGTGGGCAACCGGATGATTTACCCGTTCTCTTGTCCACGTCATCACTATAGTTTGAGATGTTACAAGCAAGTTACTATAGTTCACGGGGTTTATTAAATAGGTTACTGAACTTTTAAAAAAGGTTACTATCCGTTTTTATACATTTATGTATGTTTTATTTGTTTTCGTATTTTTACGTTTTCTCCATTTTAAATGCGTTTTTATACGTATTTATAACGTTAGTAACGTTTTATTTGTTAATCGTTCTTTTTTTAAGTTTTTTTTCCATTTTAAATACGTTTTTGTATATTTCCGTATGTTTTTTACGTTTCTATCCGTTTTTATACGTTTGTGTATGCATTTCTCTTGTCGTACCTTTTTTACGTTTTCGTACATTTTTGTATATATGTTTGTCCATTTTCGTACGTTTTTGTATGTATTTATCCGTTTATATATGTGTGTGTACGCTTTCTCTATACCTTTTACGTTTTCATACATTCTTGTATGGTTTTGTTCATTTTCGTTCATTTTCATACATTTGTATGTTTTATATGGTTTTATGTTCTATACGTTTTATCTTCTTTAAAACGTTTGTATGTTTATCGTTTTTACGTATAAAATGTACAACATATAACAACATCAAAAACGTATAATAACATCCAAAAATGTATAATAACGTATGAAAACATATCAAAACACAAAATTAATTCCAAAAAAGTCTAATAACGTCCAATTATGTAAAAAAAATAAAATAAAAATAAAAATACAAATGTGTGCAAAATTGTAAAAAACATGCAAAAAGCAGAACAAAATGTAAAGAATGTAAGCGTATAATAACGTCCAAAAGTTGTTGTAAAAAGCGTATAAAAATATACACAATTTTAGCAACTTATTTGTATATTAACTTAAATGTTAAAGAATGTAAACGTATAGTAACTTAAATGAACATTTTGACAAACTTTAGTAACTTATTTGTATATTAACTCATTTTTTTTTTATATAAATGAAATCTAAAATATTTGCCACGTAGTATTATTACCGGTAATTCTAGGTTACCAAAACAAGAGTAACAAATATAACCGGTCACAATAAGTTGAGTAACCTGAATGACAACTTTTAAACTATAGTGACTTAGGACAAATTTCTCGCAAACTTTAGTGACTTTTTTGTACAATAACCCAAATAAAATATATCAAAGTCATAAAAATTATAAAAATATATTTTTCATAAGTATCGGGTGAATAAATGATTAACGAATAGAATTTACTAAAACCGTCGTAAATATATATAAAACAATTTATATATCAAAATAAATTCAAAACATTGGGTAAACTAATAATATAATTTTTATAGTCTTAAAATGAGTATAAAAATATATCAGGACAATTGTCGGAAGTGTCGAATCAATTAGTCTAAATAAATGATTGTGCGATGGCGTTTATTTAATAAATAAATATATGTTAATGAAATATGCAAACTCATGCATGAACAAATATGAAAATGATGTTACTGATGATATGTAGACTAACTCTAGTCTATATGTAATATTCTCAATGATTTTTCATGAATACTCAGCTAAACCCTTACGGTTACGCGAATTTGATACTCGTAAACCTAGTTTACGAAAATGATGAATAGTGAATCATGAATAGTGATTTTTTTCGGGGAATGAATTGTGTTCGTGAATAGTAAAATTTTAAAATAACCTCTCAAAGTCGTAAACTGACTTCAAAAATGATGAATAGTAACTAGTGAATAGTAATTCCCGAGATGAATAGTAATTTGAGAAATTACCTGAAATTACGAGTTGTCACATTCACCCACCCAAAAAGGAATTCAGTCCCTGAATTCAGTCCATGTTGGTTTCTACGGTGTTATCGGTGAAAAGGTGAGGATATTTGAGTCGCATCTGCTCTTCCCGTTCCCAAGTAAACTCGGGACCTCTTCGAGAATTCCAACGAACTTTTACGATAGGGATTCGACTTTGCTTCAACTGTTTGACCTCTCGGTCAATGATTTTCTGTTGGTTCCTCCACGAAATTGAGTTTATCGTCGAGTTGAATTTCTTCTAATGGAATTACGAGTGATTCATCCGAAAGACATTTCTTGAGGTTTGAAACGTGAAATATGTTATGTATATGGCTGAGTTCTAACGAAAGCTCGAGTCGATATGCTACAGGACCAACTCTGTTCAAAATTTTAAATGGCCCAATGTACCTCGGGTTCAACTTCCCGTGTTTTCCGAATCGTATCACGCCTTTCCAAGGCGATACTTTCAACATAACCTTGTCGCCAACTTGAACTTCTAATGGTTTACGTCGTACGTCAGCGTAACTTTTTTGTCTGCTTCTGGCAGTTCGAAGTCTATCTCGGATCTGAATTGTATGGACCACTGAGTTGTGCATCACCAACCTCGGCCCAACAGACAGGTGATCGGCACTTTCGACCATAGAGTGCCTCGAATGGTGCTGCTTTTATGCTGGTGTGATAACTATTATTGTAAGAGAATTCGATCAATGGCAAATGGTTAGCCCAACCATTTGCAAAATCAATCATACATGCTATGAGCATATCTTCTAATGTCTGAATCGTTCTTTCGCTCTAACCATCGGTCTAAGGATGATAGGCAGTGCTAATCTCTAATGTGGTTCCAAATGCATCTTGTAATGATTTCCAGAAGTTTGAGGTGAATCGACTATCTCTGTCGGAAATGATGGAAATTGGTGCACCGTGCCTTGAGACTATTTCCTTGACATAAAGTCTAGTAAGTTGTTCCATGGACTAAGTCTCTCTGATTGGTATGAAATGGGCTGATTTGGTAAGACGATCAATAATTACCCAAATAGCATCGTAACCGCCTGATGTCTTAGGGAGTTTAGTGATGAAATCCATTGTAATGCGTTCCTATTTCCATTGGGGAATTTCAGTTCTGAAGTAATCCTGAAGGTTTTTGGTATTCAGCTTTTACCTTAGAGAAAGTAAGGCATTTGCTAACATACGTGGCAATTTCTGCTTTCATATTCGGCCACCAATAAAGCTTCTTGAGATCCTGATACATCTTATCAGAACTTGGGTGAATAGAATACTTTGAATTATGTGACTCATGCATAATCAACTCTCGTATCCTATCGTAAAGTGGTACCCAAATCCTATCCTTGAAGCATAATACTCCGCCTGATCTCTTTACATAGCCATTTGCATTCTCGGGCATACCATAGAGTTTTTCACTTGGTCGATTTTCCTCCTTGAGTGCCTCGATCTGAGCCTCGAGGATTTTGATGGTAGAGGTGAACTAATCATCATTCCTAATGATCTGACTATCAAAGGCTTGTGTCTCTCTTTCCGGCTAAGAGCATCTGCCACGACATTGGCTTTCCCTGGGTGATATCTAATTTCACAATCGTAATCGCTAAGTAATTCCAACCAACGACGTTGCCTCATGTTAAGTTCTTTCTGATCAAGTATATATTGCAAACTCTTGTGGTCTGTAAACACTATACACTTAGTACCGTAGAGGTAGTGCCTCCAAATCTTGAGTGCAAAAACTACGGCTCCCAACTCAAGATCATGGGTGGTGTAATTCTTCTCATGAACCTTAAGTTGTCGAGAAGCATAAGCTATCACTTTCTCGTTCTGCATTAACACAGCTCTAAGTCCTTTGTGTGAAGCATCGCAGTATACAACGAAGTTTTGATTCCTTGGGTAGTGCCAAAATTGGCGCCTGCAAAGCTTTCGCTTCAATAACCAAAAAGCAGCTTCTTGTTTCTTTCCCCATTCGTACTTCTGGTTCTTCTATGTCAACTTGGTCAAAGCTTTAGCTATCTTAGAAAAACCTTCAATGAATCTTCTGTAATATCCGGCAAGTCCTAAAAATTTACGGATCTCCGTAGGATTTGTTGGGGTAGCCCAATCTCTTCTGACCTCAATCTTTGCAGGGTCAACCTGTAATCCTTGACTATCAATGACAGGACCAAGAAATTGTACTTTTCGGTTCCAAAAATCACACTTCGAAAATTTGGCATACAATCTCTCCTTCTTAAGTAGTCCTAAGATCGTTCTGAGGTGCCCTTCGTGCTCTTCTTTGTTCTTCGAGTAAATTAGTATGTCGTCGATAAATACTATTACAAACTTATCCAAATACGGTTTGCACACCCTATTCATGAGATCCATGAATACCGCAGGTGCGTTGGTCAATCCGAACGGCATTACTTGAAACTCATAATGACCATAGCGAGTTCTAAATGTTGTTTTTGGGATATCCTCCTCCCGAACTCTAAGTTGATGGTAACGACCTCAAGGTCGATCTTTGAGTAAAGACTAGAGCCTTGCGGTGATCGAACAAATCGTCGATCTTTGGGAAGTGGGTAACAGTTCTTCACAGTTAACTTGTTCAGCTCTCGATAATCTATACACATTCTGAAAGATCCATCTTTCTTCTTCACAAACAAGACCAGTGCTCCCCAAGGTGAGGAACTAGGTCTAATGAATCATTTGTCTAAAAGTTCTTGCAACTGGTTAGACAACTCATGCATCTCTGATGGTGCTAGTCGGTAAGGTGCTCGTGCAACTGGTGCAACTCCTGGCACTAAGTCAATCTAAAATTCTACTTGATGTGCCGGCGGAAGTCCTGGTAAGTCTTCGGGAAAGACTTCAGGAAATTCCCGAACAATCGGTACATCCTCAAGTCGCCTCTCTTCCGACTTCTTTTCTGTTATATGTGCTAAGAAAGCATAACAACCCTTCTTTATGTACTTCTCATTTTTTATGCATGATATAATACTGAGTCTAGTTCCACTTCGTTCTCCACGAATGATCAAGGTTTCGCCGTTGTAAGGAAGATGAACAACTTTTTCATCACAAATGATTCTTGCGCGATACTTGGATAACCAATCCATGCCGATGATGACGTCGAAACTTCCACGTTCTACGGGCATAATGTCTATATTGAATGGATGATTTAGGAAATTGAGAGTGCAACCACGGACAATGGTGTCAGAACTAACTAAGTTACCGTTAGCTAATTCAATGTTGTAAGAAGTGTCGAGTTTGGTTGGTTTGATATTGAGTAAAGGTGCAAATATAGTGGACACAAAGCTTTTATCGGCTCCTGAATCAAATAAAAATGATGCATAACGATTATTGATAAGGAACGTACCCGTGACAGCATTCAGTCCTCCTTGGCTTCTCCTCCTCCCATAACATAAGCTCTTCCTTGTGCTATTCCACCTTGGTTCCTGTTCCCTTGGTTCTCCCTTTTTATACAGTCCCCTTGAAGTGTCCCCTCTCTCCACATCCAAAACATGTCACTTGCGGTTTCTGATTTTCCATCATAGTTGGAAGCTTGCATTCTTTGGTTTGATGACCCACTTTCTTACAATTCCCGCATGGAGTAGGGCAATGACCAGGATTATGATGACTTAGGCACCTTTCACACTTTGGTAAATTACCTGTGTAACCTTTCCTTTCCTTTGGGCCTGCAGCATAGGCCTTAGCAACTTCTTGTCTCTTTGGTGGTTGCTAGGTAACATTGCCACCTCGATTGTTGTCCCACTTTCTCTTGTTGTTGTTATTGTTATAGTTTGTGTAGTTGTTTCGGTTGTTACTGAAGTTGGTGCGATTGTTGTTATTGTTGTTGCGGTTGATGTTGGTAGTGTTTCCCCTCTTCACAACTTGAGCCATGAGTTTTTGAGATACTCGGATAGATTCTTCAATTGTTTGAGGATCAAAAGAAATTACATCACCTTGAATACTTTGTGGAAGTCCTCTAATGAAATTTTCCAGTAGTTTCTCATTGTCCGAAACCATAGATAGACATAAAGCAGCCAACTCTTGAAACCTTCTGATGTAGGTCTCGATGTCATAGCCAACAGTCACTAACTCATAAAATTCTGTTTCTAACTTCTTCACCTCTGTGCGCGGACAATACTTCTTAGTCAACAACCTCTTGAATTGATCCCATGTGAGCTTGTAAGCATTTTCCATACCAATAGGCTGTGCATAAGAATTCCACCATGACATTGCCCCATCTAAGAGTGTACTAGTAGCGAACTTCACCTTGCAGTCGTCTAGGCGATTGCATAGAAGAAATACAAACTCTATCTTCTCAAACCAACAGATCATAGCAGTGGCTCCTTATGTGCCTTTGAACTTTGTGGGAGCACCGCTCTTAAAGTCCTTGTACAAACAATTTCGAACTCCAGACCCTCCTGCAGTCCCTGCAGCAGTAGCAAGTCTGGCAGCGTGATAGCCGCGACCTCGGCGGCGGTAGCAAGTCTGGCGACTTCGGCAGTAGCCGCAGCCTCGATAGCAGTAGCAAGTCTGGCAGCTTCTGCAGCAGCCACAACCTCTGCAGCAGCAGTTACTGTTGCTCGTTCTTTCCTTAGTGTCTCGGCTATACTATCCTTTACATACTTTTGGATAGTAGCTTGTGTCATTTCTGGTGCAGCTTTCTTTGGCACCATAACTCTTCAAAACCATAAGATGTAACAATAATGAGAACTCATAAGTAGAAACAAACATTACACACAAATATCCACAACCACAACATGTATAATATAAATGAAATCACAACGAAACAACCACAAAATATCATAAATATAATCACAATACACATGAACATAATACATGAAAATTTCGGCCTACATGGACCGATATCATATATAGCACAACCATTCCTACATAGTAGAGTCAACACTTGATACATTTGTTTGTACAACAACCAAAAGATTACAAGTTCTTTAAACTATGTCACACACCTCGTGACTAGGATAATAGTAGTAAAAACTAACATGATATAAGTCTAATCTAGGCATCTCCTGGTGCTCCACTTGATCGACTATGAAGCTCTCGGACCTGTGCAGTCAAACTGACAACCATATCCGTCAAGTCACTAATCTGATGCTGAGTAGCAGCATCCCTACTCTCCCAAGTAGCAATACTCGAATGTGCTAATGCTAACTCATAAGCCTGTCGCTGCTGCTCATCCTGCGACATCTGGGCTCTATCAAACAACTCTGGCATCTCCTGCCTCAACTCTATAATGTGCTCGTGGTTTACTCGTTGTCTAGTCTCCAACCCCTGATAAGAAACATCAATGGAAACCCTACCTAAAACTAAACCCTCTATCTCCTCCTCCATCCCCTCAACTCGACTCAAAGGAATCTCCTCTAACTGCCCTAAAGCTATATCAATCTGCTCCTGCTGATGATCTAGTCGTGTCTCTAATGTGATAATAGTAGGATGTCTAGCAGCACCAGCACTAGAACTCTCACCAACCTCAAACCTAGCAGGTGGTGCAGTCTCAGTAATAGGTGGTATTGGTGTGTCAAGTCGTGCACGCTTCTTGAGAGGCAAGTCTGATATAGGTGTAGGACCCCTGAGATGTGATGGTGTGGGTGGTGCTCCAGATGATGATGAAGATGAAGATGAAGATGATGATAATGGCGATCCTAGTGATGAATTAGAGGCTGATGATGATGATGGAAGTGGTGATGGTGGATGAAATATAACCCTCTTTCCTGTCTGCGGCGCCTGAGAGGTAAAACTAGAGTATACTGAATCGGGCGGTGAGTAGGACTAGCTGATGGTGGTGATGGTGGTGGTGCAACTTCGCCCTCCTCAAAGGGTTCAGTCTCAGTATCAGATAATATGAGTGGTGAGTCTGGTGTAGAGCCAACTGATGTTAAGGCTATAGTAGGGAGTGGCAAGACATCATCCATGTCAGAGTCTATAACGGGAGATGACAAGATATCCTCCATGTCAGAGTCTGATAAGACATCCTCCATGTCAGAGTTTGATAAGACAACCCGGATGGAGGAGTCACCCTCAATAGATCTATTCACTCACCCTCGCTTACTCCGTAATTAACAGTTCATGATTATCAAATGGGGACATTCAATTGGCAATGAGGTAACTTAAGCAATGTAAATGAATTTGATATACTTGGGCTCATAATAAAATGATGTGCAATGTATTCTCCCCTGTAGGTTTGAAATAAATTATAAACTTGAAAAGCGGGGCTATGAAAACTCACTTGATACAATGATTATGATGGCAAAAGTGGATACACTGAAGTGAGGCGCAATCTCTAACTGCTACCTATTATGAATTATATGATCTATTATAAGTCATCATTTAATGTTGTGCATGCAAACTCATATGATATCCATACCACTTGTGCAAATGAAAATATAGTTTATCGTCGAAAAATAAGTTTATAACGTCTTGTCAAGTTATAAAATACTTTACGCTTATATATGTTGAAACAACATCCCATGATAATCGTTTAGAAATAGAACAAGAATTTATAGTTTTTCGCCGCAAAATAATATACTTTGACAACTCATAAAAATGACTACGCGAAGCTTAGTCGCAAAGTGATGAATATTAAATGTTAGTGTTTAAGAAAAATAGTTGTGATCGTCGTAATTCAAGTACGAGTATCTTGGTCGTTATAAGTCCGTTTTCTACGTTTTATATATCCTTGGTTTCGTGTTAATGTATACTAATATTTTTTTTGATAAATTGACTCTTTTAGATTATGTTTAAAACTCAATTTTGCCCCTTAAAAATCCCTTGACAGCTTACATTATTTCAGAAAATTAGTTTTCGTCGTTAAACTTAAAATTAATGTATCTTTTAGATTTATAAACCCGTTTTAACCCGTTTAAGCGATCACGGTTTCGTTTTAAAGTCTATTTTTTGAAAATATAAACCAAAATAGTCCATGACCTGCTGAAATTTCCAGATTTTATAAAAATGGATAGACCTCAATTATTTGTTGTCGAAAATGATTTTTCTAGTTCAAAGCTTGTACTAAACCCTTCCGATCAACACAAAAACTATTCTAAACCTACCATACACCTTCTTAGGGTGTCATGGGTTCCTAAACTTCATCAAAAATGATAGGTTTCATGGGAATAATTATAGGATAGTTAATATTCATTATAAGTAGAAAAACAAGTAAAAAGTGGTATGAATACATATAATACTTGCATATTTTTGTACTAGCATATAAAAATAGATCAAATATGATTATAAAAGAGTAGTAAAAATTATGAGAAGCTTACTAGTAGTATGATGAGGTTTAAAGTAACAAGGTACTTAATAACTTCTTGGTTTTTATTTCAAAACCTAATATAGAAGTATACTAGAGTTTGATTAACACTTGATGTTGAAAAATCTTTGGTTTCTTCCTCTTGTTCTTACTTGGCCGATGCTCAACAAAGAAAGGAGAGGGTTTCTAGTTTGTTTTCACCTTTTAGTATGTGTAATGTATGTGTTTTGAATTAGTATAGAACTTGTATTTTACAAATATCTAAACACAATGAGTATGTCTACACTTATCTACTCAAGATTTTTATAAAAATGATGACTAATGGGGGGGGGGGGGGCCCGCAAGGGCAAGATGGGAAGATAGGTTTTGTATTTTTGAAGTCTAAATGTATTTAAAGTTAAGTGTAGTGTGTATTTTGTACATATAATTAATTATTTGGTGTAACGTTAGCTTGAAATCGATTTAACCGGAAAAAAATAAAATATATCGAAGTCATAAAAATTATAAAAATTTATTCTTCGTAAGTATCGGGTGAATAAATGATTATCGAATAGAATTTACGAAAACCGTCGTAAATGTATATATAACAATTTATATATCAAAATAATTTCAAAACATCGGGTAAACTAATAATATAATTTTTATAGTCTTAAAATGAGTATAAAAATATATCAGGACAATTGTCGGAAGTGTCGGATCAATTATTCTAAATAAATGATCGTGCGATAGCGTTTATTTAATAAATAAATATATGTTAATGAAATATGCAAACCAATGCATGAACTAATATGAAAATAATGTTACTGATGATATGTAGACTAACTCTAGTCTATATGTAATGTTGTCAATGATGTTTCATGAATACGCAGCTAAACCCTTACGGTTACGTGAATTTGACACTCGTAAACCTAGTTTACGAAAAATGATGAATAGTGAATCATGAATAGTGATTTTTCTCAGAGAATGAATAGTATTTCATAAATAGTAAAATTTTAAAATAACCTCTCAAAGTCGTAAACTGACTTCAAAAACGATGACTAGTAAAATTATGAATAGTAACCAGTGAATAGTAAATTCCCGATATAAATAGTAAATTTGAGAAATGACCTGAAATTACGAGTTGTCACAAGTATAGACATCGAGTGAGCGTAAGGTTCAAGGTAGGGGTGAAGGTGATCCGATGTCATATCATGACCATGTGGTGACGAAAAGCGTTTCACACAAGAGGAATTCCACCGAAAGGGAAAATAAATATCGTGATAAACAAGTATTGTGATGCCAGTGTGTTATATGTGAAGGTAAACTTATAAAATTCGATGCTCGAATATATACACCAAAAACTTTACCCTTTTATGAAACCAAACCAAAGACCGACCGGACATAAAACTATTATAACTACTCCCAGTATTGTAAAATTCACCTCTAAGTCGGACATAGGTGATCAGGCTATGTCCCACTGTCCCTAGCTGAAGGTGATCAATCTATATTCACCCGAGGTTCAATGAATTTTGAAATACTCGACTTAGTTATGCTAGCACCATGTCCTCCACTTCCCAAAAATGACCAGACTTAATGTCGAAAGATGAGATTGCGTAGAGAAAGAGGCGCAACGCTACAACAGTTTGATATGTAAGTATAAGTATGTCTAAAATGCTCATAGTAAATTGCAAAGATAAGTTGGCATAAGTCATCAAATATTAAGACGTACATTTCATTAAATGTAACATAACCAAATTCACAAGTGAGGCATCAGCTTGGCAGGCAGGCACATGTCGGTCATAGGGTTAAGTTTTCGTAAAAGTGGTTATAGTCTAGGTTTTGAAAATTATCTAGTTCCCTATAACCTTGGCTCTGATATCAACTGTAACACCCCCAAATGTGGCACAACGGAAGCATTCGGGTCGTGGGGTGCTACTAATTGGTATCACAACACAAAATATAGAACAACGTGTTAATACAAATATCGTCATTAAACGTTATTTATATTTTATGATCTTTACCTAAGTTTTGTTAACGACAAAAGTAAATTTAATTTTTATAAAGCTTAAAGTTTGTCAAGCTTAATAGATATTAAAACAAGCTTTTCCTTAAATAATATTTTCATCACTCAAGCATTTACATTTTGATTAATCATATTTTTGATATACCTCTAAATCATAATGTATGTTAACATTTTTAGATCAAGCATGTTTTGGTTTCTTAAAACAAAACATTACATATGTATTTACATTTAACATATTTTTAAAAATAGAAAACAACATATGACATCATGTGGTGCATCATTGAAATCTCTAGAGGATTTCACTAGATATTTTGTGTGGATTTGGACTCTACATATCTTACATAATCTTGGATGGATTTGGTTGACGTTGGTAAGTTTTGGGTAATCTTGTTATCAGACCCCGGCGGCACCAAAATGTTACACGAGCGGAACCCTTTTTAGGGGTCCGTGGTCCGGGATGACTGCTGTATGTTTTGGCTATAAATAGCAAGCCAAAACAAGTTGTTTACTCATCCCTTTCTAGCATAATCACATACATTCCTTCTCTCTAACATTTCTAACTCAGTTTCATATCATTATAGTGATCATCTTTTTTAGAAAAGAAGATCAAGACATATTCAAGCTTCAACAAATAGTTGGAAGTCTTGTTTGTTTTGTTGTTGTATGATCTAGTCTTGTTCATACATCATTGTTGTACCAAACCATCATAAACTTGTGAGTGTGAGTTGTTAGTATTTTAGTCCTTAAAATACATTGTGTGTGGGTGTGGTTGTACCCTTGGAAAAGAACTCGACATCTAGCTTAGTGTCGGAAATATTTTGTAAGTGAAGTGCAAAGGTTTCTCCATCGGTGAAAGGAGTTTGCTGACTAGTGAAGTTAAACTCTCGAGTTGGAGACTCGGGCAAGGAAAAAGAGTCCTTGTACACCAAACCACTATAAACAACTTGTCGTGGTTTGATCGTTTCTTTCTCTATTTACTCTTTATATATTGCTTGCATATTGTTTGATATCTTTGATCAATATCAACTGATCATTACAATAAGTTTCAAAACAAAGTTTTTAATCGGTAAACTATTCAACCCCCTTCTAGTTTCCCACAATTGGTACTAGAGCCTTGTTGCTCAAGAATTTCTAAAATATATTTTATAAACTTGAAACGATCCATGGATTCCGAAAACTTTAGAGAATAACAATCTATGCAAAGACCACCACTCTTTGAAACCAATAGATTTATCTATTGGAAAAACCAAACATATGTAAAGTCAAAAGATATTTCCTCCGGCTTATCACCGGCAGTCTGTTCAGGGTTCCAAACTCAATGATGGCAACTAAACACGAGGGTTGCGCTCGTTGCGGGACTTAACCCAACACCTTACGGCACGAGCTGACGACAGCCATGCACCACCTGTGTCCGCGTTCCCGAAGGCACCCCTCTCTTTCAAGAGGATTCGCGGCATGTCAAGCCCTGGTAAGGTTCTTCGCTTTGCATCGAATTAAACCACATGCTCCACCGCTTATCTTTGGTTTGTTATAATTAAAGGAAACTTTAGTTCTACAACAAAAGATATTTCTATTGATGATCAAAAGAAATTAATAACTAAAAATAATGAAGCTAAAATGATGCTTGATAATGCTTTACCTAGAAAAGAATATGAAAGAATTTTTATGTGTGAAACCGCAAAAGAGATTTGGAAATCTTTGATTATTACACATCAAGGAAATTCACAAGTCAAATATAACAAATTGATCTTCTTGTTCAACAATATGAACAATTTGTTATCCCTGAAGATGAAATCATTGATTGTGGATGTGACAACTCGTACTTTCAAGTCATTTCTCAAATTTACTATTCATCTCGGGAAATTACTATTCACCGGTTACTATTCAAAATTTTCGGAGTCAAAGTAATATTTTGAGAACGTATTTCAAAATTTTACTATTAACGAAACACTATTCATTCCCGGAGAAAATCACTATTCATGCTTCACTATTTCATCGTTTATCGTAAACTAGGTTTACGAGTATCAAATTCGCATAACCTTAATGGTTTAGCTGCGAATTCATGAACAATCATCAAGGACATTTCATATAGACTAGGTTTAGTCTACATATCATTAGCATCATTATCATCATATTAGTTCATGCATGGTTTTGCATTTTTTCATTAAACGTATAATTTTTATTAAATAAACGCTATCGCGTAATTAATTATTTTGAACAATTGATCCGATACTTCCAAAAATTATCCCGATACATTTTTATACTCATATTAAGATTATAAAAATAATATTATGAGTTTACCCAGTGTTTTAAATTTATTTTGTATATAAATTGTTATATTTATATAATTACGACGGTTTTCGTAAAAACTACATGATAATTAATATTTCACTCAAATTTTGTAAGGAATGTATTTTTATAATTTTTATGACTTCAACATATTTTATTTTGATTTGTTAAAATTTATTTTTAGTTAACGCTGCCCTAAATGTTCAAATATATACCTAATTACTAAACTAAACTTACAAATACACATCTATACTACACATTTATACTTAATAAAAAAAAAGAAGGTATCAAGCTAATTGCAAACACACCCTTGTCGACACAAGGGTGAGTCACAACACAAATTTGCTAAATATATACTTATATACACATATAATCATATTATACTACACATTAAACACATACATACTAAATTATCCAAAGTGTAAAATCAAAGTTCTCTCTTCCTCTCTTCTCCCTTGAACCGGCCACCATAGAAAGACCAAGGAGGATTGTCACACCCCCAAAATATCGCAGCGGAACGATAGTGTCATTGGGGTATGACGTCATAGCACAAAGTATGGATACAGAAAACGACCTCTACAATGAGACGTTTTGAAAAGTCTACCATTCGATTAAATAGGTTAAAGTTTACAAATCAAGAAATTCCAAAGTTTGATAATACATAAAGGTTTACAAAACATGTCGATTGGTAATTGTTAAAAGCACAAGACTCCAATGTATGCCATCTGACCCAAAAGCTCCATGAAATGCTATCACCTTACTACCTAAGATAAACATGCTAAAAAGTGTCAACACAAAGGTTGGTGAGTTCATAAGTTTGTAATAAAATGATCTGAAATACTATGAGAAATGTTCACACAGCAAAGGCATTGTAAATCCACCCTGTTCCAAGTTACGCCCATACAAAACTTGCAACCTGTGTGTTCACAACCCATTACCTAAAATAGAATGACCATCATGAATATGCGCATTAAGGTAGTTATAAGTATAAACATCACCAAAAGGGTCTTCCAACAACTCGTGTTGGGATGTTCCTCCAACGACTCACGTTGGGCTGTATCCATATAAATGGCCTTCCAACATATAAATGTTGGGATGTTCCTCCAACGACTAACGTTGGGCTGTATCCAAATAAATGGCCTTCCAACATATAAATGTTGGGATGTTTGTTTAAGTCTAGTCACTACACGCACCAAGTCTAAAGTATAAGTAATGTTGTTTGGCAAAAGAGTTTAAATGTTTTGATAAATAAGCAAGTATCTCGCCCCAAATAGTTTATAAGAATTTAAACGAGTAAAAGCGGGGTATGAACTCACCTGGTATGATTGATATGCTAACAAAATGAAGTGCACGAAAATGAGGCTCGGAAACTATCCGCGACCTAAAATGAATGTTATGACTTGAGTTATGACATGTTGTTGTGAATGCATGATTTGAAAACGTATCACCCAATATGCTACTTGAAAACTAGTTATATAAAAAAAAAATAGGGAAAATTAGTCAAATAGACCGCGCGCCCTGGTGCATATCACTTTATAGACCACGCTTTTTTGCCTTACGGAAATGCACTTGTTGCCCAGCGACTTTCTCGTAGCCAAGCATATATTGCCACGTGTCCGACAAAGGTACAACAGAAGTACATATTTTGAACGTATTTGTCATGTATTGTTTTATGGGCAACCAAAATGTATTTTCGGGCAACTATATATTATTGGGCAACTTGTATTTATACACGAGGATAATATGGTCAATTCACAATGGTTGTAATATATAAGTAATATTAATAAGTCAGAAACGTACTCACACACCATCACGCTCGCGCGCACACATAATCAAACATCTTCTACTACAATTTAACAGCTTCTACAATTAAACATCTTCTTCTAGATCACGCACACACATTCACAAACCACATCTTATTCACAGAACCCTCTAACCCCCTAATTAATTTTACTGTATAATTACGTATGACAAAATTAAAGTTGTACAATTGTAAAATCGCAGTTCGTTCTACATTGAAGTTGCTGCCAGATATTAAACACTGCTTGTCAAAGAACGAAAACCGGGAAAGGTTGTTTAGGCAAACAGTATTTGGTCCATGGTTGGATATAAAGTCGTGCGAGAATGACTGCCTTCTGATGCATTATGTTTTGCAACACCAGGTATATGTTTCTAACATCTCCTCTGATTCCCCTCCACTAACATTCCAAATAGGGGAGCATTCGTTAAGTTTTGGTCGCAAAGAATTTTGTCTGATAACAGGGTTTCGATTTGGCAAAGTTTCAAAAGCGAAAAAACGATCTAGCGCGTTCTGTGATCGTGTATTTCCTGAAAAAAAGAGTAATGGTGTAACAAATGTACATGCCATTGATCTTTTGGAAATTGTTAATGATTCAAAAAAGGATGGAAAAAGGTGGTTATAAACTTTCGATGAGGATCTTTGTTAGGGTGTGTCTGTTGGTAGCCTTGAGTGGTGTTTATGGGAAAAGAAGACAGGAATTGCATCCATAATCACTTACTGTCCTTGGTTGATGATTTTGATGCCTGGAATGTATTTCCTTGGGGCGAATATATGTGGCATAAATTTTATCAAAGGACTGTCAATATTGTTCATATTCATAGAAAAGATCATCTGTTAAAATTGAAAAAAAACCCAAAGTTCAGTGCCACATACAATCTATACGGGTTCGCTTGGGCTTTCAAGGTTTGAATTCTCTGTAGTTTGTACTAATGTATGCATGTCTTTGTTTGATAACACGTTTGTTTTAGAAAACAGGTTATTAAAAGCTTTTGATTCTATTTTGTTCAATCGAAAATTACCTAAAAATAATGATGTTTTTAATTGTTATGCAATGCTTGTCTTTGCTGTGTGTACACGTAATATAAATGTTACCCGTAATTTAGATAACAACAATGTTATAAAACTTTTTGGTTTGCGATTTTTTTGTAATTGTCATCATAAACGTATTATTTCATCGTAAACAGATTACATTTATCTTGTTAAAACTTTAAACAAATTAAAAAATGATAACTGCATAGCTAGACATTTTTAACCATGACCTGTGTGCCTATTACAGATTTGGATTTTGGAGAGTTTTCCTAGAAGCTCACTTTGGTGGGTCAAAGACAACAAGGTCATTCCACGTGCTCTTGCTTGGTCAGAACTTGCAAAGTTTCGGAACGCAGACTGTTGTAATCTCTTTAGACCGGTAGGCATCACACAACCTTATTATGCAGAATATACTAAGTTGTACCTAAATTTGTTCACAATATCAGCAATTGTAACTCTTTTTTGTTCTTAGGACTCAAGTCCCATTGTTGAAATTTCTGCAACACAAGCTGAAATGAACCAACCGTGGTGTATTTATAGTGCCCAATATATAGATGGTTTGTGCGTGCGGAACCTGCAGACGGTTGTGAGAAGACTGCACACCACTGTAATCAATTCGTGGACGCTTTCAATTTACATACTGTCATGGAAAGTGAATTACAGGGTTACTGAAAACGCATTGCAACTCAACATTGAGCAACAATATTCTTTAAATGGTGCACAAACGGGGACCACTCTTTCAACAGGGGCTGTAATTCGTGAGTTAGTTGATTTGGATAAAAAAACTTTTGATGATAGAAAATGGAATTCATTCCGTCGAGAAACACCGGTCGTACTTGATGTGTTTACGGATGTCAAAAGCAGAGTTTCAAAAGTACAGCAACTTCTGGGTCTTAAAAATGATGCGCCCTTCGTTCCTGAAAAATCTAAAAGTTGTGCCAATACATATGACTCTGACGTTAATCCTGATGATCCGAAGGTTTGTATTTACTTTTAAGGTTGCCTCCAATGTTATACCAAACCCAATTATTTGTTTGTGTGTACACTTATATCAAACCTTGGGTTCTACAGGCCACGTCATGTCATAGTCTAGGCCCTAACGGGGATAAGGTCGTCGATGCGGAAGGTGCAACTGACATTGACAATGATGATTGCCTTAAAGAAACGCAACCATGTAACCTTGGGATTCTTGTACAAGCTTGTGCCATGACCCAAACATGTCCTGCTATGGAATATGGAGGTGATCGTACTAGTCAACTTCAACCAGTTGCACCAAATGATGAAAAAAAAAGACACAGTGACCCCATTATTGTATGTTATCTTTTAACATATGTCCATACTTATGTATATATAATTAAAATTCATCAGGAGCCGGATTGTGGTATCGATTGGTCGTCGTACATAAACGACGATAAACTTTCATGTGATAATTCTGTAGATGCAATGGATTGTGATAATCAACGCCAAGATGTGGTTCAGAAACAATTGCGTGGGGAACCGAATATTGTTGGTGTGCAGACAGAAGAAGGAACACCAACCAACAAAGCTTTTGAGGTATCTACATTAACAACGCCGATAAATAAAAGTCTTTAATGTGCTGTTTTTAACATACTATATTTTGAAATCGCAGTTCAAAGACAATAACCTGTCAAATGTAAACGTGGTTGCCGAAAATGACACACCTATGTTGGGACGTGTTTCCTCCGGAGATAATTTCAACAAAGGCCTCGATAAAACATTGTTTGTTCCGTCTTTAGATTTAATAGATTTTGATGAGCAAGAATTGAATGTGGTTGAGGAAAACTCGTTTGTTGGCCTCCGTGCCGGTAACAATGACGTCGCTGCTGTTACCCAAGAAGAAACACCAACAAAGAAAGACCCGAAGCCCCTAAATCGAGTTAAATCCAACAAATTGTCATTTGTAAATGTGGTAGGTCCTAATGACAAACCTCCATTGGAAGAACTTTTCTCCCATAATAATACAAAGAAAAGAAAGAGAGTCAAATTGAACGACAACCTCAGTAAAAAAAACAGCATTGTAAAACATTATAAGAAGATGATGGCTGATTCTGTCAACTCGCCTAAAGGCCTATCAAAAACATCAGCTACTCCTTGCCGCCGTCTTACAAGATCGCAAGGTGTCATTAACGAGCCTTTCATCCCGGTTGCCGGTTCCGATGTAAAGCACCATATTAAATTCTAACGGAAATGAATATTTTATGTTTGTCTTCTTATTTTTCAAGTGTGTTTTCAGGAAAATTCAGGAAACCCCAAAACGCGTCGCGTTAGTCACTTGTATTCGCCCAGAATTGAACCGTTTGTAGAGGTATCTACTGTTTTTTAATCCATTAACATCATTATCATATGGTTAATGTTATTCAAAATATATATATATATATTTTTTTTTTATATTTTTTAAGGAACTTTTACGACACCCGAAATGCAACAAGGAGAAGGTTACTGTGCCTGATTACCTTCGCAGCTATTTCAAGCTTAAAAAACCATTACTTTATATGTTCCCTTGGGGCTCCGGTGCCGTTGTTGTTTACAGGAGTTTTTGGGTAGCCTTGGCATGTGTTGAGGATTGCACCAACGGGTGGCTTACTGACTTAGTGAGTAAACCTGATTTTTATCTTGTCTCCTACACATGTTTATTATTTCATTTTGTTAAATTGGAACCGAATGTTAACAGTCTTGATTTGCTTTATATGTCCGCAGCACTTGGATGTATGGCTTGATTTGATGTGGTTGTTTAGACCAGCCGATGCAGATTGGGCTTTGGCAGGGTGTAATTTCTGCAGTCGAATCCTAGATGGGGAACTACCTACAACTTATTCAGATGGCACAACATACCCTGTCGCTTGGCGAGATGTTGAAAAGGTCAGTTTGGCAGCCTCTTAACGTACATCTAGCACTACTGTTATAAGCGACTTATAATATTGTTCAATTGGTTTATATATCAGGTGTATTTTCCTGTCAATGAAACTGAAAACCACTGGGTACTCGGTTTGCTCCATATCCGCACTGGAGTTGTTTACGTTTATGACTCTGTTGGGTCAGTCGGAAGGAGTTCACGGTGGTGGCGAGTTTTGAAGAGAGATTTACAAACACAGCTTCAACTTTACCTAACAAATGCTGGGGTACTGCATAGTAAGGGCATCTCACCCGAGGATTATAAAATCACATACAAGTTTCCAAAAGTCCCACAACAATCAGACTTGTATGGCGATTGCGGAGTATGGGTGTGCATTATATTGTACAGATTGCTCCGTAACGAGCCTCTCGAAGTAGACGACCCTCTTCAAACAGCGTTAGCTTACCGTGAACGTATGCTTGAATACTTCTGGAAGCACAAGGTTGAATACAAAAATTGTCAGCGGTCTCTCAAGGTACCATCCTTAATGTCCTATTGACCCATAATTATTGTCACATGTTTACCTTTGAATGATTTTTCTATCACTAGCAGTAGTTAGCATAGCTAGCAGTTCTTATTTTACTACTAGCAGTTGTAACAATACAACCAACTCGGTTTGACTACCTACCAGTTCTATAAGTAACTACCAGTTGTAACTATACAAGCAATTCGTTTTATGTTTTGAGACTCATAATCTAAGTAATCAAGAATAAAAGCAGTGCAGATTTTTTTTATGTTTATTTTAATTTAAGTACTCGACATTTTAATTGACAAATACCATTTCTTTTGTACCTTTTAGGGACTCTTTGAATATCCTTTTATACGCTCAACTGCATTTCCTTTTTATTTTTTTATTTAATTTTATTTATTTATTTATTTATTTTTATTTTTTTTAATTATTTTTTTATACCAGTAAACATACACAAAAAAGGCATATGGTTTGTAAACCAATTCTATATTGGTTATGTATATGTTATTAACATTTGATATACACCTGAATTACATATTATTTGGTTGCCCTAAAGTACATCATGCTACATGTCCTTTAATGCCTCTGTTCCCAATCTCTTTCTTCAATACAAATCTTTCTAATTTTCTTTAACAAAATTTTTCTTTCTTCTTTTGGTCACTTCACATCTTTATCTCAATCTTTCTGCTTTTCTTTAACAAAATGCCTGACAATATCCCACTGGATGTTCAACTAGATATCATCCGTAGGCTACCTTTTAAGTCTATACTCCAGTTACGTACTCTTTGCAAGTTATGGAAGGCTGGTATAGATTGTGGAAGCTTCATATTTAATTACGGTGTTCATCGTAATGATGCGTGTTTTTTTTACGCTAACATTCGATCTGGGTGAGCAATGGTTTATGTTAGGTTTAGATGAAAAGCTAATCGCTACCCCACTTTGTACAGATTTAAGGCTTTCATCTTTGATTCCAGTTGGCAATTCTAATGGTCTTTCGTGTTTTGTTTATTGTTCTAATCTAATGTCTGTTATTTGGAACCCGGCAATCAAAAAATCACTTGCAATATTTGTCCCGTTTTACACGCATCAAATTGAATCTCAAAAGATTTGTTTTGGTTTTGGCGTCCGTCCTGACACTCTTGACCCGACGATCGTGAAGGTCTCCTATCCTGTTTTTCAAAGTGGTTTACGGTATGTGTCTGTCTTTTCTTTGAACTCTTCACGGTGGACACGCCTTGAGAATTTCCACCCCCCTCGTGAAACAATCAAATTGAAACGTAAAACTCAGGCAGTTGTGGGTCGTTTTATCTATTGGACTGGGAGTGAAAAGTTGACTAATGAGGACGATGTTACCTACAAGATTTATATGTTGATTTCTTTTGATTTGGTAACTAGCGAATTCAAAGTTATCGACATACCGCATATTTTCAAAATGAACTCCCACCCCATTCTATGTTACGGATCTTGGAACTTCTCTGGTCATTTCTGGTATGGTCATTGGTGAAGGTATGCCATTGTTTTGTGCATGGTTGTTGGACGTGAATGGTTGTTCCGTAAGATCATTCAGAAGCCTATTCGCCATCCCTAGCCTAGTTTCGGTTCATTTGCTTGGCTTTACAAACCATCATGCTCCAATAGTGGAAGCCTACAACGGCAATCATTTGCATCACTCTGTTTTTGTGTACAACCAAGAACTTGAATTATTCGTCACCATGGGAATGTTAGGAGATGCTGGAACTTTCTACATCGCCCCATACAAAGAATCTCTTCTTTTGTTAAATCACACAGATCGTGCTGTGTATAGTATGTTTTTTTTTTGTTTTTTTTGTAACTTAACATTCTATTCATATTACTTGGTTAATGATATATGAAGGGCATTTTCAACAGGTACTTCGGCCTGAAGTTATCGATCATGATTAATGGGAACGAGGCTTTGTGGTTTTAGTACGCTGTCTATGGTGAGGAAGCATGGTGTGGTTATCTTTTCCTAGTCGCTGAAAGTTATAAATCACGTTGTTCTATAACTATGTAACCATTAAACTTATAATTATGTAGTACGCTTAATATGATGTTGGTTGTAATATGATCTTGGTTGTGTGTATGAAACGTTGTAAGTCAACTTCTTGACTATTTCCCGTGTTTATGTATTCTTGGCAACCAGCAGCTGTACTTAGGGCAACTTCATTTCCATAGCAAGGGCTTTTATAATCGAAGTACTCCTTTTACTCGTACAATTCGTATTCTACAATCTACTAATACCTACAAGCTACTGACATAAACACTCCACACTAATACCTACACACTTGACACAAACATATTTAACACTCATCTCTAGTACACTTTATCTAGCAGTAGTCAGTTTAATACGACTGTGTCATCATTTCCTTGATTTCTTCTATCACAAGCAGTAGTTAACATATCTATCAGTTATTACTTGACTACTAGCAGTTGTAACAATACAACCAACTCGGTTTGACTTAATACGACTGTGGCACCATTTCGTTGATTTCTTCTATCTCTACCAGTAGTTAACATAGCTAGCAATACTTATTTTACTACTAGCAGTAGTTAACATAGATAGCAATTCTTATTTTAATACTAGCAGTAGTTAACATAGCTAGCAGTTGGTATTTTACTAGTAGTTAACATAGCTGTACTAGCAGTTGTTGTTATAATACTACAGTAGCAGTTTAACAGAGCTAGCAGTTTTTATTTTACTACTAGGAGTAGTTAACATAGCTGTACTAGCAGTTTTTCTATGCTTTTTGGTATTTGGATAACGCCTGTCCACAATTATAAACACTTTGAATTTAAGTAGTTGACCTTTTAATTCGCAAATACCATTTTTTTTTGTACCTTAGGGACTCTTCGAATATTTTATTAAACCACACACACAAACCTGATTATTGCGTCCAAAATATGCAACTTTCTATTAAAAAACGGATACATTATTAAAGTTTACATACGCGCTATTCCTTCTATCTTTTCAACAAGCACATATGCCACTTCACTTATTCTATTTGTCGTGAGCTTCTTAAACAACATGTTACAAGCTAGAGTTGGTGTTAGAGGGTAATCCGAATCATCCAGCATGAACAGATAACTTGTCGGCGTAGTAACCACATGAACGCCACACTGTTCGTACAATCTCCAACTCGTGACCAGTGTTTCTTTCCATTCAACGTCCTCTATATCGGGCTCAAACATGCACTTCATCCCATATCACTTATCAACTCCTAGGCAACCTGCGTCCCGGCCTGTCTGAAAGCCCATTTTAACGCACTTCCAAACAGTTTCCAAATCTTCTCTGTCTATAGTATGTAGCAACTGACCCAAGCTGTTAAATGTAGTTTCGAGTCCGTCAGACCTCTTGATGGTAATTACAGTGCCACCATTTGTCAAGTAAACGTTACGTACACTATTTTTTATTGTCGGCTGAAGTGCACTCAGTCTTTGCCCCGTTGTATCAAGCACAATGAAACGGTTTAACCTTTCAATCCTTTGTTTTGGATCAATCCTCTGCCTCTTTGACTGATCCTGCTCTAAATCATCAAAAGCTCTTTTCGAACTTCCTTCATCTCTCTCACCTGTACCTTTGTTCATAGGAGGTAACTTATCAGGCCTCATTCTAACCTTTTCAAACATTTCTTTCACTTTATCATAAGTTAGCCTCCGCAAGACATTTACTTTATGCCCTCCCATCCTCTCCAAGTACTCACACATGAAGATTTTCTGTTCTTTCTTCGTTGGTGGCTTTTGGATCCTTTCTTGTGCTCTTTTTTTAATGTAGAAATTTTGCCTTTCTATCACTATTTTGTCAAGAGCTTCTTTTGCCTGTTTACATGTTAGGATTTCAATTTATTTGTTCTGCATCCTAGATGCTAGTATCTCATCGGCTTCAGTTGTTGACCTAATGTAATCCCAATGTGCCAACGCAGCTTCCTGTCTAGCTACAACATCCGCCTTTCTTTTCCTTTTTACCCTTGCTCTGTCTTTTGCGGTGGGAGAATCTACCGGTGTTTTTTCAGCTGTTGGTTTTTCAGTTACATTCTCACCAGCAATCTTACGAGCTACGTTGTTATCAGACTTAGTTATGTTTTCTTTAGATAAAGCGTTTGTGTTGGTTCCTTTAACCAACGGACGCTTTCCTAGAACAGAAGCAGCGGCGTTTGAATCGGTAGAAATAATACCTTGCACATCACTTGCGCTCATCAAAGATGCTAGCCCAAGTTCTGCTGTCCTTAGGTTTTTCATTTCATCACCTCCGTCTATCATTACTGCTACCGCAACACGTGTATGCACGTCAGTAACGTTACCAACATCTCCAGCTTCCATAGTTTCCACACTAAGTAATTCACTTTCAATTGAAGCACCAGCATAAACGTATGCGCAAGCATCCGTATCTTTGTTCAAAATTGTCGGTGGTGCATCATCTTGTTCATTGACAGCGTTTGTTTGACTGATGTTTCTTTGAGTTGTAATGGAAGTGGTTGCACCATTTTTTGTAGAGGTGGTTGCAGCGGTGGTTGCATCTACACTAGCAGCGGTTTCAGGTTGACCATTTACAGCTGCATCCGTAGTCTCTTTCACCGTTGTCTTTTGTGTTGTCACATCAGTCATATGCCCAACAATATCTTTTGCAGCATCATTACTGAATGGCAATTCACTGCTTCTAGTCACATGACTATCATTAGTAACAGATTGAGGTTCACTATTTTCACTTGGAGGAGACTCCTCATTTCCACTTGCGGTGAAATATTTATTAATCACAGCAGTAACATCTGCATTAATATCGTCCTCTTCAACTGTTGCTTTTTCTGTTCCTGCTGCAATGTCATAAACAGATACAGAAGGATCAGTTTCTTGTCACAAATTCTTTGGATTTGTTGAACAAGCAGCAGAGTTATCTGTACCGGCAGCAGATACTGGATCCCAGTGTGTACGCCCGATAGACTGTTTAGCATTGACAGCAAAAACATCCTCCCAACTGCGATGGCAATGGTGTAATTATGGACTAGTCAAGCCAAGTGATAAGCTGCATGTACACATCAACAAAATAAATAAGAGTAATGACGATAATACCTTATTTTGGAACCAAAATAGGCAACGGCCTCTTCAGTAGTCTTTTTAGTTCGAACTCTGTTCTCCGCTGCATTAGCATCATCCGCTGAAACATCCACATCCACCCTGATCTTTCTGTGCGATTACGGACTAGTCAACGCAAGTGACAACCACGTATATACATACTTAAGAATTGTAAGGACACGCATACCTTCGTTTTGAATCAAAAGATACGCTTACATCTTCAACAGTTTTACTACTTTCAAATGTCTCCTCCAGTCCAGTCGTATCCTCCCCTGAAGCATCCTCATTCATCACGCGCGTGCTGTACAAGTACTGACTAGTCACAGCGACCGACAACAAATCTTTTACATACGAACATACTTACCATAGTTGATGACACGCTTACCTTTGTTCTGACTCAAGTGAGGCACCGACGTCATGAACATTTGTATTTGTTTCGACGGTCTTCTCCACTACATCCGGCGCCTCTGCTGAACCATCCACATCCTTCACGTCCGTTCTATGCAATTACTGACTGGTCAAGGCAAGCGACAACCACGCATTTACATATGAACATACTTAAGAAGTTTGAGGAAACCCATACCTTCGTTTTGAATCAAAAGAGACGCTTACATCTTCAACAGTTTTACTACTTTCAAATCTCTCTTCCAGTCCAGTCGCAGCCTCCCCTGAAGCATCCTCATTCAGCACGGTCGTGCTGTACAAGTACTGACTAGTCACAGCGACCGACAACAAAACTTTTACATACGACAAATACTTAACAGAGTTGATGACACGCATACCTTTGTTCGGTGTCAAATGAGGCTCCGACGGCGTGATCAGTGTTAGTAGTTTCCACGGTCTTCTCCACTACATTGGCGCCTCCCTGAACCGTCCACATCCTTCACGGCCGTTCTGTGCAATTCCTGACTAGTCAAGGCAAGCGACAACTATGCATTTACATATGAATATGCTTAAGAAATGTAATGACGCGCATACCTTTGTTGTCGCTTAAATGAGGCACCAACATCGTGATAACTTGTATTAATTTCACCGGACTTATCAACTGCAACAGCAGCCTCCCCTGAACCATCTTCATTCTTTTCGTGCGCCTCCCCGATTGGTAGTATCCTCCGCATGATCACAACTTGCTTCTTCCAGAAATGACTCAACTACCTGATGTTTTCGAACCTTCACCAAACGTTTTATTTTTGTGGTACCTGCCTTTTTCTTCTCTAACCGCTTAAACTTCCTATTCAAATACTTTAAATCGCATGTTGTCTTTGAAGTTTTCTTTGTTAATTCACATAACTGTTTACATAGTTGATCACACTTTTCCACCAGTTTATTTAATATCAGACCGCTGTCCTGTCTTCCAATCGTGTTAACTCCTGACTGAGTTGAATCTTCGAGGTGTGCAGACCTCATTTGTTGCCTAGCATGAACAGAAAGATCCCCCATATTTTCCGCTTGGGTGGGTTCATCAGGAGAACTTGTTCCACTGGAAATTGATTCAGCTGATGTTCCATTGGTTTGGGACGTAGAAGGGAAACGTCCGGGTCTGTTTTGGGATTCAGAGGGACTTCCTGATCCTTCGCCCAAATTCTGAGGCAGCAGCACCATGTGTGGGAACAATGGTGTTAGTGTCCCATCAAAATTATTGCCCTGTCTTCTCATGTGACTCATAAGTTTTTTAGTGTGAGAAGGGACAGGCCAAGTTTTTGAATGTTTGGGCGATGTCGCAAAACGGTTGTCAAATAGCAGTTGTAAAAACCTAGGATAAATATAATATTTTGCTTGCGTATCCAACAAATTCTTGACTAAACCATCAAATATCATTTTGGATAAATTGAATTTCTTATTAAGAGCTACACAAATAAAAAAAGATGCTATGTTTGTACTAAACTCATTCCAGGAAGTTGTCTTTGGACTTAGACACTGCAATAAGGTATGGATCAAGAATTTCCATTGTGGGGAGAACAGTGGTTTAAAAAATTTAATTTTGGTCCTAATTCACCTCCATACCCCAAAGCGGCGGTGTTTCAAAAATGGTATCATTATCCAAACACACAACACCGTCGGCATCATCTAGGAGAAGATCTCTCCTAATTGATGCCTCAGTAATAATTATCTGCATTCCATGTACGGTACCATGGATTTGTACTTCCTCACCAATAGTTTTAGTCTTTGCAGTAGACCAAAACTGCTTCATACAACAAACGTATATAACAGGTTTGACAGTGAGTGCATACCGAAGTGGATGTGCATTCAGGAAATCAATAATTTGTTCAAACCCTGTAGCCTCCTTTGTTTTTTTTCAAAAACGCAATCATGTTGTGACTTCCAGCAAAAAACTCCGGCGCCATTCTTGTTTATCTCAAACTTGATTGCAACTGGAACTTGATTGCAACTAAATGTTAGGGGTTTCCGAATGACGCTCTCTGTGGGTCTAAACTATGTCATGACCAAGCAGTTGTAACACTTGTAGCAGTTGTTCCAATTTATTTGCGTAGTTATCGCTCTCTCTATATATTATTTTTTTCTTTATGATATAATAAGGATTATTAATTTAATAGATAATACATAAATAAGCATGTAACTCAACACGTCATCTTCTTTCTATTATCGAGACACAAAAAATGTCAGACTACACATATTATTACAAGAGTTATCTCTCTTTCCACGCATCCACAACTTGGTAAAGCCCAAACAAGTACACACCAACATTTTGACTTTTTTTTAAGTAAATACGGTTTTTTTTGTGTACATGTAAATCGGTCTTTACTTTAGCAGTAAGTTAATTTTTATATTTTTATATTTTGCTTATTATTTTGTTTATTAACTTTTTTCTTTTCTTTTTGTAACATGACTTACTATATCGCACACAATTGAACAACTACGCAACAGAATACATACCAGTAACAGTCCACGAATATATACAAGTAACATAAAAGGGATCTAATCCATAGGTTAACATAACATAGATAGACTATACAAGATGAGACAAGTGACTCAAAAATATAACAACGATCCCCTAACAAACAAAAGCCACCAGCTCCAAAGTAATCAACACATAGGACATCAAATCTCCATTGACTCCAACTTTTGGATGAAACCATTCAGGTCTTTAACACGGTCATGTTTCTTAAACAAAGTAAGAAGTAGTTTGGAACTCTCAGCCAGATCCTCATTTTGCATCCTTAGGAGGTGATTAATAGTTGCCAACGAACAATCCAAACCGCATAGAAGCTCTACTTCCGCTATCATTAGCTGTCTACGGTTGACACGGGCCCTAATTTCAACAGCTTTCCTCCTTTGATCTGCTTCTTCGAGTAAAGCAACATCCAATTCATCCCTATAGTACGCGATCGTAATCTCTTTTAGTAATTTTTCACATATAAGCATGGCAGTAGACATTGTTACACACTTAGACTAAACAATTTTGGGACACTTGTTATGTTTGTTTTTCTTTTTTTTTGACAGGTAACTAACACTCTCACTAAACGAGAAAAAAAATAAACAATACTAAGTGTTTTAGTAACATATATAATCAGCAAAGGCAACCGTTATCGTCATACATTATCGAGACACAAAAAATTCTGACAAACAAGTTATGACATTTGTCTGTTTCCCATGGACAAGTGGATAACAACCCACCCTGAATCTATTTTTATGACGAGTTTGCAACTCTTTGCTAGAAAATAGTACTTTGGGCAACTAATAAAATGTACACATGGCAACTGCTACAATATCTATAGTACATAGGTGATGTATGCACAATGGGTGCTGGTTGAATGTTTTTTTATTTGCATTTCATTAAAAAAAAATAAAAAAAATTAGTACTAGTTGTACTCAAGTTGGTGAGTAGTTGAATTTATTAAATATTGACTTACTGAGGTTTCTCTCATACGCAAACTGTTTTTATTGGCCAACAAGTTACAACGCAAAAAGTTTTTTTGGGCAACTAGTTACAGTTTTATTGGGCAACTAGTTACAAACGTTGGGCAATTTTTTTAGTTAGCTGGCCAACTATTTGTGGCACACAGCCCAACTAATATTTTACATTCGATATGTAGAATTCTTTCTACAATGGCCAACACATAACGGCTTTAGGTTATCAGATGTCTAGAGTTACATTGATTTGAGTCTATTATTTCGAACTTTATGTGACTTTCCTAAACGTTAAAAAAATACGACACTCCTTTTATGCTCGATTACTTAAATGAATTATCTCAAATTATAAAAGGAAATGGTTGTATACATACAACTGCTAGTTATTTTTACTACCGCTAGTTATTTTAAATAATAAAACTGAGTTGGTTGTATACTTTCAACTGCTGGTTCTATTAACTACTGCTAGTGATGGAAGACAAGAACGAAATGATGACTCGTTTTTAAGAGTAAATTTTCCACTATACACCAACTTTTGTACTTGACTACAACTGCAGCACTGCTAGTAGGTCATGCTTTTTGTAAAATTAGAGCCACTTGTTTTTAGTGGGCCACAATTTTAGTTAATTGGCCATTCGGTTTCGTTCATCAGCCAACCTTTTTTATGTTGTAATAATGATAATTGGCACTATCTCATGGTTGGCACCAGATAGTCAATTGCAACTGCTAGTTTTTCATTCATATTTTTTTAAATCCAACAAACATTCATAACAGTGCAACCATACATGTAATTATCCGACCTAAAAACAAAAGATGAAAAATCGAAAACAACCAAAACAAAGAAAAACGCGAATAAAAAATATAATAATAATAATAAAAAAACCATCATCGTGAACTGCTCCACCCACCCCATTTCAAACCAAGTTGTTAGAACCACAGCTCTCTTCCCTGTTTTCCTTCATTTCCTTCCTGGCTTTGAGTTGTTGAAACAAAATTTCAAGCCGGCTAATCCTGTTTTCCAGATCAAAAGGGGCTTCAAACCCATGTTGTTGCTCCTCCTGGTTTTGCTGCACCACCACATTTGTCTGCTCCACCCGAATTTCCTGATGATCCACCACCTAAATTTGAACCACCTCTGCACCCTGTTGATCATCTTTCTCATCATCTTCATCTTCGTCGTCCTCCTCCGGATCATTCATTCCATAAACCTCATCCCAGTAAAAGTCTTTTCTATGGAGCCAGTTCAAAATAATTGTCCTCATTCTCGTATCTACCTCCTTATAGGACCCAAATTCTGAAATGGGTTCCTCCCCGAAAGCATCAATAACCGCGTCAAACAACAAATAGTTGTTACACAAACGCATATTCTTCTGCATCATTTTCAAAGTAACCATTTGCAGCCATTGATGTAGTAATTTTTGTAACGGAATACGTGTTATGTCTGTCCTGTTTTTTGGTATACAATCGATGCTATAAAGATGATGTAGATGTAAATGGACGGTTTTTTAATCTTTTTTTTTCTGGTTTATTTTTTTGGGTTAAGGGTTACCCAAAGTATTGTATGTAGATGGATGGTTTCCAAAACTTTGGGCGGGAAAACGGACTAAAGCCGCCAAAAAAAATTTATTTTAAGACAGGAATAAAGCTTCATCCAAAAGCTTTCAAATACTTGCTCTAAGAACTAGTTTTACGCATGATATGTTGCCAAAATGAACTGAAAAGTAAGGGCCCGGTTGGTTTGTTGGTGGGTTTTTGATTAGGATTTGGATTTAAAATTGGTTTAGGATTTGGATTTGGAGTAGATGTATGAGAGAGAAAATAATATTTACAAATATATTGTGTATTAAAATATGAATTAGGAATTATGAATGAGGGAAAATAAAAAATAATCAATGTGAAAAAATAATTAAATTACATAATAATAGGAAAGAGACAAACATAGATAAGAAAAAAACAAAAGTTGTACCCACATATGTAAGAAAACCAGGTGAACTTGTTAACTTTTCAAGTTCCCTTATTATTTGTGATACATAATCTAACCCTAAAGCAACCAAACATATGATTTTAATATTTTAACCCAAACCCCCCAATGTAAACCCAGAAACCAAACGGACCCTAAACCTTATTATTGGATTGGTGATTATGGTTTGAATTGATAATAAACTGAACACGAGGGTAAACGTTCGGGTTCATTCATTTTGAGTCGACGGAATAATTGTTTGGCCGTTGCTCGATAATAAATAATACCTCTTTTGTACCGACTAGATATTCACTCGAGTTGTAGCAACTTTAAAGTTTAAAAATGGTATAGCAATTGTCGAATTACTACTTTTAATAACAATTATTGTTATGTTTTGTTAATGACGGAATAAGTACTTTATAAGTGTTTGTGGCAAAACTTTTAGATTTAATATGGGCAACTAAATTTGTATTTGGGCTACCAAGTCAGTACTTTAGGCAACCTTTACATATTTAAAGAATATATTGTACAATGGGACCTTAGCAATCTTTTGTACTTACTTTGACCCACACATTTAGATGTACTCTGGGCAACAAATTTTAGTGTCATGTGGGAAATTTAGTTTGTACCTCATGCAAACCTTCTAGAGTTATAGACCCAATTTGGGCAACTATAGGACATACTTGGTCAATATGTATTGTACATTGGGCAACCTTAAATGATATGCATATCATCTTAGGAGCATTTCCAAATATAACCACACCCTAGTTTCCATGTGCTTATTTACTTGACTCAACACATAACACCAGAAAAGTTTTATCAAAACAAAATAACATCACAAGAAAAAAAAATGAACTCTGTTGCGAAAAGCAAGGTGTTTATGCGGTATGAAGATCTTCTGTGTGGTGTTTTACTCCCAGTTGACATTAATTTTAAGAGTCTTGTGCGGTACATCAAGAAAAAGTTCAAAGTTAGTGATGTAAACTGGATAACTCTAACATACAACATCGGCTCAACCACAACGAACATACTTGACGACGATGACTTGGATTTTTTCAAAAGTATGGTTGATGGGTCGCAGTCAGAGGTGCAAACCATATGCATCAACCAAGTTAAAGAACCCGTTGTGGTAACCCAGTCATCTTGTTCCCCACACTTACATTTGGATCGTAATGATACGTTGTTACTGAGCAAGATGCGAATACATGGCAACGAAACAAGTTAACTCATATACCGCCCACACCCCAACAACCACCTATTGATAGCAGACTTGAAAGTAAAGATAGAGGTGTTATGAAAGTGAATGATAGATTTGATGATAAGGAAGAGTGCATATATGAGGTATCTTTGAAGTGCCTAAAAGAAGGGTATGAAATTTTATGTTCATAAATCGTGCACTATTAGGTGCCTTGATCAAATGCGTGCACCAAAATGTGATTGGCACATAACGTCGTAGGATTCCAAACTGTATCAGTTGAATCACTAAAATTAATGACCGTCATGCATGTTCCAAAATCCAGTTCAATCCAAATCATCGAAATGTTACAGCAAAAACCCTGTCTAAATTAATACGTCCGAAAATCACGATGTTACAGCGTTTATAAGCCAAGGGACATTATCCATGATCTGAATATGGAGTTGAATATAGATGTTTCATACACAAAAGCTTGGTGGGGGAAACAATTGGCGGTCGAATCAACCCGGGCTGTCCAAAGGCATCGTATGCTTGCAGTTACCATACTACTTGTCACAACCTAAAGCTCATAAGCGAGGGACCATTACACACATTGAGGCAGACGATCAAAGACGTTTTAAGAACCTTTTTATATCTTTCGGTGCTGCGGTAAGCTAATTGCCTTGATTGTGTTTAAATAAATCTTGTCTAATATAGTAATATATGATATGGTTTTCATACAACTGTGTTGGTGAATAGGCATTGTTTTTAGTTTAGCATGCGGCTGTTTAGTAGTATTTCTGCAACATGAACACAAAATGGAATATAAAAAACTATACATACATAAAACCCTAAAATAGTTACATACAACTAGTTTTTACTTGTCTTATAAAAGTTGAGCATCTTAGTAAAGTACGTCACAATTTATGCCAGATAAGCAGAAAAACATTCGGAATTGGATCTACTCATGCTGATACTATTGTTTGTTTCACAGCACACCTGTCAGTAGAAACATAAAACAAATTATTTGAAAGTAATTTACTTACCAATGCATTACAATAGTATACAAAGTTCAGTTAAATACATGGCTTATGATGATTTTAAATTGATATACAATGTGTTTGTTATCCAGTATGTAATCGCATTTATATTTTACAGATTAAGAGTTTCCTATGCTATATGCGACCCCTTATCATAATCGACGCGACACATCTTAAAGGGCCGTACGTAGGGACAAACCTGGTAGCGGTGGGAATGGACGGAAACAATCAAATTATACCGATTGCCACCGGTGTTTCTCAAGGTGAGAGTGGTGAAACATGGACATGGTTTTTGACAAACCTGAAAGAATCCATAGGGGAAGTTGCTAATTTGGCAATTATATCTGACAGACATCATGCAATAGCCCTAGCATGTAAAAATGTTTTTCCAAATGCCTTTCACGGGTATTGTTGTCGCCATTTAATGTTGAATACAGGTATGCAAAGCGATTGCCTAAAGTGTTTATACTGGAAGACGTGCAAAGCTTACACAACGGAGGAATTTGCACACCTAATATGTCAGATTCTTGCAGCACGACCTATAGCTCACAGAAAACTAGTTGCAGCAGGTATTGAAAAATGGTCAAGGGCACATTGCCCCGAAAACAAAAAGTAAACTACCGACTTCAAACAGTGTGGAATCGATCAATGCTTTAACAAAGGATGTGCGCAAGATACCAATAACGATGTTGATGGAATGGTTTAGAGGTCTTCTTCAAAAATGGTATTACTGACGGCGAGAAAAACATGCAGGTAGCATATTTTGTTATTATTAGTTAGTTTATTGAGCAATAATTAATCAGTCTTATTGATAATATGTTAATATGTGTTAATGCTAGATGCACCGGATGATCGAACTTACAGGTGGGCAACCGCCAAAGTGAAAGACAGAATGGAAAAAAGTGCAAACTGGAAGGTTTTGGGAATACTTAAGGACAAAGTGTATGAAGTACACGACAAAAAAAAACAACATGTTGTTGATTTGGTAAACGGTGAATGCAATTGTCGCGAAATGGCGACTTTCGGGCTTGCCGTGCGGACATGTTTGTGTGTAGGTAGATTTACAGGCCGACCAGGTGTTAAGAAGTTGGCAAAAGCTTGGTTTTATAATACAACTATTAAAGCGACGTACCAAGACATCATCTGCCCATTAAAAGATATGGCCTGTGGGACAGAAGTCAACTTAGAGGTTGTGTTGCCCCCTTTACGGTAGCGTAATTCAGCAAGCCTAAAATAAAGACCGAATACCATCTCAAGGTGAGTCGCCTAAGAGCAACTATTGTGGAAGGTGTGGCACAAAAGGCCACAACCGCGTAACATGTAGAGTACCTTTGGTGAAAAGAAAAGTAAGTGTTTGTTCTTTAAAAAAACTTTAAGGGTATGTTGTTAAGTGGCAACTAACCTGTATTGGCACACTTGTACAGAGACTGGTTGGCTACAAACGAAAGGCTGAGCCAGGTACAACAGGTGAAAAAACAAAGGCTCGTAAGATGGGTGAATCATCTCAGTTAACTAGCAACAGCCAAAGCGAGGCAAACGAAGACCCTAATCATGGGGTGATTAATGCGGCGAATCACATCAACTCAAGTCATACCACTGAACAACCAAGCTCGTCCGCTCCACACGTCAGTGTTCTATCCGATTTCCCTACTCCAAAGAGCTTTTTAAAGTAAGCGGGAACATGGTTTTTAATATTGCATTCACTGCCTAAGTCCTGCTATATTGTGTTTTCTGTAAGGTAAACGTTTGTGTGCATTTCGCTTTGTAATAACGGATGGATTGTAATGTATTACTTACTTGTGTCATGCGGTTGCTAGCTAATAGGGGTCGTGCATCTGTGTGGTATGAACATGTTCATTGAATATAAAAACACAATCTATAAACTTACCAAAACCATCATTCAGGCATCCAGGACCTCCATCATAATCGCTTTCCCGTTCTGTATGGCCCGCCTGTAAGTGGTTATAGAAACCCTTTTCCCACTTCTTGACACACCCTCTTGATCAACAACTGGTTCTTTTCCCTTGGCAGTCCCATGGCTCCCGGCTTACTTTCATGTACATCCTCATAAAAGGGTATCTCTTTTCCCTTCGCGGAATCATTTCCAGCTCGGAGTTCCACACCTTCCTCTTGCAACCATTTTTCAGTTTGTTGTGCATTACCCCCTTTTTCTCTGATCTCGAACCCTGTATCAGTTTTCCTTATAGAAACACGGGTTGTTAGCATCCTTCTTTTGAACGGTGTTGCACTAGCGCATCGCATGGCAGCGTCCTCTTCTTGCCAAACCATGTTTTTTAAATAAAATTGACAAAGGCATTTGCTTGTGCAAAGCGTAGAGGTCCATTGATCGAGTCTCCGCCGCAATGTCATACATTCGCCGAACGTCATTGTCTGTGTGCAACAAAGTTAAACCATCTTCGAGTGACTTGTTTGGTGCAACATAAAATAAAGCCCATTTTCCCCCCAATATCATCGAAAACATGATCAAGCACCCTTGTAAATAAACCCCTGCTGGAGCTAAAACACCAGACATCAGTAAGGCGACCACCTACATAGCGGAGTGGCTGAAATTGAAACTTCCCGCTGTGGTGAACTTTAAATATGACTTCTTTGGTTTCCTCCATGTCCTATAAAATATAAATACTAATAAAAGTTAGAAGCAACTACTAGACTTACCTGTGTATACTGAGCATACCTATAAAACATAAACCCTAATAACAATTTTAATAACTTTGAATTAAATAGTAATTTAATAATAGAATATAATATATATGACTGTGCACAGTTATTTATATATATATATATATACTAGTATTCGAAGCCCGCCCAATGGGCGGGCATTACTTATAATTATTTGTTTGTTGTTTTTTGTTAGTGTAAATATGTTTAAAAAAATTGTCATAGAATATTATAAGACGATTGGTCGGGCATTTTTTAATCATTTGTTTGTTTTTTTTTTAATTTTGATGGTGTTAGTAAACGAAAAATTATTTTTAACAAAGGCGAGCTTGATGTCTAATTTTCATTGTGAACAAAATGAAATTGCTTAACAATACAGATGTGATAACTTTTTAGTTTTACTATTTTACAAACTTGTTGGATGCTTGGATGGTTTTATAAAGACGATGTGATATCAGATACAGACAAAAGATAACGAAAACATACCTCCAAAAGACTGATAATGCTTTCAATAATACCTCATTGGTGTAGTTATATCTTTAATGCTTCGTCCTACATATAGATTAGAGGTCAAATGAACGAAAAGAAGTTATAAGTTAATTAAAGCATGGTGATAATTATTTTCACCTTATGTATCCCTTTAGTCAATCATTCATTTTTTGGGTGGTCCTGGGTATTAGTATGCTTACTGTAACCACTGATTCTTGAGTCTCATTTGCCCGGATGAAGCAATAGCAACGAATTCATTGTAGAGAATCTTTCCAATATTTCCTCTGTATAAGCCCTCTAAATACATCTGAAATAAAAGAATTGACAATTTCCATTTTAGTTTCTTATCATTCATGTTACTGGACAAATAAATATTGCATAATGCAAAAGCCTATTTATGAGAGCTAGGTACAACGTCATATTCTTACCTAGAAACTGTAGAGCGGAGGCAGGCAGATTCATAATCACATGATCGATGTGCTCCCACGACTTATTAGTAAAGGGCACATAAGTTTTTATTCTTTTATTTTTGCTTCCTTTTGACTTGACAGCTACATATGTCTCGGCACATTTTAAACATCCATTTTCTGTCATAAAGATTAAGCATAAATGTAGTTAGTTTGACTGCTACATGAACCTCAGCACATTTAAGTTTTCATCATTTTGGCATCATACTATCATAGGGAAGGCATTATGACAGACCAGCAAGAGTCAAACAGTTAATAAAACTAAGTATGAAGTCAAGCATTTCAAAGTCACGGGGCAGAGAAACTACCGGATTAAAATCATATAATACTACCAAATTTGAAGTACCGCACACATATTAAGCCAAGGTGTAGGCGTGGGTAACCTGTAAGAAAATTGTTATATTCACTGATTATATGCAATACATTAGCTGCGTTCTGCGGCATCATCCATCTTGCTTCGCCTTTTTTGTGGTTGCGGTTTGCTTGGTTTTGTATGTCATCCATTAGCGATTCTTGCGGCGAGCAAAGGGCCTGGTCCCTTCGGTCTTCGTTGCAGCCTCGTGCACGGGCTCGATGTATTGATGGAACAATTGCATCTAATATGGAGGATATTTAGGTTAGTTATTGCTTTGGTTAACGGAAAATTGTTACTCAAGTATGTTGTTTTTTTATTATTGTTTAAAATATATTTATTTAGGTTTAGTTGCCATGACTTATAAATATCGTTGACTTATACAAAGATTTTTAAAAGAATAGTACCAACGTTTGTCAAGTTTCTTGTGTTTGTTTCAATGTTCTTTGAAAACGACATAGTATATGATTTAAACTCAAATGCGAAATAACATTTCTTTATAAACAACGTTTGTAGTAGCATAGCCCGTTGATGTGTGGGCGAGCCTTATGAATGTCGTTGAAAAAAATTAATTTAATGAAAATAAGTTATAAACATACCAAAGTATTTATTGAATGCATTAAACATTTCAATTATCTATTGAAAATAAGTTAATGTATCAAACGCTTCTTTATATACGGCTTAACAATTAACAATTATTGTTAACGTTATACATTTATATATTCTTTTCCATTAACAAACATTGTAACAAATACACAATTAAAAAGTACAAAGTTATTCATTACAATTAAAATGTACAAAGTGATCATTTTGCAAAAATAAGTATCGCGTTACATGTTACATTGTAATGAAAGAAAGAAATGAATGGTAGACAAAACTACTGATTTTTCATATAGCTGCAACAAACGTATCCTATCATTCATCCAAACTAATGATTTTTAATCCTTGGTTAACAATGACTGCCACCTAAAAAATATGCATTGAATCAGAAATAATGTATTCATAAAGATATATCTCATAGAAAGTGGAATGAATTAACTTAGAGCATTCCAAGTTTTCAAGAAAATAGGTAGACGGGAGTTAGGTCTGTAACGTCATCAAGCCTTTGATATCTGAAGTAATCGTGCCTGTTTTACTGATAAGAATGTGACTGAAATAGATTACAACACCTGCATTCAAATCAATTCACTGAGGACAGAATCAGACTATATAATGAGGACTTAATGATAAAGAATTTCAATCTCCGAGTTCTCAAATAAAAAGTGCCAGGGAACTACTCTATATATTACATTTAGCAACTTTTGCTAAACTCGGTGAGTATCATATTCTTATAATTAATTATAAATTGCAATCCCAACTATCTCCAAAAGATTATAGTATTAAGTTTTGAAGGAAAACACAGTGCACATACCAATTCTTTTGAACCTCGTCCAGGTCTTTCTTTCCACATTCAACCGGCGAGTAGTGTCTTCAACATAATGGCTTTTCGGTTTTACTCTAACTTGTTAACTCATCTCTTATGCAAGAGCTTGAATCTTTCATTGTTGACTTTTCTATTTTACACTTCGTGGCCTAAAATCGAGTGTCACCACCCGTGCAACACCCGTCCATCCCAAATTTGTTGGTCCATGCTTATGATCAACTTATGAAGCGTCTTGCATACTTGCTTCACTTGAGGGTAAATATGTATATGTGAATCTACAAAAAGTAATAAGTTTGGAAAAAGCAACTCAAACTCATTATTGAAAACAGTTTCTTTCACTTTTAAATGCTCAAAATAAAGGCAATTTCCAACAATAAAAACTTCGAAAATGCTCAATGACTTTTTCACCGAAATTGGAACACATGCCTTGTGTTTTCTATGTTCCTTAACACATTTGGGAGAGTGTATTGCGGTTGCAGTTTCGTTAGTTACAATGGCTTTAAGGCAGATAGCGTGGTGTGACGAATGTGAATATTTAGAATATGTATACTATTGTCTGCATTTATTGGTACAATATTAGTGTAAGTACCTGTAGTTGGGCAATGGTTCTTCGCCGGCCTCTTGACAGTGCCAAAGTGGGAACCCTTCTGCTAGCTTCCTTTTGCATGCCCGACATCTCTTGTAGTACCATGGCGGTATTTTGTCGATCCTTAATATAAGGGCTTCTGTAGTGAACCTAATGTGCTGATTCGCGTTGCATTACAACTCGTCCTACTTCAGTTGGCCCCGTGAAACTCACACAATCTATATCCATATGAGAACTAATCGCAGCTCCACTGTCTTTCCAAATCCTGTTAGAACATTAATCACCCCATCAGGAATACCCGCCTGGTTAATAGCCATTATAAATCAGCTACACTCAATAATTAACATATGTAAAAAACAATAGAAATATAGTTTATTGTATATCGGGCATGTACCAGTTTAACTAAATGGGCCAAATAAAGGGTGAAAGTGGTGATTGCTCAGCGGGCTTGACCGACATGGTGTACAACACAAGTCATGAAAGGATCCTTATCGACAAAAGAGAAAGCAACGCGGAATCAGATGACCAAAATTTTTATGTTACCATCTTAGAAAGCACATGGTATGATACGGTCTTTGTCAACAAATGGTAAAGGAGCGTGAAATGAGCCCAAAATGCTTCAAAGGTATACTTCTCTTATTGAACCAAGTTGGGTGGCAGTGAACCGTGATACAACAGGGTCGAATGTTGTAATTAAAAAAAAAGAGGTTATAACTATTAAAAAGGCTAAGGTTAAACTTAAAATGAGTCCTGCTAAGAAACTTACTCCCATGTCTACCCAAACATTTCTGAAACATTTTAATCGTGAACCCCAAATATTTTAACAGGATTGTGCAAAGATTTAACTGGTTGATCTAGTATTATTAGCCTCTTCCGGACATGTCACCTCAATCTCAATACTCGTCTCCCTTTTGAATCTTTGGTTTAGCAGTAAGATTATTAATCAGGTTCTCAATATTTGAGAGATGAACATGAGAAGAGGTTGTGCCATCATCATTAGATATGTCCTCTACCTGACCTCATATCTAGATATCAGTTGCAGCAGTGAGTGTCGCGTCATAATTACCCTTCTAAATATCTGGTTCAAAGCCGAGATTTTTCCTTGTGTCCTTCGTAACTGAGAGTTAGATTAGAGAAGAGTATGTGATATTATAAGCGCCATTGTAGGCAGAAATATCATCTTCTTGACTTTGTATATCAATATTATTTGCAGAATTTAGTACGGCATCGTAATCATCTTTCTTCTGGTCTTTTTTTTGAATATTTGGTTCATGATCAGAGTTTTGCTTGAGTTCTCGTTATATGAGAAAATGAGAACCAAATTGGAGAAGAGAATGTGCCTTTGTAGCTACTGTTATAGGTCGACGTATCATCGTCTTGACTTCTTGTCTCCATTACATTTGCAGAAAACACAAAGCAAACTTAGTAGAGTTTTATTCTTGTTTCAATTGATTTCCGGCATATTGAAGAGTTTGTCCACATTCACAACATGTCTGCCAAATAACACAAGTAGGAAAAGTAATTAAGAAGCAATCCGATGATGCAAATTAAGATGAATCTGAAGTAAGATAAAGATAATAATTTAACTGATGACCACATCCAGAGGCCATGTCTTTTAGGTTGTAAGACAGATAGGGCATACCTGCACAAGATAGGAACATTACAAATTACAACATCATATCACCTCAAAACCGGAGTTTCAAAATGTGAGGTCAATGCATAAATGTTATAAGTAAAGAAATATATAGAAGCAGATATCACATTAAAAATGAAATAGGTGGGGAGGTTGGCAAAAGGTCACATCACACAGGTTGAATTGACTAAACATTTTTAGTTGTATATAAATTACATATAATACTGATATTATAATACTGATATGGCAACCATGTGTATGCCGTCGATCGGATTCGTACACCGTTTTAATGATACATACATATGTTGAGAAACTGCATAAGTATATGGTAATGTAACTCAACTATACACTGTATTATAACTTTATAGAATTAGATATAATTATGTTTGCACTAATATAACCATTTGGACTAAAAGCTTGAGAAATCGAGAAATATCTGATCCAAAATGATCCCACAATCGAATAGTTATTTTGATTATAACTTGGAAAACCAAATTTATAAATCTCTACAACCATTTTGATTAGTTTGAAAAGGAATGTAATTATCTAAAATATATATATATATATATATATATATATATATATATATATATATATAAAGTAATTATCTCTTTTAAAACTTATTATATGTATCTTTTCCTTAAATATAGTTTCACCTTCATCACATACAGAAAAAAAAATCTCTTTTATTTAACCGAAGTCCAGACTATAGATCCATCTTATCTAGCTAGTTACTATTTTTAGTCACTAAAGTTCGCTATACTTCCTATACAAATACAATTGCATCTAGGGAAAATTTTTATAACAAATACTTGTAACGAATAAAGTTTATTGTCAATTAGCCACAAAAACATACTATCACCTGAGAACTTGTTTCCATCCAGCCTAATCCAACGGAGGCTCGTGCAGTTCCTTATGCAGTATGGTATTGGCCCTTTGAAATTGTTGCCATTCATAGTGAACTGATCGAACATGAAACTACTACATAATGGCTTGAAGGCACATTAGCTACTTTCACAGATTATGGTTGATGGCTCGCTAAGGCATGTCCTACTCCACCAAAATAGGTAATACTTCATCATTTCCACCTTATTCAACCGACTATATTATTCTATAATACCAATACAAAAAAATAATTTCAAAGGTAGAGTACTATTTTCTAACTCTAATTGCCACATTTCCTGAAGTAACTTTTTTAGTTTACAATTCCTCTCAATTTTGACATTTATATTGAACACCAATGGGACTAAGGTGGGGCTTTTTTAGTTTAGAATGCGTTAAGTAACTGGACTCAAGTGTAAACAGAATAGTTATAGGATAGGAATGGGAAGACAAATGAGTTTTGGTGTGGATAGGAAGAAAACTAAGGATTCTCCTGGTAAACGAGGCGATACGATGCTTCATTTATCTAGGCCAGCTAAAATTATAGCAGAAGGTGCAAATTATGAACCATCTGCTCTTTGAGCCATGACCAAACTGATTCCAAGCTTGCATGTAAGTAGCATCTCGGCTTTTGCAACGGTTAACAGATGGTAACTTTTTAACAGCATCAGCTAGAATGTCACTGCTGCTCTCGACAACAAGCTTGAAGAAAGGGATTCCATTCTTCAGCGTAAGCTGTAGTAGAGACTGTACATTAGATGGTCTCTGTTTCTTGCTCTGAATGTTGATCTTCTTTTGTGTTTGCAGGTTTACGATAAGTTATCTCAAATAGTAGGAATGGTTGCAGAGGCTTATGGATTCATAATACATGGGTCCTCATTCTAAAAGTCGATTCAAGGTAGCCTAGACCAGCAAGAGTCAAACAGTTAATAAAACTAAGTATGAAGTCAAGCATTGCAAAGACACGGGGCAGAGAAACTACCGGATTAAAATCATATAATACTACCAAATTTGAAGTACCGCACACATATTAAGCCGAGATGCAGGTGTGGGTAACCTGTAAGAAAAATTTTATATTCACTGATTATATGCAATACAGTAGCCGTTGCAGCGGCATCATCCATCTTGCTTCGCCTTTTTTGTGGTTGCAGTTGCTTGGTTTTGTATGTCATCCATTAGCAGTTGCCGGCGAGCAAAGGGCCTGGTCCCTTCGGTCTTCGTTGCAGCCTCGTGCACGGGCTCGATGTATTGATGGAACAATTGCATCTAATATGGAGGATATTTAGGTTAGTTATTGCTTTGGTTAACGGAAAATTGTTACTCAAGTATGTTGTTTTTTTATTATTGTTTAAAATATATTTATTTAGGTTTAGTTGCCATGACTTATAAATATCGTTGACTTATACAAAGATTTTTAAAAGAATAGTACCAACGTTTGTCAAGTTTCTTGTGTTTGTTTCAATGTTCTTTGAAAACGTAGTATATGATTTAAACTCAAATGTGAAATAACATTTCTTTATAAACAACGTTTGTAGTAGCATAGCCCGTTGATGTGTGGGCGAGCCTTATGAATGTCGTTGAAAAAAATTAATTTAATGAAAATAAGTTATAAACATACCAAAGTATTTATTGAATTCATTAAACATTTCAATTATCTATTGAAAATAAGTTAATGTATCAAACGCTTCTTTATATACGGGTTAACAATTAACAATTAATGTTAACGTCATACATTTATATATTCTTTTCCATTAACAAACATTGTAACAAATACACAATTAAAAAGTACAAAGTTATTCATGACAATTAAAATGTACAAAGTGATCATTTTGCAAAAATAAGTATCGCGTTACATGTTACATTGTAATGAAAGAAAGAAATGAATGGTAGACAAAACTACTGATTTTTCATATAGCTGCAACAAACGTATCCTATCATTCATCCAAACTAATGATTTTTAATCCTTGGTTAACAATGACTGCCACCTAAAAAATATGCATTGAATCAGAAATAATGTATTCATAAAGATATATCTCATAGAAAGTGGAATGAATTAACTTAGAGCATTCCAAGTTTTCAAGAAAATAGGTAGACGGGAGTTAGGTCTGTAACGTCATCAAGCCTTTGATATCTGAAGTAATCGTGCCTGTTTTACTGATAAGAATGTGACTGAAATAGATTACAACACACGCATTCAAATCAATTCACTGAGGATTTAATCAGACTATATAATGAGGACTTAATGATAAAGAATTTCAATCTCCGAGTTCTCAAATAAAAGTGCAGGGAACTACTCTATATATTACATTTAGCAACTTTTGCTAAACTCGGCGAGTATCATATTCTTATAATTAATTATAAATTGCAATCCCATCTATCTCCAAAAGATTATAGTATTAAGTTTTGAAGGAAAACACAGTGCACATACCAATTCTTTTGAACCTCAACCAGGTCTTTCTTTCCACATTCAACAGCAGTAGTGTCTTCAACATAATGGCTTTCAGCTTTTTTACTCTAACTTGTTAACTCATCTCTTATGCAAGAGCTTGAATCTTTCATTGTTGACTTTTCTATTTTACACTTCGTGGCCTAAAATCGAGTGTCACCACCCGTGCAACACCCGTCCATCCCAAATTTGTTGGTCCATGCTTATGATCAACTTACTGAAACGTCTTGCATACTTGCTTCACTTGAGGGTAAATATGTATATGTGAATCTACAAAAAGTAATAAGTTTGGAAAAAGCAACTCAAACTCATTATTGAAAACAGTTTCTTTCACTTTTAAATGCTCAAAATAAAGGCAATTTCCAACAATAAAAAACTCGAAAATGCTCAATGACTTTTTCACCGAAATTGGAACACATGCCTTGTGTTTTCTATGTTCCTTAACACATTTGGGAGAGTGTATTGCGGTTGCAGTTTCGTTAGTTACAATGGCTTTAAGGCAGTAGCTGTGGTGTGACGAATGTGAATATTTAGAATATGTATACTATTGTCTGCATTTATTGGTACAATATTAGTGTAAGTACCTGTAGTTGGGCAATGGTTCTTCGCCGGCCTCTTGACAGTGCCAAAGTGGGAACCCTTCTGCTAGCTTCCTTTTGCATGCCCGACATCTCTTGTAGTACCATGGCGGTATTTTGTCGATCCTTAATATAAGGGCTTCTGTAGTGAACCTAATGTGCTGATTCGCGTTGCATTACAACTCGTACTACTTCATTTGGCCCCGTGAAACTCACACAATCTATATCCATATGAGAACTAATCGCAGCTCCACTGTCTTTCCAAATCCTGTTAGAACATTAATCACCCCATCAGGAATACCCGCCTGGTTAATAGCCATTATAAATCAGCTACACTCAATAATTAACATATGTAAAAAACAATAGAAATATAGTTTATTGTATATCGGGCATGTACCAGTTTAACTAAATGGGCCAAATAAAGGGTGAAAGTGGTGATTGCTCAGCTGGCTTGACCGACATGGTGTACAACACAAGTCATGAAAGGATCCTTATCGACAAAAGAGAAAGCAACGCGGAATCAGATGACCAAAATTTTTATGTTACCATCTTAGAAAGCACATGGTATGATACGGTCTTTGTCAACAAATGGTAAAGGAGCGTGAAATGAGCCCAAAATGCTTCAAAGGTATACTTCTCTTATTGAACCAAGTTGGGTGGCAGTGAACCGTGATACAACAGGGTCGAATGTTGTAATTAAAAAAAAAGAGGTTATAACTATTAAAAAGGCTAAGGTTAAACTTAAAATGAGTCCTGCTAAGAAACTTACTCCCATGTCTACCCAAACATTTCTGAAACATTTTAATCGTGAACCCCAAATATTTTAACAGGATTGTGCAAAGATTTAACTGGTTGATCTAGTATTATTAGCCTCTTCCGGACATGTCACCTCAATCTCAATACTCGTCTCCCTTTTGAATCTTTGGTTTAGCAGTAAGATTATTAATCAGGTTCTCAATATTTGAGAGATGAACATGAGAAGAGGTTGTGCCATCATCATTAGATATGTCCTCTACCTGACCTCATATCTAGATATCAGTTGCAGCAGTGAGTGTCGCGTCATAATTACCCTTCTAAATATCTGGTTCAAAGCCGAGATTTTTCCTTGTGTCCTTCGTAACTGAGAGTTAGATTAGAGAAGAGTATGTGATATTATAAGCGCCATTGTAGGCAGAAATATCATCTTCTTGACTTTGTATATCAATATTATTTGCAGAATTTAGTACGGCATCGTAATCATCTTTCTTCTGGTCTTTTTTTTGAATATTTGGTTCATGATCAGAGTTTTGCTTGAGTTCTCGTTATATGAGAAAATGAGAACCAAATTGGAGAAGAGAATGTGCCTTTGTAGCTACTGTTATAGGTCGACGTATCATCGTCTTGACTTCTTGTCTCCATTACATTTGCGTAAAAACACAAAGCAAACTTAGTAGAGTTTTATTCTTGTTTCAATTGATTTCCGGCATATTGAAGAGTTTGTCCACATTCACAACATGTCTGCCAAATAACACAAGTAGGAAAAGTAATTAAGAAGCAATCCGATGATGCAAATTAAGATGAATCTGAAGTAAGATAAAGATAATAATTTAACTGATGACCACATCCAGAGGCCATGTCTTTTAGGTTGTAAGACAGATAGGGCATACCTGCACAAGATAGGAACATTACAAATTACAACATCATATCACCTCAAAACCGGAGTTTCAAAATGTGAGGTCAATGCATAAATGTTATAAGTAAAGAAATATATAGAAGCAGATATCACATTAAAAATGAAATAGGTGGGGAGGTTGGCAAAAGGTCACATCACACAGGTTGAATTGACTAAACATTTTTAGTTGTATATAAATTACATATAATACTGATATTATAATACTGATATGGCAACCATGTGTATGCCGTCGATCGGATTCGTACACCGTTTTAATGATACATACATATGTTGAGAAACTGCATAAGTATTTGGTAATGTAACTCAACTATACACTGTATTATAACTTTATAGAATTAGATATAATTATGTTTGCACTAATATAACCATTTGGACTAAAAGCTTGAGAAATCGATAAATATCTGATCCAAAATGATCCCACAATCGAATAGTCCCACCCCAAGTAGTGCTGGTCTTGCTTTTGATATTCCCTTTTAATCATCGTTTTCCTCTGCAATATGCATAGCCCATGCCATTGCTGGTGGAAGTACTCCATATAGCATTGTCATGCAATACCCTCCCTGTTCAGATAACACCCATCAAAAAACACACATTGCACACTCCAATACACCTCAACTAAAGACATACACAAGCTTACAGCGATGTCTGTAGCAGCAGATAACGCATCTGGGACAGTAGTAGACACGAAAAGAGATGGACCAATGACCGTAGTTGTGGCCGTGAAACCAATTCTATTGTTTTTCCACCATTTTTCTACCATTCTTGATTTCTGCACTAAAACATCAAGATCCTAAAGCTTAAAAATAAAAACGCAGACGGTTATATACAAATGGAAAAGATTTTATAAGTGTCATAATGTCAGATTTTAAAAAGACATTTGTTAGCATTGATTCAATATTACTACAGAACGATATAAACAGCTAATGCTCAAGTAAGACGACATATTTGATATCCAAACAGACACAAACCAGAATATAAAGCTTAATGTGTATCCAGTTTACCATAAAACATGCCATCAAAGAAGTTCGTTAACAAAAAATCATATAAAACGTACCTCTTTTCACCATTAGGGTTTTGAGGAAAAGAGATTTTTTTTTTCTGTATGTGATAAAGGTGAAACTATATTTAAGGAAAAGATACATATAATAAGTTTTAAAAGAGATAATTACTTAATATATATATATATATATATATATATATATATATATATATATATATATATATATATATATATATATATATATATATATATATATATATATATATATATATTTTAGATAATTACATTCCTTTTCAAACTAATCAAAATGGTTGTAGAGATTTATAAATTTGGTTTTCCAAGTTATAATCAAAATAACTTGTTGCCTAAGTGGTAAACACACAAGTTATTTATCCAAATGACCAAGGTTCAATCCTTGCAAGGCTCATTTTTTAAAAATAATTTTCAAAAACATTTCATAAAAATCCGAAATTTACAAAAAAAAATTTATATAAAATCTAATTAAATTAAAAAATTAGTGCTTAAAAAATCCGAAATTTACAAAAAAAAAAATTATATAAAATCTAATTAAATTAAAAAATTAGTGCTTAGGTGGACATATAATGCTTAGGTGGCATTGAGGTGTCATTGAGGTGGCATTGAGGTGTCATTAATGCCAAATGCCTCCTGTTATATATAATATAGAGATATATATATGTATATGTATATATATATATATATATATATATATATGGCAACCAATATGAACGAATAAGGTAACAAATACATAAATTTATCAGCCAATATGAACGAATAAGGTAACAAAGTACATACTGGATAGTACAACAAACCTGGATTTTTTCCTAAAATAAGATGAAAAGGACACCGATTATTTTTCAATGAAAGTGACCTAGGGTATAGTAAAGCAGGAATGTTGGGATGATAAGGATAAGTGATGTGTGGGGTAAAAAAGATTAAGTGTTTGTCATGGTAGGTCCCTCTACTTTTTACAACAAATATAAGCTGAATATATGCCTTTATAAAGTTTTTTTTGCAACTTTTATAAACTCCCCACCACCTAATTTTTCGGTCATCATTTTCCTACATTTCCACAAACTTGTTAACCACAAACCTGTTTATCATGAGTGCCAGAACTTCAGCTACAACCCGACTAATTGGTGGCAAAGTTGAATACTTTTGCAGATACAGTCTTCGTCTACCATTCCAAGACGTCCAACAACAAGGGCAAACCCGGGAAGCGCTTTCAGTAAATGCTCTATTTGTGATGTGTATCTGTTTTTGGATGATGATCTGCCTAGCGAATACTATAAAGATCTGGTGTATGGGTTCTTTGAAAAGGAGAAAAGATCGAAGAAGTCGGTGGATATTGAACACTTGGTCGATACTCTAGCTTTGGACAAGTCAATCTTGGACAAAGAGTTGACTGATGCAAAGTCAAAGTTGAAGTTGTATGATAGGTTGTTTTTCATTATGTTAGGATCTTTGTCGGTTACTTGTGTTGGACTTGGTATGTTAATAGGCAAGTAATGTAATGGAATAGATATAAACGTTTAATTATATATGTAATTTACTTTTGGAGAAGTTGCAGGTTTTTATGTTCAGTGTTAAATTGTAAAGCACACCTAACAAAGAAAATATATACGGTACAAATTACCTTTACATAATGTAAGCAACAACATAGATCACATAAAATGGATACCCCTATAGTAACATATTCATGTGTAGATCTTTTGAATACATAATCAAGACTATACAGTGTTGCATTTCATAAAGTATAAACAATCTTAAACTAGTTTCCCGAATTTTGTGATTTGTTATAGTTGTTTCTGTAAGGATACAAAGGGGTTAATTGAATATGATAACGAGTGTTGCGAATACCACAAATTCATGATAATGTTGTAACTGCTGCTGTTTATAAAGGTAGTCATGGTGATGCAATATAATGCAAAACATATGACACGTATATTAGGCCGTGTGAATGAATACTTAAAACTGCTATTGCACGTTAATACTGCTAGTGCTGAAGACCAACTAACATAAACGTTGCCAATGCATAGACGTTGCCTTACAAAAACGCCTAGACTACACTATCTTTTTTGACTTTAAAGTAATGTTAACACAAGTGCCTGTAATCGTTAACAACACAACTAGCATGCTGCATAACAATACCTACACTCCAACCTTCCGTTCCTTAAATACCAAGTTGGTTTTGATCCCGAACATCCTCGACGCCGAACTCTTGTTAGCGCCTTCGGATTTCTCAACATCTTGATCTTCCGTAAACCCGTTCTTGGTGTTTCAAAGGTTAGCCTCCTTGCATACGGTTTCCTCGAAACCTTATGTCCATACCTGGGCTTGACACAGCTCCCTACTTGACGTGGAACGGAAGAAGATCCTGCATCCAACAAAACCTGCGCTGGAAGAGAATTTGTCGGTACATTCTTTAAAGTGGCATCATCGTATTCGATAACCCGTTGCACCCATTTATATGGTGGGGAAGTAGACCACCCAACATCCATTGCTACACAACCCACAAATCCCCCATAGTACCATTCATCGTCACTGAACTCAATGGCGTCATCAACGCTTTCGCTATGCAAAAAATCCATGAAAAGATTCTTTCCTTGGAATTCAATTCCTTTACGTCTAGGTTGGGAAGGAGGTGTTCTTAGGGGAGGTGAACTCCATTCTTCCTCCTCCCATGCAAGAACATCAGAGTAAGACTTAGATGTACCAAGTTGCACAAGTTTATCATGTATCGCAAGCTTTGCATGCGTTTCCTTATCTAGAAGATTAAAAGTTAGGTTAGGATAATAGAAACATGCTAGGTTAACAGGTTTATGTGTAACGTACAAGCCGATTAATCCGTATTCCTCTGCAAGTTCATACATCCTTTTAACATCATTATCACATTCAACAATTGTCAAACCAGTTGAAAGAACAAATCTTGGTGTGCAAAAATATAAAGCCCGTATCTCACACTCAAGCTTGTAGGCCAACAAGTCAAGCATTTGCTTAAAGTTCATCCTTCTGGAGTTACTAAACCTTAGCGAAAGGGTTCGGCCAAACGCATAACTTAAATTGGGCAACCGAATGAAGGTACCATCGTAGTGAATCTCAAAAACAGGATACACAGCTACAGACCCTGGCGTCCTGTAATAAAGGTATATTAAATGTACATAAAAAAGAATAGCAAGTATGGTAAAAAATATACTCAAGGCAAGTCAGAACCACGAGGTAACATATAAACATTTTTATGTATTCACACCTTACTTTGAGATCAAATAAGGCAACTGAAGGCTTAGAAGCATTTTTTGATGAAAGAGATTGTTTGGAGAAAGGCATCCTGACTAGTGTACAAATGTGATCTTGATGAACCTTTGCTATATATTAGCAAAGGTAGTATTATTTTACTATTAACACTGTACTTATATATTATGAGACTTATGATCCATTGATTTTTATACGGAAATAGTAATGGGGTAAATGTTATTTAATTTTGGTAAACATTTTTATGTCTACCGTGTTTGTGTAATAATGTTGTTGTTAATGTGTGAATGAATATGCCAATGGATGAGGCATGATATATGTTTGATTGCAAAATGTATTTGATAGAAAATCGTATATTGAAAACCGATGGTGCATGATAAAACAACGAAAGTGCTGTTGGAGATAAGTTAAAAACTGCTGACACAAAGGATAAAATCTAACTCTATACAAAAAAACAGAATCATATTCTCGCGATAAGCTAGCGCAACGTCAGCAGGATCATCAACTTGCAACCATTGACAATGTGCCAATCAACATAAGAATATACAAACCCACACGTCACAATCACCAAAAATACACCCTTCAGTACATGTAATCTTATAGTCGTTCGGAGCGATAAATTTTTATAATACATTTCATTTCATTACATTAAGCGATAAAAAAGAGAGTAACGAAGCAACAACATTGATGATGAGTCCAAAACAAAACAAAAATATTATGACAGAACTTGAGAGAGAGCACATAACAAGCTAGGAGTACAGGTTTAATATTTTTTGCGCATCATGGCCAGAAAGGAGGTCTTCTTGAGAACTTGCAGCTGCGTCTCGGTGATGAGCCTCATCAGCGTCCTGTTTTTCTCTAGCTCCTCATCCTGGATTCCACACAGCATTTCCATACAAGCACTGGCAACAATGGACCCAACAAAACACTCCAACTGCTTGATCTGCTCACCCCGCACACTGCATCGACAAGTTAGCTCCATCACCGTTGCATGCATGTCACTAATGAACTTTAGATCACGTCCATTGTCACGCACAAAGACAGTGTTAGCCATGTCGTAAATATACTTATCCATTTCTTTTGTAGTAAATGCTGCTGTGGGTAGTGTGTGTCACTTCACAAAACTAGTTTCAAAATATATTAGATGGTGTGCGTTTATATAAACAAAATGGGGTGTGTGGGGTGACATAACTTTAGATCACGTCCATTGTCACGCACAAAGACAGTGTTAGCCATGTCGTAAATATAGTTATCCATTTCTTTTGTAGTAAATGCTGCTGTGGGTAGTGTGTGTCACTTCACAAAACTAGTTTCAAAATATATTAGATGGTGTGCGTTTATATAAACAAAATGGGGTGTGTGGGGTGACATGGATTTTATTCTCAATTAAAGTCAATATAAGTAAATGTGGATATTCAACTGGTCAATAGTTGCGTCTTGTCAAGTAATTACAAATGTACATTAAGCGAAGTGCAATTAATGAAGCTTCTGTAGTACTCATACGCTTCGTGGCCCAAATATAACCATTTTTGGGCAACTAAACCTTTTGGGGGCAACTAAACTACTTAGCGTGTTGTTTACTTGCAATTCAAACAAATGATTACCCTTGTTGTTAACATACAAATATATACACACCCACCACTGAAAGTTTGTTCATGTAACCCAAAAAAATAAATAAAGAAATAATAGTTAAAATGTCATAACAATCTACATACACAAACTTAAACCTTATCCGATTTACTGACAAATATGGAAAACAGGATACACCAAACCATCATAACAATCTACATACATGAACTTAAACCTTATCATCTTTCCATGCTCAAACTCACAATCTTCAAAAAAGTAGCTCCAGTCACCTAATGCATTCACATGATTCACCCGGTATGGATTGTCTCTATGATACTCAATCTGAATTTGCATCATGTATTCGACTTCCTCATTCCTAAAAAGTGCTTTTTGATAAAAATGCATAGGATGATTGTGAAGAAAATGGTCTGGAATGTCCTGGTGTGTAACAAATACAAAAATTAAATAAAATTATGTAAATGCATACACAAAAAAGTACACACAAAACACAAATTACAAGTTTACATAACGGAAGAATTTTAGTAGACCTTCTGTAAAAGACATCAGTTCGCTCACCAAAATGATCAAGTTGACCAATCCATTGGCAAATGTGTTGCATTCGCTCATCACCTGTTTCAAAAATATCAATATAAATCATAAAGATAAATGTTATGATATTACTGAATATGATTATGAGATTTAAAGCCTACCTCCATCTTCATTATCAAGATCATTTTGTGATGCCATAGTTAGTAGTACAAGTCTGAAAAACACAAAATAAATGTAAGATAAAATTTAGTTTTGGTTAATAATAGGTACAAAATATACAAAAGGTACAAAAAAGTGAACAGTATAAAAGTGTCTAAAAAGTACAGTACAACCACGTGGTCCACATTATCTATTATCATTATCATATAATACTAAAAAGCGTACACATTGTATGCAAACCAAGCGCATTAATTGCAAACGTGGTGGGTGTGTATATACATGAACAAACTTTCAGTGGTGGGTGTGTATGTACTTGCCACGTGGTCCATAACATTATGATGTGTATGCCTTAGGAAAAATATTATTTACCTTGTTGTTAACATACAAATGGTATTATTAGGTGTACATTTACTTTATATTTTTTGGTAACAATATTCAATTATAATATAACTAACAATTTATGTCATGAACTCCAAGTATGTGTGCAGTTGCCTGTAGTTTCTTCAGTATTGCATGGTTATTTTGAAATAACCCAAATCGGGGATGCACAAAAGTAGGACAAACTTTAATAATAAGGAAAAGACGTACTGAAATGATGCACTTCAACTGTTTATGTCCATTAATTATAAAGTTTACGTATTCCCGTAAAAGGTGGAATTAAAGAAATCCTTCAAATCTATGCATCATCACATTCAGTTAACAACGACTTTGCAGCCGTAGCGTTGGTCAAAGGATGGGAGTGTCAGTGATGTGTGGTTTGCGATATCCACTGCCAGTGATGTGTGGTTTGCGATATCCACTGCCAGTATAGGTAAATACACTGCTAGTGCAATTGTGGTGAATATGGAAACAACAGGGGCTTTTGTGAAATATTTTGCTTGTACAGTACTTATTCCCCAATTCACTGCCGATCAAATAATTGATCTTTTTAAACACTCCCAATAGGCGCTGAACAGAAACCCTAACCGCTACCAAGTATAATTTTAACAAATCCCATATCACATATTACTTGACACTAATTCACTTTCAACGTTCAATGGCACCAAAACCCACAACTTAGTCGCATACCTAGTCAAGAACGACCATTCTGAAGGTTTTCATGAGATGATTGATTTCATCAAACATACTCCCATACACTATGCATTAACTGTAGAACCCGTCATTGTTAAAGCTTATATACGCCAGTTTTGGAGAAATGCTTAAATTCAAGAAAGAGGTGGAAAAGAGGTTATTAGGGCGGTTGTTGATGAAACGGAGATTCTGATCACAGAGGAGGTGATTAGAGATGTTTTGAAGCTTCACGATGCTGAAGGAGTTGTTAATCTGTCTGATGCTGAAATATTTGAAGGTTTAGAAAGAATGGGTTATGAGAGAAAAGGGGATCGTATAAAGTTTCACAAAGGTATGTTTTCTCCGCAATGGAAGTTTTTAATCCATACCTTGCTCAAGTGTGTAAGCAATAAAACAACTGGATTTGATGAGTTTCCCTCAAAGATTGCAACTGCTGTCATCTGTTTATCTCAAGAAAGGGTTTTAACTGGTCTCGAATGATTTTGAGGGTTTTCAAAAGAACATTAAAGAACAGGGCAAATACTACCTCTATCCTAGGTTTGTTCAATTGATAGCAGAAAGTCAAATAACAGAACCCATTCCCCATAAGAAAAAATATGACGTGTTACATATGCTTCCTAGGGTGTTTGCCCATATGAGGAAAAGCAGTCGAAATTTTAAAGGAACCATAACACCTTTGTTTCCTCACATGATAAATCTGCAACAACTTATAGAGGAGGAAAATCCACAACCCATTCTATCCACTGATGAACCCCCTGCCACCACTTCCAAACCCTTACCTTCAACATCTGCTGGGGATGGTTGTAGTGGTGAAGAACATGAGGGTGTAACAGGTGTGGTAGGTGACATGAGTGGACGGGGTGAAAGACATGAGGGTGTTTCAGGCGTAGGCGCTGACCAGGTTAGTGGAAACCTAAGTAAGACCCAACCACTGGCAACTCCTAATGTGGAGAGTTCGCTCGAGCTCAACACAGGTGGAGGAATCCCCAGGAAACTGTCTAACTTAGGGTCCATGGATACGGAGCCTCGGTCGGATGCCATGGTACTCACATCCTATGATTCACCTCTCGGAGCAGGTCACACATATCGGAGTGATGAGGAAACACGTGAAACAGAACATGAATTGACGGTTAATGATACTTTTGTGCATAATCACAATTCCCAGTGTACACCTCTCGGACCAGTTAACACATGTCAAAGTTGTGAGGAAAAAATGGAACTTTTAAAGGAATTGACAGATAAATGTAGCTACATGGAGTCTAAAATGTCTGGTTTTGACGAATTGACAACCTCTTTAGCTGCAAATATTAAAAGGTTGAAGCACAGGCTGAATGTTTTGGAGAGAATGAGGAGACCAGGGTTTGCTGCATATAGAAGAGTCAAAAGGATGGGAAAGAAGGCTAGCTCCTCAAAGGATCAGAGGTTGGAGGATGAATCCAAAGAGGGGAGGAGTAAAAGCATTGATTCAGGGGAGGATGTGAATTTCAATGTGGTTTTGGAATCAGATAGTCATGCTAATCGGGAAGGTTATCTGGTGACTGACATGCAAGGAAAAGCTGCAGCGATAAATGATGCTTTGAAAGGTACTTATGCAGAAAAAGAGAAGGCAGTGGTGCAGGCGACAACCACTGCGTATGTTGCTGCATCCACTGCTTCTAAAGAAGAAGCCACTTCTGGAACCACCTCTAAGGTAATTATAACAACTGTTACCTCAGATATTCCCATTGCTATCACAACCACTGCTAATACAATCACAACCACTGTTACATCACCACCAAAGACGAAAGAAGTTGAAAAGGAGGTTGCCAATCAAGTGGTAAACCAAAAGCAATCTTTACCAATCCCTGAACCTATCGTTGCACCCATTCCTGCTACAATTAAACCTTATGCACCTAAACCCTTGGGAAGTTTGAAGATTGCTGAGCCTGTCAAGTCAGTTGTTGGTCAACCAGACACTGGAAAGGGTAAAGGAATTGCAAATACAGTTTTGAAGTTTAATAGTAAACATGAGCAGGAAGCTGATGATGGTCAAACAGCTCTGTTACTACATCTGGAACTAAATGCTGATGTAATTAATAGGGAAAAGATAAAGCAACAACAAGAGGAAGCTTCTCAGAAAGTGATTGAAAAATTGAAAAAAGAAGGACAAGTGTTCCAAGGATCAGAGGGAGATGACACGCAAGAAGAATTGGAGATTGTAAGCTTTATGGAGGGTAAAAGGCTGGATAGGATGGGAGATCAAAATTCCACTGTTCAACCTACAAGATTTAGAGAAAAGACTAAACAGTTCAGCTATGTACCTAATGAAGAAGAATTTCAATTCTTGATTGCAAAAGATCCAGTGATCAAGAGGAAGGCAATTGACCTTATATCTGATTTATCTTTAACTGAAGAACAAAGAACTGCACAGTTAAAAGATTTCATACAGATGAAGAATAATCAAGCACTTAAAGAGGCTATTGTTTCAGTCAAGAATGGTCGAAGGAAACCAAGACAACCAACTAAGGCACAAGTTATTGCATACATGAAGACTTACTGTTGCAATGTTGGTGCTTGGAACAAACACCAATTCAAAGGAATGTCTGATGATAAAGTTGAAAGTATCTACTACAGAGTTCAAAGACAAGATAAAGACTTTATTCCAATGGACTCTGAAGAAGAAGCAAGAAGGTATCCTAATTTGAAGAGAAAGACCAAAGATAGTGAATCTCAGACATCTAAGAAGACAAAGTTTGGTGAAGAACAACAAGTTCCAACTGAGAAGTTCACTTGATCACTCCACAGTCGCAGGAGCGGCAGACAAAGGCAAAGGCAAAGGGAAAAGAAAAATGGCTTACAAGTGACATCTGGTTACCTTATCTACTGGTTTGTTGATGTACTAAAACAAATGGAATGGTTGTTATCTGTTTGATCTATAATATGTGCACCTGAACTCTGTTGTGACTATTTGTGCAGATCTTTTTAGTATTTATGCATATGCCTTGAGTTAAATAGGTGGAAATTGAAAAATCACTTTTCTGTGTATGTTTACTTATTTACCTATAAACAAGTAATAAATAACCACAAAGTTTAACAGGGTTACCTTTGATAAAAGGTTCAGGTTTGGATGTTTAACCCACCAAACATGACATTTTTAACAGGACATTTTTTTATAGCAATAAACAAAATTAAGGAGACCATAGAAGGAATCTAAACCAACTTATTGTAGGCTACATAATTACGAATCAGACAGACATAAAAAAGAACAATGGATTGTAGAATGGAATTAAAACGTGTGTAACATAGCCATTAATAGAATAACAACAACGACTCATTATAACATGGATCGAATAACAATAATAATCGAATTAAAACGTACCATACTTTGCCACATTATTGGAACAAAAAAATTGAGCAATTGAAGGTGGTTTTCTTGTTGTACAAAAATGTGACGGACGGAAATAATCGGTTGCAATGAACATTGTACGTTAGGAGCAATAGAGGTGCGACGCAGCAGACTTTTTCATTTGTGAAAAGATTAACTAAGAATGCTTTTATGCGAGAAGCAAAAAACATCGAGAGTGAACAAGACGAATGCTGAAAACGAGTGACTATTGGATTTTGAATTTAAATTAACTGTATTTTCACTATTCAAATGTGTACTTTTTATGCAACGTAAAATGACCAAAAAACCCTTTTTAAAATATACGGTTGCCCACCGACTTTTGGTTGCCCAAAAAACAATACCTTACACATACGGGACACTTGTCACAATGAGGTTGAGTTGCCCAATAACAGCGGTTGCCCTTGGTCTAGTTTCAAATTTAAAATAAAAGTGGTCTAGAAAGTGATATGCACCAGGGCGCGCAGTCTATTTGTGTAATTTTCCCAAAAAAATATTGTTACTTGAATGTGTGACGGTTCCATGTCAAAAATAATTACTTTTGAGCTAATGGTGAAAATGTAGTTAAAACTATGTAACGGTTTTAGTAATTGAAAAATCGGTTTACATTAGACTTGACGTAATATATACATAGGAAAACTAACTCGTTTTTAAGGTCCATTTCCCCCGAAACGTCCGTTTAGGCCCTCAAAACCTTGATTAAAAATCGTGACAGCATACTAATGCTGTGAATAGTGTTTTCAGCACGTTTTTGACTCAAAGTTCGGTTAACCATAACTCACTCGTTTTAAGTCCGTTTTTCAAGTTCTTTATATCCACGCGAAGGTAATTAAGTGTACTAATATATTTTTAAACTTTGGAGATTTCACAGAAAGTTTAAGGTCACTGTTTGGTCAGTTGAAAATCGGATCAGCGCACTAATTTTCTGGAATAGTAACTTTTGACCGCAAAAATTGAAAACTACGTATCTTTTTCGTTATAACTCCGTTTCAGTCCGTTCAAAAGGCCACATTTATAACTAAAAATCTATTTTCTAAAACTTTAATAAAACTTATAAAAATGACTAACTTTTCGGAAAAATTATAAATTTCGACAGCGCTTCCGCGCTCATTTTAAGCTTTACCATTTTTATCTACTTGTTTAACCACGAACTACACCACAAAAATCCCTTGAACTACACTTCGCCAATCCTTACTAAAAATGAAATACTAGTCGAACCATATAAGATAAAAAGACCATTTTTGGGGTTAAAACTAGTGTTAACAACTTACTAATTAACATACACTACATAGAACCTTAAATGTCAAAAGATGAAAACTCACTTTGAAGATCCAATTTTATTCCTCTCATTTTTATAAACTTCTAATTAGCACATAACTGTTATGAACATTTATGGAGCACATATGGGTGATAATTTTTGGGAAACATGTATAAAAAAAACTACAACTTAGGCAAATATGATCATATGGACTTCATAAAAATGTATGAAAAATATATATGAAAAGGTAAAAGATGAAGTTTTATGCTTACAAGTTACTTGATGAGGTTTTATGAACAAAGGATTAATCCTAAACACCCAAGGTTTTTATTTCACAACCTTAATCAAGAGTGATACTAGAGTGTAAATAACTTGTCTAGAAAATTTTTGGATGAATTTCTCTTGGTCCCTTAGGTTGGCCGGTTCTAGCAAGAGGAGAGGAAGAGAGTGTTTTGATCTATTACACTTTGCAAAAATGAGTTGTATGTGTTGATATTAGGAGTATAATACATTATACTTGAAAGATATTTAGCAAACACAAATGACTCACCCCCTTGTGTCGACAAGGGGGTATTAGTCATTGCTAATACAATTTTTTTTTTATTATTATGTATAATGTAATATTATGTAAAGTTAATTGAAGTTAAGTGGTAACTTGTAGACACATTTGAGTATTTAGGGTAGCGTTAGCTAAAAATAAATTTTAACGGGTCAAGATAAAATATATTGAGGTCATAAAAATTATAAAAATACATTTCTTGCAAAATTTGAGTGAAATAATAATTATCGTGTAGTATTTAAGAAAACCGTCGTAATTATATAAATATAACAATTTATATACAAAATAAATTTAAAACACTGGGTAAACTCATAATATTGTTTTTATAATCTTAATATGAGTATTAAAATATATCGGGATAATTTTTGGAATTATCGGATCAATTGTTCAAAATAATTAATTACGCGATAGCGTTTATTTAATAAGAAAAATATACGTTAATGAAATATAAATTTTCTCCGGGAATGAGTAGTAAAATTTGAAAATGACCGGAAATTGAGAATTGTGACATTCTTCCCATGTCAGAGGAATCACGTCCTCGTGATTCAATCGATGATACTTAAAGGTCCACCCTTAGGTTTCGCGAAATCAGGGTGTATGGTCAAAGTGCTTATGCCAAAACTTACGTGTCTAGGTTTCTTATCTAATGAGGCTCACTGAATCTGAATAATATGGTGGATCACTTAATGGTCTAGGGAAAACGTACCAGTTACGCATTGCGGGCTGCCTTGGATTATTTCCTTCAATTGCCACAGCTAGATGAGCTTGCATCGGTGGCTTATTCAACTGAGGACAATTATTCCGGTAGTGATTCGGGCTGTTGCACTCGAAGCAAGTCCTTTGGTTATTCCTCATGTTGCCCGTGTTAGCCGTTGTTATCGGTCTTGCACGCTCTCTACACTGGTTTGAAAGATGGCTCGACTGATTGCAAATTGTACATAAGCGACAGGGCTTGGACTTCGGGTGATGATAAGCACATTTAGCACATTTGGGATGTGTACCCGCATATTCTCTTTGTTCAGTACCCGTTGCCACAAAAACTCTTGCTCTCTTTGTTGTCTGCTACCACATCCATCTGTCTACTCGATCCACTCGATTCTTTCCTCTTGTCACTGCTCTTCAAAGTCCCATTTTGACCATCTCATCTGTTAGGGTTCCTGCTCTCAATATTGCACTTTGTATTGTAGACGGCTCAGTAGTTTTCACAGCTCCACGGATTTCGGGGACGAGACCATATATGTACCTATCGATTCTCTTGGATTCAGGGGTGACCAGATGAGGAACTAGTCTGGCTAACTCATGAAATCGGTCTGTGTAGGCTGCGTGACCAGCCCCTATCATGGAGTGGTGATAAAGTTCATCTTCCAGTTCGCATTTCATTGTCGGGCAATACTCCTCTTTCAATAACGCCTTAAACTCGTCCCATGTCATACCTATAGCTGCTTCTCCGCCCTAGCCTGTGAGGCCGCTGTGTGTTCCACCATGTCAATGCCTTCCCTCGATAGCAAGAAAGCAAAGCAATACTTCACCCTCGGATGTGCGGCACAATTGCTGATGTCGATCACTGACTCTGTATTCTCTACCCATCGAGTATACGCCAAAGCACCTCCTATACCATCAAACTCCACATGTTTGCATACTGAAAATTCCTTATAAGTGCATCCAGTTCTCGCTTGTTGTTGTTGTTGGTGGTGGTGTTGTTATTGTTGCCACTGCCAACTACATTGTTGGTGTCGCCATTCCCGTTCCCGTGGGTTCCCGAGTTATTCATATGGTTTCCAACTTGTGTGACAATAGTGGGAAGCAATATTTGAAGTTGTTGAGGCGATGATGGCGCAAAATCAGGGTTCCGCCACGTTGTTGTCATGTTACCATGTCGCTACACGCCTTCTCTTCTCTACTCCAGCTCACTGTCCTTCCACCCCGTTTGCGCCGCACCACCTCGGCTAGTGCTGCGTGTTACCCTCTTTGGTGCCATGATCTCTGCAAGGGAAAGAACCGTTGAATTCCCAATATCTATACTTAACGTCCTCAAACATAATACCACACCAAAAATTGGTTTTTTAAGGTGTGCCCACACCGATCTACGTATGCGTGGTCGCATATGTCCACGTGGGTTGTGACGCATTTATAATTATGTTGGCCACCATAATTATAATTGCCTCATTTCACACGTGTACATACCACTAAGCATACTTGTCTCGGCGATTGATGTTACTGAAATAGGTAGCCATTCTATCATCCGATTCTAAACGGTGGAGGAGGAATTTAGGGTAGGTATCTATGGAGAGTCGCACTTGGTGTATAGGAAATTCCTTTAGGTGCTAAAGTCACGATGAGGTTTAGTCGCCAGCAGTTCCCAAAGTATCCTCAAGAGAACTCCCATCCTTGGGAAAAATCATCAAATCTTACACTATATAGTAACACTTATTTAGCTCGATCTCGTGTCTCATCAAACAAGAACTGTCACGAGATCAAGTTAGATAAGTGTTTATTATTGAGCTCCATATCTCTGATGACTCAACTAGATTTTGGGACTCCCCTATCGGTACAAGGAAACCATGTTATCCAATGAGGTGGGTCTAGACGAAATTTTTCAGAAAACATAAGCGCCCGAAAAGTGTGTAAGGCGATAGGAAAAGAAAGGATCGACGTGAGAGTGGTTATAGTCTAGGGACTAAAATGCAACCTAGTTCTCTATAACCAAGTCTCTGATACCAATCTGTCACACCCCCAAAATATCGCAGCGGAACGATAGTGTCATTGGGGTATGACGTCATAGCACAAAGTATGGATACAGAAAACGACCTCTACAATGAGACGTTTTGAAAAGTCTACCATTCGATTAAATAGGTTAAAGTTTACAAAACAAGAAATTCCAAAGTTTGATAATACATAAAGGTTTACAAAACATGTCGAATGGTAATTGTTAAAAGCACAAGACTCCAATGTATGCCATGTGACCCAAAAGCTCCATGAAATGCTATCACCTTACGACCTGAGATAAACATGCTAAAAGTGTCAACACAAAGGTTGGTGAGTTCATAAGTTTGTAATAAAATGATCTGAAATACTATGAGAAATGTTCACACAGCAAAGGCATTGTAAATCCACCCAGTTCCAAGTTCCGCATTCAAAACTTGCAACCCGTTGTTTCACAACCCATTGCCTAAAATAGAATGACCATCATGAATATGCGCATTAAGTTAGTTATAAGTATAAACATCACCACAAGGGTCTTCCAACAACTCGTGTTGGGATGTTCCTCCAACGACTCACGTTGGGCTGTATCCAAATAAATGGCCTTCCAACATATAAATGTTGGGATGTTTGTTTAAGTCTAGTCACTACACGCACCAAGTCTAAAGTATAAGCAATGTTGTTTGGCAAAAGAGTTTAAATGTTTTGATAAATAAGCATGTATCTCGCCCCAAATAGTTTATAAGAATTTAAACGAGTAAAAGCGGGGTATGAACTCACTTGGTATGATTGATATGCTAACAAAATGAAGTGCACGAAAATGAGGCTCGGAAACTATCCGCGACCTAAAATGAATGTTATGACTTGAGTTATGACATGTTGTTGTGAATGCATGATTTGAAAACGTATCACCCAATATGCTACTTGAAAACTAGTTATATAAAAAAAATATTGTTACTTGAATGTGTGACGGTTCCATGTCAAAAATAATTACTTTTGAGCTAATGGTGAAAATATAGTTAAAACTATGTAACGGTTTTAGTAATTGAAAAATCGGTTTACATTAGACTTGACGTAATATATTCATAGGAAAACTAACTCGTTTTTAAGGTCCGTTTCCCCCGAAACGTCCGTTTAGGCCCTCAAAACCTTGATTAAAAATCCTGACAGCATACTAATGCTGTGAATAGTGTTTTCAGCACGTTTTTGACTCAAAGTTCGGTTAACCATAACTCACTCGTTTTAAGTCCGTTTTTCAAGTTCTTTATATCCACGCGAAGGTAATTAAGTGTACTAATATATTTTTAAACTTAGGAGATTTCACAGAAAGTTTAAGGTCACTGTTTGGTCAGAAAATCGGATCAGCGCGCTAATTTTCTGGAATAGTAACTTTTGACCGCAAAAATTGAAAACTACGTATCTTTTTCGTTATAACTCCGTTTCAGTCCGTTCAAAAGGCCATATTTATAACTAAAAATCTATTTTCTAAAACTTTAATAAAACATATAAAAATGACTAACTTTTCAGAAAAATTATAAATTTCGACAGCGCTTCCGCGCTCATTTTAAGCTTTACAATTTTTATCTACTTGTTTAACCACGAACTACACCACAAAAATCCTTTGAACTACACTTCGCCAATCCTTACTAAAAATGAAATACTAGTCGAACCATATAAGATAAAAAGACCATTTTTGGGGTTAAAACTAGTGTTTACAACTTACTAATTAACATACACTACATAGAACCTTAAATGTCAAAAGATGAAAACTCACTTTGAAGATCCATTTTTATTCCTCTCATTTTTATAAACTTCTAATTAGCACATAACTGTTATGAACATTTATGGAGCACATATGGGTGATAATTTTTGGGAAACATGTATAAAAAAAACTACAACTTAGGCAAATATGATCATATGGACTTCATAAAAATGTATGAAAATATATATGAAAAGGTAAAAGATGAAGTTTTATGCTTACAAGTTACTTGATGAGGTTTTATGAACAAAGGATTAATCCTAAACACCCAAGGTTTTTATTTCACAACCTTAATCAAGAGTGATACTAGAGTGTAAATAACTTGTCTAGAAAATTTTTGGATGAATTTCTCTTGGTCCCTTAGGTTGGCCGGTTCTAGCAAGAGGAGAGGAAGAGAGTGTTTTGATCTATTACACTTTGCAAAAATGAGTTGTATGTGTTGATATTAGGAGTATAATACATTATACTTGAAAGATATTTAGCAAACACAAATGACTCACCCCCTTGTGTCGACAAGGGGGTATTAGTCATTGTTAATACCTTTTTTTTTTTTTTTTTTTTTTTTTTTTTTTTTGTATAATGTAATATTATGTAAAGTTAATTGAAGTTAAGTGGTAACTTGTAGACACATTTGAGTATTTAGGGTAGCGTTAGCTAAAAATAAATTTTAACGGGTCAAGATAAAATATATTGAGGTCATAAAAATTGTAAAAATACATTTCTTGCAAAATTTGAGTGAAATAATAATTATCGTGTAGTATTTAAGAAAACCGTCGTAATTATATAAATATAACAATTTATATACAAAATAAATTTAAAACACTGGGTAAACTCATAATATTGTTTTTATAATCTTAATATGAGTATTAAAATATATCGGGATAATTTTTGGAATTATCGGATCAATTGTTCAAAATAATTAATTACGCGATAGCGTTTATTTAATAAGAAAAATATACGTTAATGAAATATAAATTTTCTCCGGGAATGAGTAGTAAAATTTGAAAATGACCGGAAATTGAGAATTGTGACAAGGATCACCAAAATGTTTCAAGTCAAGTTTTTGAAATAAAAACCTAGGGTGTTAGGATTAACCTTGTTCATTTAACCTCATCAAGTTACTAGTAAGCATCTCATGTTCATATTTATCTTTCATACTCATATTATGTTCATTTCATCATATTTGAGAAAAACATGCAAGTCATATTGATTTTTATACCACTTTTTATTGTTTTTATGTGTTATATATATATATATATATATATATATATATTATCCTATAATTACTCCTTGAAACATATCACTTTTGGTGATGTCTAGGAACCCATGACACCCTAAGAAGGTGTATGGTAGGATTAGAATAGCTTCGGATTTGTTTTGAATTGGTTAGAATAGGTTTTGTGCGAGAAAAACTCATTTCGACAACTTTAGTTAAAGGTCTGATCTTATTTTCGAATTCTGGAATTCTCGACAGTAGATAAAATTTTTGGACTAGATATTTAGAAAATATACTTTAAAACGAAAACGTGGCCGCTTGAACGGGTTAAAACGGAGCTATAACGAAAAAGTTATGCTATTTTCAAGTTAGACGACGAAAACTATAAAATTCAGAAATTTCAGCATGTTACTTCCACTTTTTACGAGTCAAAAATGAGGCTTAGGCGTTATGAATTGTGTCGACTTATCAAAAATATATTAGTATACTTTAATACGAAGTTAAGGATATAGAATACGTAGAAAACGGACTTGTAACGATTAAATTACACGCGTTTACACAAAGTTGTAATATAAAAGAAAAACTAATATATTTCTATTAGACAAATATTACGGCCACGAAGGACCATGTTGAGGGTCGTTTTTAACATGGATGTAGTACTTTTTATAACATGATGTCTTCTAGTAAAAGTAAGTTCGCCTAGCATATTTTCCAAAATGTCCAACCGTTCGTCAAGCGGAGTTGTAACGAATAAAATACGGTCACTTAAACTTTGCCGAAAACCACCCTTAAACAATATTTTGGACACAAGTACCATACTTTACCTACATTTTTCTTCATGATCGAGACCTCTAGGATGAAAACTTAAATGCTAAAACTTTGAGATAATGATACAAGCTTCCAAAAAACCGTTGAGTTTGTTTCCTAACACTCGACGTGCACCATTTTACGACTAGCTTTTCGAGGCTATTTAGTCACTTTCATGAATTTTTCAAATGACATTATTTAACGACGAAAAGTTTTAAATTCATAATAAATCATTAAATAACAATTGTAGGATGTCATTTCAACATAAATACTTGCAAAGTAATTTATAAATTGTCAAGACGTTATAAGATTATTTTTCGACGATAAGTGTTATTTTCAAAAATTCACAAGTGGTATAGATATCATACGAATTGCATGCATAACATTACATCATGACTTATTATATATCATATCATTCATAATAGGTCGCAGTTAGAGATTGCGCCTCATTTCAGTGTACTCACTTTTTCCATCGCATCATTGTACCACGTGAAGTTCATAGCCCCACTTTCTATTACTTTTAATTATTACAAACTCTTGGGGAGATACATGCTATATTTTAATCGAACACAAATGCTTTGAACTGTATGCTATATCCAAATGTTTTATTGTTACTAAGTAATCAATTGTCATGTTTGAAGTCCCTACATCATGCACCATTAGTCACTTCCGAGTGAGCGCGAATATTGTGAATAGGCCTATTGGAATTAACACTCCCGTTCTTATTAACCCAGCTAGGGGAAATCGAACGCACTATATTTGAATCATTAAGGTAATTTGGCAAGTTTACCATATTAGGGCTGCGATGAAACGATTTTACCAATTTCTATTGATACGAGGTTTACGCTTTGGTTGTCATTAACTTAGTGAAATAAATGCTATTTTGTTTTCAACGATGAGCGTGAATTAATGTAACTCACACTACGAATATTGTGTTCAAACGAATTAATTAAACCTATGAATTTCACTCAACCTTTGTGTTGACTGTTTTAAGCATGTTTTATCTCAGGTATCTAAGGCATACACTTCATGGCATGCATATGGACTTATCATAGAGTCGTGGTGACGACGCGTCTCTCATGGGATTTATGCACTTTAAAAACATCGTTTGGCTTGTAACAAACTTATTTCCGCATGATGATTTTCATTTGGGACCTATACTTTGTAAACTCTGATTATTTTATTAAATCAAAAAATGTATTTTCCAAACAACTCTTTAGGTCGTTCAATATAACTGTGATTGTGATGCTATGACAGTCAACCCCCAGGAATTCCATTCCGCTTCAAAACATGTAATTTGGGGGTGTGACAGATTGGCATCAGAGCTTCAGTTATAGAAAACTAGGTTGCATCATTGACCCTAGACTATAACTACATCATCATAGCATCTCATCATTTCATCATAAGTGCATGTTCACTTTACATGCGGTTTATACGTACATTTTTCGAGTTATTTACTTTCATTTCACATCGATTGTCACATGGATGCCTTTAAATACCCATCCCATTATCATTTCCTCATACTCTAATGTGGAGAATGCTTTGTCCTTCCCTATCGCAATTTTAATATCAGCTGATTCATCATCGATAACGTCGTATGCCGAGATAAACCTTTTTGTAGGGCAAAGTCACTCTCACTCCTTTGTTTCACCACTAACATGTCGAGTTACACGTTATTCACACATTAAGTCACTAAACCATCATACATTTGAAGCACTTACGACACCTCATAACCCATCTCCTAGGAATTCGTTAGTTATTTTGTAAAATAACCTCAAATTTATTATCTCATATCACATCTCTTTAGAGCGCTTATTTTTAACATAGGACTTTGCTACATCTCACCTTTCCTCTTATTTTGAAGAAGTTATGGCGCCGAAGAAAGCTCCACAAGTTTTGACACATGAGGCTATGCAAAAGTATGTGAGGGATAGTATAGCCGAGGCATTAAGGACTGAAAGAGCAACAGTGGCGGCTGCTGCTGAGGCTGCGGCTATTGCCGAAGCCGTTAGACTTGCCGCTGCTGCTGAGGCTGCAGCAACTGCTGAAGCTGCCAGGCTCGCTAATGCTGCCGAGGCTGCGGCAATTGCTGAAGCTACTAGAATTGCGGCGGAAGCTGAAGCCGCTAGACTTGCTGCTGCTGCAGGAATTGCAGGAGGGTCCGGGGTTAGAAGTTGTTCATATAAGGATTTTAAAAGCGGAGACCCCACAAAGTTCAAGGGCACTGAAGGGGCCACTGCTATGGTTCGATGGTTCAAGAAAATGGAGTCTGTGTTTCTGTTATGTAATTTCCCCGAGGATAGCAAGGTTAAGTTCGCTACAAGTACACTACTTGATGGGGCAATGTCGTGGTGGAACTCGTATGCCCAGCCTATGGGAATGGAAAATGCTTTCAAGCTCACC
>OU343218.1:230321241-230557347 GCA_910596185.1 Chrysanthemum makinoi
TTGTCAAAGATATGTATTCATCATGTTCTATTAGACTCATTTATTTACCGCATATGTTTATAATAATAAACATGTTTTTCAAGGTTATATATCTTATTTCCAAATCTTACAAACGAAGTTCATTCCCAACTAAAATTTAATTTAGGTGGAATGTAGTTGCCCATACAACTTATAAGATTTAAAATAATACTCCCACTAGCTTTCAGGAATACTTATGAGCTATCTTATTTTAATTATTAAATCTATCATGGATTTAATATTAAACATAAGAATCATCTCCTTGATGCATGCATATATCCATTCATGAATTCTTGCAGTCTGTACATATTCAAAGATTATTTGAATTCATAAAAACTCCTTTGCATTATTTATCGTCCTCGCAAAAGTAATTCCACAACAAAGAGTTATGACATTCATTGTCAAAATTTCATATTAATGAAACTAAGTATGACAATTATAATCTTTATACTTCTATTTAATGTATCTAGTAAAGAATATTCAATCATAGTTAATTGCTTAAATATGATTAATATTATTATCACTAGACATGCATTAAATATGTGTACAATATTGTCCATATGATTTCTACATAAAGATTTAAACCACTAGGGTTTCCATCTTTTGAAGAAACTCATATTCATTATTAAGATAAACCAAGTATCTAAAGTTGATTATCTTTATGGACAGCATCTCTACATTCATAGTATGATTGATTTACCACAATTCAACATTTGGTAAATTCATCATCATGATTAACAGGCTTACCATGATCCTGTAACTCATAATCCTCAGTATATTAAATATCTGAGATATCCTTACGGATCTATGAATGACAATTCTATCATAATGAGGTCTATCATTTACATGTTTAGCCTCATCATGATATTTGCTAGTGCATTTTAGAAGATTATGTATTTTGTAATTCAATCTTTCAAGATCTAAACAAAACTCCCACTTGCCTTTAACAATTTAAAGATTACCTTTAAATAGTTTATCAAGTAGAGCAACAATACATTGTTCTCTTTTGGGATGTTACAAAAAACATTGACAGTTCCTAACCATAGTTTGTTACAACTCACTCTATAAGTAGTTTAACAAATTCAGAACTTCATTTATAAGACTTAATGTGATTCATCACATTCCATAAACAAATGGTGTCTCATTAATCTTCTAGGTTGGAGTCTTATTGAGTATATTCAATCTATACTCAATCTACTAACCTTGATAACATTTTGGAAGAAACTATAGTTATCTTGAATCAAACATGCCAATAGATTTTGATTCTTCTAACTGAACATACCATAAAACTATGGTATTTCCTTAGAATTAATATTGTAAGATTAATCTAACAATATTTAAGATAACCATCTACTCTTTGGTTTATCCTATTTACCAACAAAGTAAAACTTAATGGTACAATAGAATTACCAAATCAGTTGCATGCATTATAACACAAATATTCTTGACCAAGTCAAAGGACATACCAATTATAATCCCACTATACGTTATAAGTCATTGATCAACTCATTGACTTCATGCAAATGTCTTAAAACATAGCAAGTTAACGTCTTACTTTATATTGTAAGTCTTTAAAAGACTTTATGTTTGTGACTTTACAAAATCATAAACATTTATAATTAAAGTAATTATGAACACCACCTCAGGTTTCAATTAATATTTCAAGTTAATAATTACTACATATATTTAAGTCATTCAACGAATACTCAAATTCAAAGTAGTATTAGATTACTTCATTTAATTATGTCATTCCATGAAATGTTCCATGTAAGCAACTGCAGAATCATCCATGCTCGTTCTCACGACGCATGGATATTTTACCTTGGGCTACAATCTAGTTCACGTTCTCACGTAACATAAATTGTAACTACAAGTGTTTCTTAAATATTGAATGACATAAATATTTAAAATAAAGTAATCTTTGTTATCATCTTGACACATGTTCTTAATAGGGCAATCATACATATTTAAATGTATACTTCCTATTAGAACGTTATTCTCTTACTTTGCAATCAAGAGAATCCTTTTAAATCATATTAATATGTGTTGTACCTTGCACACAATAAAGATTTCTCCCACTTGTGCATGGAACAACATCATGTAACATATAAACAACACGATACACGTTCGTTTATTTGATTAATATGATTTGTGTCATAGATATAACTAGTAGATTTAGGACTATATTGATTTGTAAGGAAACGCACATGACAATCCTTAAAAAAACATAAGTGCCTACAATTGGAAAGTAATTATCTTTGAAGATAATCGGGTTACTACACGGAAATAAGGCTTGTAACTCCCACTGAATTAGAAATCATTAAAACAACTTCTTATTCAGTAATGCAACACAAATGCTCCCACTGAATCTGACAACATTGTAAGTGTTGCATAACCAGTGAAAACAACTTGCTTGCTTTTTACTTTCCTACACCTTTAAAGAACCATACGTAATCATTACTAAGGTACTAAAAGGTGTATTATACTCTTTGAATGATGGGTTATCCATCAATGTTATTAACTTGAAAAATTTGGTATGCAATTTCTTCCTTAACAGGCCTACCATCCCCATACTGGTATGTGGCACCTTTAAAGGTTAAAGTAAACCAACTAGATAAATTAAGCTAGTTTTCCTTTTACCAATTTTCGCGGTAATTTGTCTAGCTTCTAATTTAGTAACTCATATACATGTTTTCCAGTTAACCAACATTCATGTTTGTTACAAAAGGATTCATTCACCTAATGAAGGTAATGAAATCTTTATGGAAAATATGACGTGCAATTCATTGCTATGAGTTACATTAGAATTTAGACAATTCAAAACGTTCCTATTATACCTTTCTCATTCATGAAAAGGAATATGATTGAGTCTAATTCTTCTCCCATGGAAAAGAGACTTCGTTTGTCTTTTCAGTAAATTATAAACATTTGTTTGAAAGCAGAATGGAGCAATTTACTGATCAAAGACTAAACTTTGTTCTGGTTAAATGTTGCAACTATACATTCAAAAGAATTACAAAATTCAATTTTAGTATTTTCGATAATTAACCTTTTTCAAGAAAATTAATTACCCATGGTTCATAAGCATATAACCATTTAATTTCCACTGAAAAACTAGGATCCAAATTGTCATAATCTCATCACATCAGTTGATCTGCTAGTAATGAACCTTATACAAAATGGTAGAGCTTTTGCTCAATTGCCAATTTCAATTGCAATTCCTAGATTTATGGGATTTACATATAGCCAATTTCAATTGCCATGTAAACATGTTTTATCCCATCTTATGCCTTGAGTTGCCAATTCTCACTACAAAACTCAATTAAGTTGTCCAACTTAAGAAACTGCAAAATCGTCCATGCCGTTCTCACGACACGTGGACATTTTACCCTTTGATTACGATCTAAGTCACGATCTCACGCAAATAAAAGGTAATCTTAGGTGTTTCCGTTTCGTTGGATGGCATATAACTTAAATTAAAGGGTAATAATTTTGATGTAAAATCAAATATATACAAAAATGTCATGCATTCATCTTTGTAGCATAGTTTTTATTAAAACATTTATATCTTGTTTTAATGTTTAAGTTTTTCATCATCAAACTTTAATTGAGGTATTGGTTTCACCAATCAAGGAATTTAGTGTTAATTATCATCCATTATACCGTACTTTTGCATAAGTGTAAACACTTAGTGTTTCGGATAATTACCACCGAAGTGGCGCATGGAATTAAAACTAATTCGCCCTTAAGATGAGCTTGCACATTTAATGGCTTACTAAGTAGCTCCACTCGAACTTACAGGGGGCAGAGGACCAGGTACGCGCTAAAGCACAACCTTAGACATCCATTCAGTGTGACTATGCGCACTTCTTTAAACCCCTTTTATTAGTTCATTCTCATGGGTGAGCCGTTCAGTCATTTGTACCAAAGTCATCAATAAATTAAACGATTATGATTACTATTCTTAAAAATACATGTTTCACCATTGTTTAGGTCAGTTTATTTTTCTTGTAAAAATACCCTTGTTACAAAACACAAACAAGCAAGTATTTATAAAAATAAACAAATAAACAATGAATGCATAACAAATAAAATTCATGCATATCAAATAGCCACATGCAAACGGTTTTGATAAATCTTATTAATAACCAATTCTAGATCTGTCAATATGCATATATTTAATTAAGACTTCCACCCGTTTTCATCTATGTACAAGGTGAACCACATGCATCGATTCATCGATTGCGTAAGTCAAAACTAAATATATACCACATAGCACATAATTGATTAAATTAATAATTATTGAGGTCTTCCCCAATTTAAGATCTATCATAATTTAATATATATCACTTAAAACATGAAAGACATACAATAAAAAACAGATCCATGATAAAACATGCAGATAATTATCATGGATATCAATTACACTTAACAATTAATGCAATTAAACAGAGTTACGCATATACACATAAAGTTGCATGCATCTTAGGGTTTCTAATCCAATTAAAACAATAGTTTACAAAACCCTAATTAGGGCACCAAAAAACGCCCCCCTCAAAATTAGGGTTTAGGTTTTGCAAACCCTAGATCTAAGCATACAAATAATAACACATTCATGTTTATTTTAATTATGTGTTTCAGTAATTAATTACTTGTTATACACGGCTCGTGATGCCACTGTTGAGTTTATGATATATAAAATATAATAAAACATAAAGACATCAAGAGTACACAGCGGAAGACTTAAGATCATAACAAATAAATTAATTAAATGAAAGTATGCGTAACGTACCTCTTGTGAATGTCAAATCCCTCGAGCAAAGCAAAACAACCCTCGAGCAAAGCAAAACAAAGAAGTACTTATTGGTGTAAGAATAATGTCTTACAACCACGTTCTTGTACACACGAATTAACCAAACGAATCAAGCGATTGCTAGATCTAACACAAGTCCTCGTTTAATGAAAAACGAAACCAAACTCCCTTACAAGTGGGGTGTTCGGCCGAATATTGGACTAGAGAGAGGAGATGAGAGATCTAGGGTTAATTCAATGCACAAGTGTATGAAACCCTAGAACCTAACCCTCCTTATATACTAGTAGGTAAACTTAGGGAACAAGTTAGGGATGGGCCTTGGAAAGCCCCATATGGCCGGCCATGTAGAAAGCCCAAAACCAAACCCATAACTTTTCCAAGTTTTCCATTTCTAGTCCTTTCTCTTTTCATTTAACGGTCGTTAGTCATTTTTTCCGTTAAATACTTAACGATCGTTAACCGGACTTAAAGTGTAATAATTAATCGTAAACATAAACATTAATTATTAACTTTAATTCTCATTCGCTAATGTGTGCAATCCCATGGTCACGAGTTCGAATCCGGACATTCACATGTTTGTAAATATATACATTTCCAACACTAATAACTAATAAGCTAGAGCCCAAAGGCTTAAACAATATGTCGACTAACACATACAACCATTGATTCAGCTTCTCGAGTCGTTGTCTGCTGAAGAGAGGGTGGTGTTGGTGGGACACACTTATGTTGGACTTGCTATTGCTCTAGAGTCTAGCCATGAAGACTGGAGAGGTTTTCACACATTGTATCGGGGTTTTCATCAAATAGTTAAACTTTCAAGCCAAAAAGTGTAGTTCGTATCAATTTACGAAGTTGAACTTCACTAACTGACATCTCAGAAACTCACCTCGTGATTTAGATCACTTAGTGAATTTTGACTTTATTTTGATAATTAACAGGCTTGAATGGTTGACACAAGCTCAGTTGTGGCTTTTAGATTTATTAAGGTTTTAAAATCTATAAATATTTAAGCAAAAAACATTAGTAAATCATTTCGTCTTAGCGTTTAGTCATTCTTATCAAAATAGTTTTCTACAATCGACAAGTACTAGCTAACATAATTATTTTGCCAAATAAACAAGTCATATGGTAACGAATATGATTAAAATTGTTTTGCTATCCAGTTGAAAGTAAAACTTGTGATAAGGGTAAAAACATAAATTTTAGTTATATGTGTTGGCATGACGAGGATGTCACGAGTTTGATCTGTTAAAGAAAAGTTTTTTTGGTAAAACTAAAAATTGAACAAAACCGAACTAGATTCAACCGAACCGTGTCGAAAACTGAATTTAAATTCGGTTCAATTTTCGGGTTAACCCAAATAACCCGAATTACACCACTTATATATTTCTTTTCTAAGTTTAATTAAATATATTTTTAGATAAAAAATATTTCAAGCATAAAAAGTATTTTTTATATTAAGATAAAATTTTAATAGTCTTTTATATATATATATATATATATATATATATATATATATATATATATATATATATATATATATATATATATATATATATATATATATATATATATATATTCATATAAATTCGGTTTTCGTTTCAAATAGTCAAAACCATATTCGGACCGAAAACCAAATTGTTAATTTGGTTCGATTCGATTTTAACAAATTCGGTTCTTATCATAAGTTTGGTTTGTTTTTTTTCGGTTCGGTTCAGTTTCGGGTTTTAGTTTATCTCATTATTATCCAAACCATGCTCATTATTGTGGCCCCACACAAATCCAATCCTTGCAAACCAGACAAATAAAAATGGTATTAAGTCCAAACATTTATGTTAAAACCTGGATAACAAACGCACCTTTAAATTACTTGATGCACAAATTTTTTTACAAGTATAAACAAAAATAAAAAAGAAATAAACACAATTTTATTAAAATTAATAGCAGTAAATAAATGACGAGGACATATACTTGTTTTCACTTAATTAACTAAGTAAAAAGATATCTATTTTACATGACACATATTTTCGGGATCATATCTACATCTATATCTATATCTATACTATATAAAATGGAAAAAATGTGGAAAATGTTGAAAATTGAATATTGAAAACATGGTCAATGGATAGAGAAATAAATAATGTAATTAATACTCTGATTAAAACACCTCATTACTTAAAGTACAATAATTTATTCACATTGTACAACCAATTAAAATCACATCTACCAAATTAAAAACAACAAATCAATACACCCCTTACTAAAAAGTACAATAAAAATTTCATAATGTACAATTTAAAGAAGCTACAACATAATAAAAAATATAAAATAATTAAACACTAATTAATGTTATTTTTTCCTAAAATTAAAAGTAAATTTATTATACACATTGTACATATTAATAAAACACGCAAAGCTTCATACAAGCTAAAAAGTTGATGGTACATATAGTTTTGAAAATCGGACCAGACCGGACCAACGTGTTCAACTGGGAACCGGTGTCACCACCGGTTCGGCTAACCAATTAAACCCATCCGAAAACGAACCAGAGAGTAACCGTTGAAACCGATACCGGGTTGACCCGGGACGCTTCAAACCCGGCGGGCTGACCCGGTTTAATTTGACTCGTTTTCGACCCAACTTATCGGTTTGACTCTGTTTAAATCGACCTGTTTTTTTATCGGAACGGTTCAATAGGTTGAACCACCCGGGTCACATCGGGTTTCAAATTTGACAGAATAATATGAGAAATGATGAAGTAGTTGTGAAACTCGTGACAATTTTTTTTAAGGAGAGACTAAGTAATTGTAGTTTTTTGTTTATTTTGCTTTGACACATGTAATTTGTCATTTGTATAATGTTATTTTAAAAAATGTTGATCTTGCACCACTTAAGGGACTAGCAAATATGAATCATCTTTTAAAAGTTAATATATGTTGCATATTCCTTTGTCCAGTATATCAATAATGTTATGTAAGTTTATTAAAATCACAAAAATTAAATAGTATTGTTATCTTTAGCGATAATTATTTGTACCTCAAACAAATAGCTTTGAACAATGCATAAATATCTATGCGAATTGATAGTACAAAATAATCTTATTATGGTGATATCAAATTTTCAAAGTTACAATTTTAAAAGCCACACACCAAATGATAAACGCTACACATGTAAAAAAAAATAGTCATCATTGCCTAAATTACCGACAAAACAAGAAAAAGCGGTCACACATGTTGGCTATACCTCTAAACTACAAAATAATATTGTCAACTACATAATACCGTTGCTTTTGTAATGCTTGAACTAAAAATCTTAATAACTTAAAACAATCCTATTATAAAATATACTCCCACACTTATATCGATTCCACATAATTTTTTTAAAAACTATATATTTCTGCTGCTATGCAACCACACATCAGAATTGTAATTATTCGAAAATGATTCCCTAATGCTATAAATACAGTTTGTTGAAAGAAACTTATAAGTCGTCGGAATTTTCTTGAGAAAACTAGACATCGCTGCCGCTACGCGCGGGTACTCGTCTAGTTCATTTAAAAGAAAACGAGATTTTTAATGAAAATAAGAGTAAACTGCAAAAAACATCCATGTGGTTTGTGGTTTTTGGAAAGTATAATCCCTATCTCAAACTTTTGGCATTTAATCATCCTTAAGTCCATAAACTATCGGCACAAATCATCCTTGAGCACTAATGTCGTTATCCTCTTTGTTAGCTCTCACTCGTAAGTGGCAACGTTAGTTCATTAACCAAACGATCGTTCGCCACGTTAGTCCTTTATACTAACAGTCGTTGCTAATTAAATAAAAATTTGGTTTTCTTACGTAACTCGTCCGTATTCTTACGTTTTTGTCTGTTTTTATACGTTTTCGTCTATTTTTATATGTTTTCGGCCGTTTTGCTAGTTTTTGTCCGTTTTCTTATTTTTTTACACGTTTTCGGCCGTTTTTACACGTTGTTTCCGTTTTTATACGTTTTCGTCCGTTTTAACACATTTTCGTCCGTTTTTACACGTTTTCGTCCGTTTTTACACATTTTCGGCCGTTTTATACGTTTTCGTCCGTTTTAACACATTTTCGTCCGTTTTAACACATTTTCGGCCAAAAACCACAAACCACAGGGATGATTTTTGCAGTTTACTTTTTTTTTTTTTTTTTTTTAATTAATACTTTAGCTACAATCATAGTCGCACTAATATTATGGACAAACTTTAACTTGATTTTCAAGCAAAGTAAATGTTATATAAAGACATTAGGGGTGTTAAAAATCTCGACCCCACCTGATTCTTACTTGGACCCGAACCAAAATCCGACTAACTATATTCGGGTTGGGTTACTCGGGTTAAAAATGAATTCGGATTATTTGGGTCAACTCGAGTAACCCGAATATTTAATAAGGTTGGGTATCAGGTAAAAAATGTTTTGCTAACTTGAAATTGGGTCAACCCGTTTGACCCGATTAAGGGTTTTCAAAAAAAAATTATGTATTTTTTTAGAAATTTTCTATATAAATTAGAATAAATAGGCAACTTTGCGACTATTTTACTTATATTCGGGTTGACCCGAACCCGACTAACCCGAGTTCATATAGGGTCGGGTTTGGGTATATTATTTCAGCTGTGACCAGACTTTGACCCGACTCGAATTGATCCGAACTCAATCAACCCGACCCAACTGACACCCCTAATATAGTCTAGTAATTTCAAAGTTTAAGTAAGTCAATACAATGTAGTCATTTGTTCATAACCGATTGTGTACCAACTTTATTTACAACTTTCACATACAATGTAGTCATTTGTTCATAACCGATTAATGCATGTATCAATTTCTGTGTATATAGTTGGTTCACTACAAAAAAAAGGACTTTTAGTGACACCATTTTTAATGACACACAGAAAAAAGTGTAAGTGAAAGTACATGTTTATTTACACTTTAAAAAAGAATGTAAGCAAAAGTTTAGTTTCGCCCACTCTTTTCAAAAAGTGTAAGCAAAAGATTAAGTTTTACCCACACTTTACATAAAATGTAAGCAAAAGTCTAGTTATGCCTACACTTTTAGAAAAGTGTGAGCAAAAGTCTAACTTATACACACACTTTACATAAAATATAAGCAAAAGTCTAGTTATGCCTACACTTTTTAAAAAGTGTGAGCAAAAGTCTAATTTATACACACACTTAACATAAAGTATGAGAAAAATTGTAGTTTTACTCACACTTTTTTAAAAAGTGTAAGTAAAAGTTTTATTTTTACCCACACTTTTTAAAAGTGTAAGTAATAGTTTTATTTTTTACTTACAATTTTTAAAAAGTGTAAGTAATAGTCTTACTTTTGCCCACACTTTTTAAAAAGTGTGAGCAAAAGTGTAGTTTTTATTAAAAAAATAAATAAATAAATAAATAAATAAGGTGTTATCTGTACTTGTTGAACAATGTAAATGTGAGACTCGTTTTTGTTTACAAGATCGTTAAATTTTAAATGTATTAAAGTGTTTTTGCTTTTACCATTGTTTAAAAACCTGGGTTGACCCGGCCGGTTGAACCGCGAACTGGTTGAATGACCGGAAGGCGGTTTTGAGCGAACAAACCAGTTGAACTGTGGCTGACCGATGGCTCGGCGATCAATTAAAAACCAGTTTCTAAAACATTGGCTTTTACTCTTCAAATTTTTTAACTAAATATTTTATAAAAACTTTACTACTTCTAATTAGGGTGCTCATCGGGTGAAACTTGGGGGGACCAGAGACGAATCAGCAAAACCCTAGACCGAGATTGAGATCGAACGTGGTCGGTCCGGTCCGGTCTTAGTCAGTCCGTCGGTCGGTCCAGTCCAACAAAGCTAAATTTTATGTTTGTGGTCCGGACCACACCAAGACCAAATTTGCCAAAAACAATAGACCGAGACCGGACTGCCGATCCTTCAGTTTCAGTCGATCCGGTCGGTTTTGTCGATCGATCCGGTCCGTTTGCTCACCCCTACTTCTAATATTTAACAAAACTATTTAATTTGACATTTTTGAAAAAAAAAAGCCTATATGATTTGATAATTTATTAACTTAATCTGATTTGACCATTTATTAACATTTCCCCAAATCCTATCCAACACTACACTTTTTTTCCCCAATTCATTTTCACTCATTCACTTTCACTCAATCCATTCAATTCACTTTCACCAAATCACTTTCACTCAATCCATTAGGGTTTAATCATCATTTACAGGAAGCTCACCGTGAGGGTTTAATCATCACCATTAGGGTTTAATCGAAGCTCATCCTCGCACTCAACTCGGTATGCTTATGAAGTTGATATTTGTTAAGCTTATGACGTCCGTTACAGTTTTTAGTTAGTTCTGTTCTTTATTGATCATTCTGTGTACGGATGATATGATTAGAAGCTTCGAGTTGATTATTACTGTTAATTATTGCTAATTTGACGGTTATTGTGATGTCCGTACAGTTTTTTAAGTTTTCGAGATGATTATTACTTTTATTTAGGCTATCATTTGTGATTTTGACGGTTAATATGTGATTTGAAGATTCGATATGATTATTAGGTGTTTTTGTTTGTGATTGTAACGGTTATTAAGCTGTTCGTACAGTTTTCAGTTACAGTATGTTTAATTTTGTTTATAATTGATCGCTATACGAGCGTATTAGGTTTATGGATGATATAACTTGAGGCTTAGTTATGATTATTACTTTTATTTACTGTTAATTATTGCTAGTTTGTCGCTTATTATGTTCTCCGCTTGCGACTGATCTATTGTCTGCTTCACATCATTACGTACTAGAAGTAACCAGCAAAAAATAAAAGCAAGGTCGATATTAGTGTCACGTATTTGGGGTGGCCAGGGAAGGGTTGTAAACGGTCACAGGGATGACCGCTGTTGGGTCAGGTGCATCTCCAGAATTCTAGCTCTATGGTATTTTGTTCAATATTTCACTTTATGTGTGGTTGTTGACTTGTAGCTGTTTAAAGCTTGGTTATCTTGCTTGATAATCATAATTTATTAGGGTTGATTCTACCTCACAAGTTATTAACTATTTAATCAGATGTCCGAATGCATGAATCTTCCATATTGGAGAGTAGATAATGAAATTTGTGCTTTTCATATAGCGTGATTAATATGTAGCGTAAATTTTGTCTTTTGTGGTATTCTCTTAGAACAATGCCTAGAACTTGTGTGATTGTCTTTGGAGAAGGGCTCTTATGGACTATGCTTGTTATGTTACCAACTTCTTAACGCTTATCTGCAAGTACAGCTATTTATTTGTTTCAACTCCATTAGAAGCATAATGATTGCAGAAGTATTAATCTTACACATGAGAGTTGAGAGTATGTGAGGATACCGCATAGTTTAGTTGATATGGCGTGTAGGCTAATTAATCATGGTTGAGCACTTATACATCATGAACATATCTCACCTACACGTTTTTGTCATATGCATTCTGATTAGTCATAAATGTGACTTGTATAACATAAGGGTACACGTCTTTTTCAGCTAATTAACATTAGGTTTGATATTAGATCATTGTGCATTAGGATTTGTTTGTTAGCTGAGAGTTTACTGTTTAGTTGTTGTTGCGAGAGTATTGGATCTGTTATGACGAGTGGAACTGTGAGGTCGTGTTGACGACAGTTTATTGGAGCTGACATTTTACATAGTTAATTCGATAGTTAAAAGCAACTCCGAGAGCACATTTTGCAATGTGCGTATATATATTGTCATATTAGGATGAGTTAATAATTGGTTATTTTCGTGACTTGTGACTTGTGAGAGTGTAAACAGGGGAGAGAGTTGGTATGTTAGGTCCTTTTTTCAGAAACTTTAGTAAATAGTATGCCGTGCTAGTGTTTCGTGTAGCGTACATGTTTCTTTACATGCACAACCTTGTGTATGGTATGTTAGGTCCTTACATGCTTCAAACAGTGCGTGCTTTATTTGCTGATAAGTATTTTTTTCCTCTATATTTGCAGCGTATCATAAAGAAAGATGGGGATCATAGAGAGGATCAAAGAGATCGAAGCCGAGATGGCACGGACCCAAAAAAATAAAGCAACAGGTTAACATAGACAGCAGAGTATCACAACAAAAGTAGACAACACAGTATCAGAACAAAAGTCTCCTCTCATATGAGTCAAACCCACAAAATATCACTTCCTCTTTTGCCTTTGATCTTTGTGACCTTCCTGTACACAGGAGATGCTTCCTCGAATATCTTTTTCTGCCTCTCAGCTGCAGGTCTATCAAGAAAGGCGAGCTGTCTTTGGACTGGGAGGAGATATCACCGGCTCATTGTTTGACGTGTAGGTCATATCAGGAAGGCGAGCAACCTACAAACATTAAACAAAAAAACATGTATTAAAAAGAGAAAATTCAATCCAAATGACTTCATCTGGTCAAACATGTTCAAATGAGTACTCGATCTACATGAGTATGATGATGAGTGCATCAATAAACCTGTGATCATCCTAAAAGATAGTAAAGCATTGATAAAATATGAAAGAAAATACCAACCCTATTAAATTTCTGCTGGTTTTTCTAGGTAGCAACTATGAGATTCTCCGAATTCACTTTTCCCATGAGCTTAGAAATGCACTCAACATCAGTGAAGCAATCTTCCTTATCAAGACACATCAAAGCGACGCGAGAAAGATTATCAGCATTGAGATGTCGAATGATATCGGAGTCAAGACACCTAAAAAAAAGTATTTGAACTTCCAGAAAAGCAGACAATTAAAAGTCAACAAGGACTTACCAAGTGCTCGCAAGAACAACATCATCGCCAACAAGAAGGGTAGCATCTTCTAAGAATTTTCCCAACCCATGCTCAACAATCTTTTCCCATAGACTTGTTTGGGACAATCTTCTTCTACGGTTCCTCATTAGTAAACGGAGCAGGCTACAAAAACAAACAAGCAGATTTGTAAAACAAGTCTAAATGACTGCAGCAGAGTCTTTATAACATTAAAAGGTCCTTTTCTTTCTGATACATATATTGTAGACGAAGATAGATTTACCTGAACATTGACTTAATGCATATCCACCATATGTAAATTGAAGATTGATCTTAGTTGAGCCAAGGGTTTTGTATATGTTTTGCCAAGGGTTTTGAAGGAGAGGGCCGACACTCACAAGCCACCATAAGAAGGTTTATTCTCAAGGCTTCTGAACATGTAAAAATACGTTTTTCTGTTGTCTTATATTCTACAAGTTGTACGCAGTTTAAATTGGTTATCCTTTAAATTTTCAAATACAATTGCAGAGATTAAAAGAGATTGAGGCAGTTTATAGGCAAGAAGTTGGAGAGACCGAGAATTATTATTTTCATGAAGAAGGTGACTCGTTTCTTTTTATTCTACAAGCTTAACCTGGTTTAGAGGGTTTTTTTTTTTTTTTTTTTTTTTTTTTTTTTTTTATTCTAATTTTATAAATCTAGCCTATTCGACTTTTGGAACATTCATGTGCAGGAAATGGAGAGATTGAAGAAATCCTTACCAAAATAGAGGACGTCACTGTTTGTGCAGAGGGTGTGAAGAATAAAGAGAGAGAGAAATAAGAAGAACAAGTCACTGTTTGTCGTGTGTTTGATAATATGAACAATGTATGTAATTGTTTACTCGGTGTTTTGGGTTGATGGTTTAGTGAGACCTCCCCAATCGATTGTATTCATTCGCCTATTTTCAACTTTTGGAGACTGTTATTACATTTATATACTAGTATACTATATGTTATTTTGGGTGAGTTCATCTTGTTTTAGCTGTTTATTCGTAAGAAATAACAGTAAGTGATTTGCGAGTATGCACAAAATATTAAGTAAATTGGAAACCAACCCAAAGTTCTCAAGTAAACCCAACAAACAGAACATATTTTCATGCTCCATGCAATCAAACATCTCATTATTCTTGGGGAAATGGTTTAAATTCCAAAAGTAGCAGATTATCAACATGGGGAAATGGTTTAAATTCCAAAAGTAGCAGATTATCAAAATCAATAGCTTACCGTTGTTCTTCACATTCTCTGACGTCTTGACTTTGGATAATACATCCAACAACATCTTCATCACCCCAGGAGCTTTCTTACCACTATTAAAGTCTTTAAACGCCTATATATGTACAAATAGGTAACAAAACAAGGTGAGAAGAGGTGTATAACTACTCATGAAAAAGAACAACGTCTTCATCACCCCAGGAGTAAGTTTCATTAAACGCCTTTGGACAATAAACAGGCAAGTTTCATATACAAAATCACACTTAAAGCCCATGTTGTGGTTTTGGTGGCAGTAAATAAACAATTAGGAACTACTAAACGCACCTGCATGCGAGTTCTAGCAAGTTCTATAGGATAACAGACAGTACAAGCCAATGAGCGTGACAACGATCCTGCCAATAAAGGGGCATATGGGGTCATGCTTGGAGCATTCTGATCTGCAAACTCTTCAAACCAATTACGGACTATGTCATAGCAAGGAAGATAGATTCCAACCTGTCGAAAGCAAATATTGAAACCGTTAGTTCACATCAGAGTGACATTAGCATTAGTTAAAATAACTTTATAAATGCGAAACTTACAGTCGGTATGGCCAGTGCAGTGCCTCTCCATAATCTTGCAACTCCCTCCTGAAAAGACAGATACGTATTAGATATCTCAAACGGGTTCAAAGTATTCAATGCAAGCTACAGTACTTTGACTAATTTCTAGCACAAAATGACAGTTAAAGCAAAAATGGTCATATTGCACAGAAGGAAAAAGATGAGAGAAAAACAATCAGGCGGAGAGACTGACACTGTCCCATGTACTCCAGCACGTGTGCATGATGGAGAACATCTAAGATCCGCAAACATCTAAATATACACAGATATAAGGAAGAGTTAAAAGGCTTGTCAAGTATATAACTAGCCCTGATAAAGTTAAGCTCAGTTATATTATTTAACTACTGGCATGAAATTTGTTTTTCTTTTGTAAACAAGCCAGTCTGCACATTAGATACAAGGTTAATGAAACTAAAAATTAATGGTTTGAGATACAACGAAATGGTAATTATGAAATTGCTGGTTGATTTCGTAAAATGTTCAGACAACACGTGAATTGTATCACAAAAGACGAGCAACCATTAACTAGCAAGTCGATTAAAGGCAAGTCAAAATATGTTAATGCTTCACGCTGATAAAGTTGCAACATGTACTTAAACTTAGAAATCACCGAACTATAAGAAGTTGTAAAAACATCATATAACATGCTAACAAATATATCATATACCATGTTTGGCCCGAAAACCGCCATTCGGCTAGTATGATTAGTCATGGGATGCGAATAAGCAACACCCGCAGCCTGTGCTTGCAACCTTGTCTACAAAACTGACAAAACAAATTTTATAAAAATCAATAAAAAAATCTTAATTCTATAAATGAGAAAATTACATACTTTCGCAACATCAAGAGGGTTAACAATAATGGCGGAGAGAAAGGCGGCGCGGGCAGCAGACAAGGTGCGTTTGGAAAGACCTAATTTATCATTGGATTTGGTCGGTATAGGTTGTTGTTTATTATTAATTGGTTTGATCATGTCGGGTATCAATTCAAGTTCATATTCATGTGTTGAAGAAGAGGAATTATTATTATTATCTACAAACAAATTATCATTTGTTGTTGCTATCATTTTCCCTTCAATTCAACCAATTGGGACCTTATTATTCCTGAAAGATAATAATTCATAATTTTTGTTAATTAAATTAAATCAACTAAGTTGTATATATTTAAGAGATTGGAAAAAATATGTTTACCTTTTTTATTACAAAGGGAAAAAATTGATGGAATCCAATATACTTGGAATGGAGAAAACGCAGGTGGACCAAGTTTGATTTTTTCTTTCTAAGGGTGTGTTTGGCAAAAGTAGCTGTGAGCTGTAGTAGTGAGCATTAGCTGTGCATCTCACTGCTCACCGCTCACAGCTTCTTAAAGAAGCATTAGAAAATTGAGCATTCCTAAAAAATAGGAAAGCTCACCGCTCCTTTGCCAAAGTAAAAATCAAAATGCTCATTGCTCACTGCTCATCGCTCCAAAAAGATTCACACCGCTCCGTGCCAAACATACCCTAAGTCTTCAGGCTACTGCCTCATTTTTACTGTACTTCATTAGAGTCAGCGTTCGGATGACATGTTTAACAAGATGCTCCAAACAGGACGAGAAGTTGTACATCTTAGGCCCATGTAAGGTAATTATGTAAAAAGGAATAGTTGTTGTGAACAATAATCTTATTCTAGCTTTATTTTTGCATATGGGTCAATGTTTGATTCTCCTGTAAGTTAAGTTACTTGTGTACCAGTGTCTTTAAACCGCAGATGATGGATTAGGATCCAACTTCATTACTTTTAGTGACTTTATTTACTCTTGGACACGCACTCCTGAATTACAACCTGAAGGAGGAAATCTCATCCGTTTACCCGTTTACTTTTACAATATGCATGTTTTTAGCAATTTAAATACATGTGTTGTGTGGCAATACTATCAGAGTGAAGAGATGGGACTAGTTGTGTGGCAATACTATCAGAATGAAGAGAAAGCGCTAGGGTTGTAAACGAGTCGAACTTTGGCAGGACTTGGCTCTGTTGGATCGTAAACTTGATTTAGTTCGAGCCCATATAGTGGAAGCTTCTAGAAAGTCGTAGAATGGTATGGAAGCTTCTAGAACGACAAAGAATAATCATAGAAAATATCCATAGATATGTCTAGAATATTGTAGCTAAATGTAATAGAAATATCTAGAATTAGGATAAGGATGATGATGTATTAGGAATGATCAAGATGATGTAGGAAGTATCTAGATCGTAGTAGAATATCTATGGAAATATCTCATCTCTAGAACATTCCATGGAGTAGTATAAATAGGTGTTGTGGTGATGCATATGTAAGGATGAAGCAAATCAAGCAAAACATAAGCAATCAATAATATTCCTCTCTTCCTAAATTTCACTTACAATCTCTTCATCTAATATAAGCCTAAAAGGCCCCCGTATTTCTAACAGGCTCGACTCGACTTAACAATATTATGTTTGGCTTTTGAGCTTGGCAAGCCTTCATGAGGGAACCTCGAGCTCAAAAAGATCTACTTATTTGCAATTTTCACATCCAAACTATATGAAAATGAACATATTTCAACCAATGGGGGTGACCCAGTGGTAACGGCTTAACCTCTTAGGAAGAAAGTGCCAAAAGATCTTAGGTTCGAACCCTGGGGAGAAAATTAATCCTCCATTGGCCACGGAAGTTCACCTGCGACGACTCCGGGCTATCCAAAGAGGGTAGTTGCCCTGGGATTAGTCGGCTCTCAATGTCGAGTCGGAAACCCAGGTATACCAAAAAAACAAAGCAAAAGAAAAAAAAAAGAAAAGAAAATGAACATATTTCAGTTCAACCGACATGACACTTGACATACCTGGAAAACCTCATTGAAGATCTTGCGCAGAAAATGTTAAATAGTGGTGTTATTATCATTTGTGGTACTTTGTGTTTGTGGTGCTTGTAAAAAAAGGATGGGTCTTGGATATTATGAAAACAGCCTTCAGGACACACAAAGGACTGTATGAGTTTATAGTGGCGCCCTTTGGGCTTTCCAATGCTCTTGTCACCTTCCAAAATCTAATGACCACCATCTCTAAACCCTTCCTAAGGAAATTTGTGTTTGCATTCTTTGATGACATTCTAGTCTACAGCATTAACTGGTCCTTCACATCTAAACCTCTACGTAGTGTATTAACTGTCAAGGAGCACTCTCTTTATGGCAAGGCCTAAAAGTGCACCTTTTGCAGCAAACAAAAAAGTAGAAGATATGCTTAAGTGGCCTGAGCCTAAGACCCATAAAGAGCTCAGGGGGTTCCTTGATCTAACTGGCTACTACTAGAGATTTGTAGAAGATTGACAAGCCTCTTACTAATTTGCTAAAGAAAAACAATTTTCACAAGAATGAAGAGGCTTCAGTTACCAAGCTATGGCGGTGTTGGGGCTCCCAAACTTCAATGAATCCTTCACCGTAGAAACAGATACTTATTCAAAACACCAATCCCTCAAATACATCTTTGGAACAAAAAGAATGTAATCCCACCTTGCAGAAATGGTTAAGTAAATTATTGGGGCTGCAATACACTGTCGTATACAAGAAAGAGCTGAGAATCATGTAGCAATGCCTTTTCAAGACAACCTCTTGCAACTTCTTTGGTTACTTGTTTCGCCATTTCAAGCTTATTCACTGGGTGGAAGGAGAAAATTATCCAATCCAGTGTACAAGTGGAAGGAAAGCTACAAGCACTCATTGAGACTCTTTAGGAAAATCCCTCATGGTTGCCAAAATACACCTTCATACTCCTTAAACACCAACGGTAGCTGAAGTCTTCATGGGAAACTTTTCTAAAGTACTTGGTACGCCAGAAAAGATTATATTAGACAAAGATCCCATTTTCCTGAGTAATTTTAGGAAAGTTCTTTTCAAGGCCAACAACTCTATCTTAGCAACCACCAATCTGATCGAAAGACTAAGGACCTAAATAGATGTTTAGAAACTTATCTCAGATGTTTCTGCGTGGATGCTCCTTCCACTTGGATCAAATGTCTTCCATTGGCTCAATACTGGTACCTCATAATTCAAGTTTCAGCATGTCACCATATCAAGCAATGTTGGGTGTTGGGACAAACCACTTGCAGAGATTTCTAATTAAACTATTAATGCTATGATGAGAGCTAAAGACAACCACTTGCAGCTTCTTAAATCTTCCCTGTTGCAAGCTCAGAATTGAATGAAAGTCCAAGCTGACAAACATAAGTGAAAGGGTATTTGAGGTGGGGGATTGTTTCAATCGGAAACTGCAGCCATATAGACTATACTCATTGAACATGAAAGTCTTCAGCAAGGTATTTTGGGCCTTATCAGATTTTACAAAATCTTCAAGCTGGAACCTCCTGTCACCGAAAGTGGGAAATTCAAATTCTTCCTCAAAATATTGGACAAAAGAATGCTAAGAAAAGGAGCAGGGTAGTCGGGGTAGTCTCTGAGGTATTAGTGCAATGGGTCAACACTCATATAGAAGATAGTACATGGGAAGAAGTTTCAAGATTATTCTCAAAAGAAGGGAGTGATATTGCGAGGGCATTTCATTCTTTTCTTACTATTTGTTATTTTCATTCTATTATGTACTCCAATAAAGAGGGATCCCCGGGACACGTGGCACTATGCCAGTGGTTATAGGGATAGCTTGTTAGGCACATGTAATAACTGTGTGATGGAATATATACAATATCTCATCACCCATCTCATTATTTCTCTCTACTGTAAACACCAATTCAGTGGGTTGTCCCCACGTTATTTAGCGGCGTTTGGTTTGTTTCCAGGTACGGGTATAAGTATATGGTAGAATGACTATAGGAATCGCTAATGCAATAAAGTTGTTTGGGTAACATGTCCTCAAGTTCAAAAATCACAATCATATAGGTCATCACTTCCCCTGCCTCTCTCAAGTAATATACTGTATAATGAAAGTACAAAATTCGCATAAAAAACATGATAGAAACTGATATCAAATCCTATATCATTCACCACCAAATTTAAGAGATGAAAGACAATTAAAAATAGAACCTAATAACTTATAATCAAAATATCTGTCCCCGCAAAAAAATGATGTCAGTTGTAAAAAGATAAACCATATATGTCTTTCTTTTAACATTCACCTTCGGATGCCATGGAAAATGAGATATACAAGGGATACCAAATTATCCACATGATATTCTATTGTATTCTCCAAAGGTTGAGAAAACCACCTTTCTTAAGTGGAATGGATCTATGGGTGTTGGTATAGTAATCTACCGTAAGCAAACAGCAATATAAACTAGTTTTTGAACCTTTGCGCACGCACGGGTTCTTGTTATCCAAGATTAAAAATAAATTAACTTGTAAGATATAAACAGTCAACAAAATTGTGACCAATCATGTAAAAATCACTAATTCAATAAATAAAACACATAAATCATTGTCAAGAGGATACTAATAATACGTAAAGTAATGGCTAAATGAAAAACATATAATGTCTACATTCTTGTTTTTTCTCTTCACCCAAACATAATCACAATATGTAATTTGTCTTAAGAACACTACACAGCTACGAAATCTAATTGGGGATGTGTGTTTTGAAAGCGATTATATGCGATTGAGTACCTAGAATAAGAGTAGGCAATTTCACATCACTAGAATTTGTTTTCTTACTACTCCCTTACAGAATTATCCAAACATAATTAGCTTTTGTCAAACATCATACATCCAAACAACCCCTAATCTATCAAAGTGTATGAATTGAATTCAAAGAGTCTTTCAGTAGTGTATCTGACACCAAGAATCAGTGCGGTTTCTCTTCTAGTCATGTAAGGTGGTAAACCGCCTTGATTGGCACAAGATAGGTGAAGCTGGTCTAAACTTTGAATGATTGAATCTCGTAGCGACCAGCATAAGCAGATGCAGCTCTCTAAGTCCTACCATTAACGGAGTTGTCTGTTGGAGTTTCAAGTGTTAGACTCAATAACTATCTATAAGTTTCTTGTTGTTGCTGTTGTTACGGGTCTTATTTGCTACTGTTCCAAGTGCAAAGTTGCTGCTGATTCGGGGTTGTTAGCTGCTGTGTCTCCGTGTACTCACGGAGCATTCAACAGAAAATTAAAAGGTGGTTTCTTTTGGTACAGTTACCTAAGTTTTATGTTTAAGATCAGACTTTCTTCTTCCAAGTGGTCCTATCAAGGTTGGCAGGACATATGGTAACACAAAAGTTATAGAATGCTGAGCGTAAGCAAGCAAGGCATGCTTCATACACAAAAGTTAACAAGTAAATAAGATAACAAGTATATGAAAAGATCAAAAAATGTTACATAAGGTTGTGAGCGAAGAAGATAATCAATTAACAGATTGCCTAATACAACATCACTTGGAAGCAACATTTGGAATGGAGTAACCATATCATGTCTAGCATGAACAAGAAGTTCGTTTTCAGTTGAATTAATAGACTTGTTCATGTTTGATGGAAAAAGTAAAACCTTTAGCTTTCACACGATCGAGAGCCTGCGAGAATATAATTGCTGTCAGGAAGAGCTATAGGATAATAAGCATCAAAGATATAAAGATGAGCAGTGGCTTCTTAAACTTTATATCAATAACAAAGGCAGGAAAACGGCAGGTGCCGCGTTAGCATAAATGCTCCGGCAAAGTATGATCCCAATATAAGTCGAAGCAATAAACATCCTGAAAACCAACAATACAGCACATAAATCATATAGAATCCAACTAATCCAACCAGAAAAACTATAACCCCACATTTTTCGCATACATATTTGATGATTACAAATCAGATCTAAAAGTATGTAGCACATACAAGTTTACCCAAAAAAAACTATCATTATGACCGGAAACCCTAAATCTCAAATCCGGAAAAATCAAATAGAATTGAACCCAAAACCATAAAACTTTTACCTGGTATAATAGAAGTAGGTGGAGACAACGGGTTGAAGTGATTTTTTTATCACAACTATCTCACCTCTAATCCGATCATTTTTGATGATCAGCGTTTGGGAAGTAGAAGATTGTCACCACCCCATTGTTGATTATCTGGAAAAGAGTTGATGATTATGGACTGATATCTTCTCATAGACAGTAACCGATCTCCACCAGGTTCTAGAAAAGAGTGGAAGCAGAAATTGGGGGTGATATGTTCACGTTGGTTGGATTATGGAAACAAAACCGGATCACAGTAGCAGGCTTGGAACGGGCCATCGGAGTCCTATTTGTGCTAGTAGCCTAATGTTTTGGCGGGAAAAACGCTGGGTAAAACGACCCGTATTCAATGGCATTTAATTTAATATATATAGGAATGGAATATTACTTGTAATATAGGAATGGAATATTACTTGTAAAATATAAAATCCGTTGGGCTGGGCTTAAGATAAGAAAAGTTGCGTTTGATATAATTAACCCTAAAGTAGAAACTACTGTACGGTTTGATTGGCAAGATGGTTGCGTTTGATATAGTTGAAGATATACTCTTAAGATCGGATGCTAAAGATCTTCTCCGATGCAAAAGCGTTTGTAAGTCATGGTATTCTTTGATATCGACTCCTCGTTTTGTTGAAGCTAATCTAAAGAAAACTTGTAATAATAACGATAGCAGCAAGGTAAGAATAGTTATGTCGACATATTGGAAAGCAGACAAGTTAGCTGATGAGAGGAAGTATCAAGTCAATCTATGGAAGGTCGTTGGTTCTTCCAGTGGCCTTGTATGCATGTCTCGTTTGCTACACGATGGTTTAATTTTGGTAAACAATCCTTGGACCAGAGAGGTTCGAACCCTACCGATGGCTCCCATATTTCCTGAAAAGGTTATGGGGTTCTTATGTTTGAGTTTTGGTTATGATGCATCTGCAGATGATTACAAGGTTGTTTTGGGGATCAAAGAAAGTCTCAGTGACACACTCATTCAAGTCTTTTCATTGAAATCAAATACTTGGAAAATTATCGGAAGATTCAAGTATTTTTTTCTTCATAACAAGTCTGGTATCATGTTCAACGGGTCATTTTATTGGATTGCGTTTGATTGTAACACGGAGGAGAGAAACAGAGTAATCCTTTCTTTTGATTTATCTCGGGAGGATTTTACAATAATCCCCCAACCTAATTATAATGACTCAATAAATTCATCGTTTAGAATATCACTCGGGATTGTGGAAAACCAACTATGCCTATATTTTCCTAACGATGACAATGACCTCCCCCATGACATATGGGTAATGAGAAGCTACAATGCTGAACAGTCTTGGGAACGCTTGCCAAATTATTGCAAGATGAAGTACGAGGAGGTTGTACACTTTATGAGTATGCTAGACTTCAGTTCACCCACGCAGAAGAGGATGAATTTCTTTTGTGCTGATAATAAATGCTCGTCAAGGCCCTGGAATAAATATATTACTGCTCATATTTTTATGCCAAGCCTTGTATCTCCGTATGTTAATTATGGGAGACCAAGCCACCCAACGAATATCAAGACCATTGTTAACAAGTGGAGTATTGAGGTTAGTTTTGCTTCTTATGTCTTATTTTGCAATCCCTTTCTTCTAATACTATAGTAGCATCGTACACAAGTGTTTAAAAACCAGTATTTTTTTATTGGCGGTCGAGTCACTGGTTTACTGACCGGTTCTACCACCTGTTTTTTATCAATAAAAATTGTAATAATCCAACTTATCTAACACTCATAAAACCTATAAATTTAAATACAAACACATATAAAAAACCTAGAAAATAAAACACGAAACACGCAGGTAAATGTCCCAAAATTTTAATCCAATAAACTTTTACAATTCAGTGAGATACAAATTTCAAGGTTTAAACACACATAACAAATGTAGAAAATGCTCACATGCTTGAAAGACAAAACCAAAATTCTAACTTTAGACACGGTAAAAACTATAAAACATTTTAGATTCCGGCGAATACGCCTTAGTCAAGTAGAACTGGGTTGCACTGCCGGATGCGTTTTTTTCAGTGCAGAAAGCGCGCTCTCTTTTTGTCATCTTTAACGACAAATTCAAGTTGGAAGGTTAATCTTAGACTATCCGTAACAGTAACAGGTGTAGTGATCACGCGTTATAACACATCCCCTCATGCGCCAAAACCTATTGCGCATTCCGTCGGTCATGCGTTAAGCCTATTTTTTTTAGTTTGTCTAGTTAATTTTCTTGACCAAATGAAATTGAAGTTATTGAGTGTGTGTGTGTCCGAGTGTCTTTGTGTTATAAGTGGGGTATGTTTGTGTGGTTGGTTTGGTGGTCACCACTATATGATTGTTTGGTGAAAGATTTAGTGAAGGAGTGAATGGTGTGGAGGTGAGGTGATTGCGGTGATGCATCTAGTCACCATTAGTCCATTACATCCGGTCCTGATGACTTTTTTTTTTTATCAAATAAGTGTGTTTGTTTCATCTTTATTCCATAGAAACATTCTAGTGAGTAACGGTGGGGTTCTTTTGATTTCAGTGGGTTCCTTTAGTCTTTATTTTCAACCACTAATAAGTACAGTATAATTACGACAAAAGTTTTATCTACTTCTCCGTCACAAAATAAGTTTCAACCAATGAGAAGTGGTTTTATTGGGTAGAGATGTTATTTGATTGGCGAAGAATTTAGTTGGTGGGATTTTATAATACTTTGTGCACTTTGAAAGTGGACATATATTTTGGGACGGAAGGAGTATTATTTTTTATGAAAATGAGAAATGTGCCTATCTTGTGAAATCTAATATCCAAACCATGTTATTAAACCAAACATCAATATTGACAATAATATTCTAATTGCGATTCCACCTGTAACCATACCTTTACGAATAGTGATTCCTTATATAAAAAACCAAGCGCACTTTTTAAGTTCATTTTGTTTGCAACTCACAAAATCACAAGACACACAGTCCCCACCCACAAACATAGTTAAAAGAGCAAATTACCAAAACGAACCATTTCCACTACTCATTTACGAGAGGCTAGGCGAGATTGCGTGGGCGTGGGCGAGTGTCTGGGCGAGGAAAAGAGGCTAGGCGAGATTGTTGGGGTTGGGCGAGAGGCTGGGCGTGAATGGAGGCGAGGGTTTGGGTGTGAATGGAGGCGAGGCGAGGGGATTTGTTTTGGGCGAGGGTCTAGGTTTTGTTTTGGTTTTGGTTTTAGATTTAGGTTTAAGAATGAGTGTAGATGGTTGTTTTGTGATCATAGTATGAATTATGATAAAAAAAAAGATGGTGGTTTTTTGGATTTGTTTTTAGTTTGACGTTCATGTAGTGAAGACCTATGGTTTTTTGGTAAGGAATGAAGAAAGGTGAGGTGGTGTTATATGAATTGATAAAGTATGGATACTTTTGAGATTTTCTTTTGGATCATAAATATACAGATAAGAGTAGATTGAGGGGTGGGGTAGGTAGGGCATACAACTACACCACTTTTATGTTATTATAGATGCACGTGATCATGGTATCACTTTTAACTTTGAGATCATTTTGGTAATATCATGAAAAATAGTCTTTTCATGTAAATGGGGTATGATTTCGGTTCATTTTGGTAATTGCCTTTAGTTAAAAACTAAACTAACTAGTTTAGTTAATACAGGTATTAAAGTCACTATATAAAAACCAAGCGCACTCGTTCATTTTGTTTGCAACTCACAAAATCACAAGACACACAGGCAGGGGCGGAGCCAGAAACTTACTGTCGAGGGGGCAAAATATGATAATTTTTAGAAACTACATTAAAAATTGGTCCGTTAGGGGGTCAAATTACAAAAATAGCCGAAAATTTTCGAAAATTTACACTACAATTTTTTTCGCCGGGGGGTCACATGACCCCCCGGACCCCCCCTGTCTCCGCCCCTGCACACAGGTTAGTTAATTAAGGTATTGAAGTCACTATTACAAGTTGTATGATTCACCAAGCAGGAAGAACAAACTGTGTTTATGTCTAACATGGCAAGAAGAAACAAAAACCTTGTGTTCAGGGACGGAACCATTAGGGGGGCTGTAGGGTGCTCGGCCACCCCCAACTGGCCCAATTAGCTTAGATCTAGTTATAAGAAAAAGAAGATAGAAAAATGAGAAAACAATCCGGCCAGAGATCAAAAATATTTTACAGGGAAGCCATGGGAAGAAGATGAAAAGGATATAGCATTAATATTAATTTTAATTTTACAACTAGTTTAGGCTAGGGGTGGCAATCGAGTCGTGTTCGTGTTGACCTATTCGGGTTCGCGTGTTGGCGGGTTGGTATAACCTCTACCCAAACACGACCCATTTAGTAATCGTGTCAAGAAACTCAACCCTAACCCAGACCTGCATAACATGTGTAACCCGTTTAACCTGTTTAACTAAATAGGTCAAACAGTGAATAAGGTTTGTGGTTTGTTATTTTAACTAGTTTAAATGCAAAAATGATATAAGGATCTAAAATATAATAAAAATAACATACAAATAACTATACGGCAATTTTCAGAGTTATAAGTGTCAATTTCAATGATATTTGAGGTATAATTGTAATTCACTCATATTAAGTACATAAAAAATACATTTAACCCATATCCAACATAAAAAACTAGGTTATATTTTTTATTTTTTTTAGCCTTGTATACTTAAACGGGTTTACGGGTTGACCTGTTTAATATTTACTCAACCCAAACACAACCCGTTTATTAAACGGGTTAGACGGGTTGACCTGTTTTTGACCCAAACCTATTTATCCTCAACCCAAACCCGTTTAACTTCATGTCGTGTTCGTGTCGTTTATCGTGTCGTGTCAAGAATTGACGCTCCTAGTTTAGGCCCACTCAACTTTTTGGATACAACAATAAAATACTTTCTTGAAGACAAGAAATGTTAAAAGTACGTTGCTTTTCTTAGGGAAGTAGTAAACTAAGTAAGGCTGTGTTTCTTTTTTCTGTATGGGAAGGGATAGTGGGACATATCAATTTTTATAGTATTAAATTTTTTAAATGAAACCCACAGTTTCTCTTAATTGGTCTAGATTCACAAGGCATAATTTATAATACTATCCCCATTAAGTGGCTTAAATAGAGGTGGGTCCCACATAGGCCTCACATTTCTCTTAGCTAAACAAAAAAAAAAGAAACGCCCCTTAAACTAGTACTAGTAACTTTACTCTGAAAAAAGCAATTTTAGCTTTGGTTACACTTCTTATCATTTTTTTCCTCAAAGAATCGACTAAAGATGTTAAGTTTTTAATTACTAGTATTTGTTTTGGTTTCAGTTAATACATGCTTATTGCAATTAGCTTTCGATTTTCATTCTTTTAGCTTTTACGTGTGTTTCATAAAGTCATCAATCTAATCTTTATCAATGGCTCATATCTAATAAACGACGTTTTTATCTTTTTCAATTCCTCATCTTTACTATATCTTTCAACGTTTGTCTATTTTGTCCATTTTCTCAACTAATTAAGGAATTGTATATTACTACCGGGAAAAAAATTGAGCCCCCCCTAATATAAATTCCTGGCTCCGTCTCTGCTTGTGTTTATGTCAACATGGCAGGAAGGACAAACTTAGTAGCAAGAGCATCCTGCTACTGTCAAAATAAACCAGAAAACATAAACCAAGAACTTTGTGTCTGCTTTTGTTACAACTTTGAGTTAATCAGAAAAAACATGAACAGGATACTCGACGTACCATTTGTGTGTGAGTCAGTGGCAAGTAAGTTGGCACAGTATTTGGACTTTGCTTTCTTCACTTGGTCTCCATCTTCATCTTCTTCATACACCACATCAAAGATACAAGTATTTCTAGGTTGCTGAGTTGCTCCCTTTTTTAATCTTTCACTTTAGGTAGCATATTGAACAACAGTGGGACATGCATTTTGCAAACTACCCATATTATCATTTGAGTGGTTAAAGCCTCCTAAATAAACTTTTTTTTCTAGGAATTGGATTTGAAGATATTAGGGTGTAAATTAGTATTTTTTTTGTTCACATTTAACACACAAGTCATTTATGATACAAAATCTACTGTGATCAAAATACAATAAACTAGTAATGTGATCAAAAGAACTTACTTCCATGGTTGGCTTTTAGATTTGTTGCTTGAATGTTACATAGGTTTGATTGTTGATTTGTTGTTGTGCCTCTTGTTATTTGGAAAAATAAAAGATTAGGGATTTTAGGATGGAACGATTGTAGTTACAGAGGTTTAATGTTATGGACTTATGGGGCATCTTGACTCTTTGCATTCCAAAAATATTTTTAGAGTGCGGTTCCTTTGGGTCCTAACCGATACATGTCGGTTCCGGCCTCCGGGCCGAACCGACCGAGAACCGAGATTATCAATATTATAGAACCGAGAACCGGACCGCGGGTCCAAAGTTCGGTTCTCGTTCGGTCGGTTCTGGTTTGGTTCTCAATCCATTTGCTCACCCCTAGTTCTAGGTATATTTTCCAATGTCCTTTTTTATACATATAATGTTGAATGTTGATTGAGGCATTTATATATACATGCAGTGGAAGGATGCTAAAGGAGAGTGCCAACACACGCAGTCAAAGATAGGGAATTTTTTCAAGGCTTCTGAAAAGGTAAAAATACGTTTTTTGTTGTCTTTTTTTTTTCCTTCTACATGCTGTACCTGGTTTAGAATTGGTTCTCCTTTTTAAACTTTCAAATACAATTACAGATCGAGGAAACTTATAGGCGGGAAGTCGGAGAGGCTGAGAATTTGTATTTGCATGAAGATGATGAGACTTGAGCTCTTTTTATTCTACATACAAGCTTTACCTGGTTAAGAATTTGTTATAAATGTAACCCTTTAAATATTTTGAAAGTTTCATTTGCAGGAAAATAGAGATTGAAAGATAGAGGGCGTCACTTAGTAACTATTTGTCTAGAAAGCGGAGATTGTATTGTTTTCAATAATATGAACAATATGCTATTGCTGTACTGGATTAATCTTAATAGATAATTGATTGTCTTGTGTTTTGAAAACTAGCTGTATCCAACTCATATCATACTGCTCTCTTGGATCGTTTGATCATGAAAACAAGGGCAATTGAGAAATTCTGATCTATGAAATTCAGTAGCTTTGAAATGGGCAATGGAGATAATTTCGGTAGCCCAGCTAGATTATATTATAGGGAACATACTTTATGGTCGCACCAAGGTGTGCAACAAGGTGATCCACTTGGACATCTTCTTTTTGCTTTAGTGTTACATCCTTTGGTTTGCAAGATTAGAGATTCCTTTAACCTTTCTTTTCAAGCTTGGTATTTGGATGGTGAACAAAGTTGAAGCTATTTTTTTAAAGGCCAATATATTACTCAACTACATCAACAACAATACTTAATACCATCGAAGCTAGGTCTTCTTAATTGAGGTTTAAGATGCCATATTTTAAAGCTTATTGACAAGTCAGAGTATATTTTTAGAGAACATTAGGGTTATGCTATTAAGTTCTGAGAACGATTACAAAAAAAAAATGAATTTTAAATCGTTAACGATAGTAAGACCGATGTTTATGGCCATCTTTTATTGCAGAAAAGGATTGACTGATATGAATCTAAAAGTCTTGAAAGTTGCTCATGTCTTAAAAGCTATGATTACATGAGGTGATATGGGGCTCGATGTTAACTCTTCTACCGATCAACCAACTGACATGAGTTGGCATTGGTTATATTATGGGATAGGTTATACGTACCATTTTTTACAAGTGATACCCCCTCTACTTTCTTTGGATTTTTATTTTTATAATTTTGTTTATATTAAAAAGAAAGTACGGAATAGAAAATATAAAGTTTAATAAGTCGTATTAAACTAACAGAAAATACGGAACATATGCTGATAAAAAATCCCAATTATTAGCAATCATCATGTTTGACCCATTTTCTATGTAAATTATTTTATCATTTGTCCCATTTGAGATTAAAAAGAATCCAAATCATCGTAAGTAATATGTGATAAGTTGCTTCCTCTTTCAAAAAAAAAGCAATCATTGGCTTTCCTCTATAATGTGTTGAAGATTTGCATATAACTTGTTTGAGTGCCGGGAAAATTTTAATTCATGGACAACAATTACCTTCCAAGCTCTATCCATGCCATTTGATACAAAATCAGTTTGGGATTTGTAAAAGCTAATGCACTTGTAATAAGAAAATATCAAGTAGCTCATAAGGTTAGTCGCAAGTACTTCTAAACCATCAATCTGATCTATATCATTTAGTTTTTGTAAGTTAATGGACAAGGTAGTTGGGATAGGGATCTGGAATATTTTTGTTTGCAAGGCTAGATGGCAAGGTGCACTTATATTCACATTACACCTCAGCGTCACGTCAGCTTTTTCTCTCCTCTCACTTTCATTCACCTTTTTGTGGACAAGGTACTGACTTCCACTCACCTTAGGCTGGATGGCAAGGATAGTGCATTCTCACCTTACACATTAACACCTCAGCTTTTTCTCTCCTCTCACTTGTTGGAAATGTATATATTTACAAACATGTGAATGTCCGGATTTGAACTCGTGACCACGGGATTGCACACATTAGCGAATGAGAATTAAAGTTAATAATTAATGTTTATGTTTACGATTAATTATTACACATTAAGTCCGGTTAACGATCGTTAAGTATTTAACGGAAAAATGACTAACGACCGTTAAATGAAAAGAGAAAGGACTAGAAATGGAAAGACTTGAAAAAGTTATGGGTTTCCTTTGGGCTTTGCATAGTGGCCGGCCAAGGGGCTTTCCCAAGCCCTAATTCATAACTTGTTCCCAAAGTATTCCATCTACTATATAAAGAGGGTTAGGTTCTAGGATTTTCACACACTTGTACATTGAATTAACCCTAGATCTCTCATCTCCTCTCTCTAGTCCATATTCGGCCGAGCACCCCAAGTAAGGGAGTTTGGTTTCGTTTTTCTTAAACGAGGACTTGTGTTAGATCTAGCAATCGCTTGATTCGTTGGTTAATTCGTGTGAACAAAAACGTGGTTGTAAGACATTATTCTTACACCAATTAGTACTTCTTTGTTTTGCTCAAGGGATCGACATTAAGAGTGCGTTACGCATACTTTCAGTTAATTAATTTATTTGTTATGATCTTTATTCTTCCGCTGTGTACTCTTGATGTCTATATGTTTATTGTATGTTTTATATATTATAAACTCAACAGTGGCATCACGAGCCTTGTATAACAAGTAATTAATTACTGAAACACATAATTAAAATAAACATGAATGTGTTATTATTTGTATGCGTAGATCTAGGGTTTGCAAAACCTAAACCCTAATTTTTAAGGGGGGGCGTTTATTTTGGTGCCCTAATTAGGGTTTTGTAAACTAAAGTTTTAATTGGATTAGAAACCCTAAGATGCATGCAACTTTATGTGTATTGCGTAACTCTGTTTTAATTGCATTAATTGTTAAGTGTAATTTTATGTCCATGATAATTACATGCATGTTTTATCATGGATCTGCTTTTATTGTATGTCTTTCATGTTTAAGTGATATACACTAAATTATGATAGTTCTAACATTGGGGAAGACCTCAATCATTATTAATTTAATCAATTATGTGCTATGTGGTATGTATTTAATTTTGACTTACGCAATCGATGAATCGATGCATGTGGTTCACCTTGTACATAGATGAAAACGGGTGAAAGTCTTAATTAAATATATGCATATTGACAGATCTAGAATTGGTTATTAATAGGATTTATCAAAAACGTTTGCATGTGGCTATTTGATATGCATGAGTTATTTTTTTGTTATGCATTCATTGTTTATTTGTTTATTTTTATAAATACTTGCTTGTTTGTTATGTGCAACAAGGGTATTTTTACAAGAAAAATAAACTGACATAAACAATGGTGAAACATTTATTTTTAAGAAGAGTAATCATAATCGTTTAATTGATTGGTGACTTTGGTACAAATGGTCTTGAACGGCTCACCCATGAGAATGAACTATAAAGGGGTTAATAAAGAAGTGCGCACAGTCACACTGAAAGGATGTCTAAGGTTGTGCTTTAGCTGCACAGTCCTCTGCCCTCTGTAAGTTCGAATGGAGCTACTTAGTAAGCCATTAAATGTGCAAGCTCACCTTAAGGGCGAATTAGCTTTAATTCCATGCGCCACTTTGTGGTAATTACCCGAAACACTAAGTGTTTACACTTATGCAAGAGTACGGTATAATGGATGATAATTAACTCTAAATTCCTTGATTGGTGAACCCAATACATCAATTAAAGTTTGATGACGAAAAGCTTATACATTAAAACAAGATATATATGTTTTAATAAAAACTATGCTACAAAGATGAATGCATGACATCTTTGTACATATTTGATTTGACATCAAAATTATTACCCTTTAAATTTAAGTTATATGCCATCCAATGAAACGAAAACACCTAAGATTACCTTTTATTTGCGTGAGAACGTGATTTAGATCGTAATCGAAGGGTAAAATGTCCACGTGTCGTGAGAACGGGCATGGACGATTTTGCAGTTTCTTAAGTTGGACAACTTAATTGAGTTAGGCAGTGAGAACTGGCAACTCAAGGCATAAGATGGGATAAAACATGTTTACATGGCGATTGATATTGGCTATATGTAAATCCCATAAATCTAGGAATTGCAATTGAAATTGGCAATTGAGCAATAGCTCTACCATTTTTTATAAGGTTCATTACTAGCAGATCAACTGACGTAATGAAATTATTACAATTTGGATCCTAGTTTTCAATAAATATTAATTGGTTATATGAATATGAACCTTGGGTATTTAATTGTTTATTGAAAAGGAAAATTATCAAAATACTAATTATAGTTTTTTGAACTTTTTCTGTAGATGGCTCAACCTGAAAACACTATGAGCTTAATGAGTTCCGCTTTCAAAGATATGATTGGAAGGGACAAGCTGACTGGCCCTAATTTCAATGATTGGCATCGTTCACTTAGGATCATCCTTCGTGTTGCCAAAAGGGTTGAAACTTTGACTACACCTCTGCCTGATGCTCCTCCCAACACGGCAACTGCTCTTGAACAAGAGGCATATCGTGTTGAATATGAGAAGCACAATGATGTGGTGTGTCTAATGCTTTTAGGGGATGTCGCTCAATTGCAAAACCAATTTGAGCACTATCCGCCTATGAGCATGCTAGATGAACTCAAACGTATGTTTGAGAAGCCACCGACAGCTGAACTATATGAACTTATTGAAAAGGTTCATAGTCTGCAAGCGAGAGGTTGGCAAATCTGTCTCCGACCACGTCCTCGAGATGAAACATCACTTGGATCAATTGGAGAAGCTCGGTTGTGGTTACTCGAATGATGTATGTGTCGGCCTCATCAATCACTTCCTTAATCAGGATCGATTTGGTGATTTTGTCTGAAATTTTAACATGCATTGCACGGGGAAGACAGTGAATGAGTTACATGCAATGCTTGTAGACTTCGAGAAGAGATTGCCAAAGAAGGCTCCTACACTGCTGTGCTCGCTATACTCGGGGTGGTAGGGTGAATAAGCCAAAGCCGCAAGCAGATAAGAAAGGGAAAGGAAAAGGAAAGGGAAGCAAGTTGTCATCCCACCAGCTCCTAAGAAGAACCATGAAAAGAAAAAGGAGAATCCTAAGAAGGATTTAACTTGCCACCACTGCAACTCACCGGGTCACTGGAAGCGGAACTGTCGGTTTATCTAAATGAGTGCCTTCAGAATAAAAATAAGATGGTGCCTAGCTCATAAGGTATTTTTATGTTTGAATTATTTTCTTTTCCTCATAAGCAAAATTCCTGGATATATGATACAGGATGTGGTACTCACATCTGTAATACATCGCAGGGACTTAGAGGAGCAAGGAAGTTGACCTGTGGAGAAAGATACTTGTACGTTGGTAATGGAAAGCGTGCAGTTGTCGAAGCCATAGGGACTTTTGATTTAGTGTTGCCTTCGGGCTTAATTTTAGAACTAAATAATTGTCATTATGCACCCTCCATTGTTAGGGGTGTTATTTCAGTTTCTTTGTTAAAAGATATTGGTTTTGTGCACACTTTTACAAGTTATGGAATTTCAGTTTCTTTAAATAATGTTTTTTACTTTAATGCAATTCCTATTCTTGGTGTGTTTGAAATTGATATGGATGGTTGTATATCAAATGAAAATAATTCGTTGTATAGCATTAGCAATAAGAAGAGCAAGTTGAACTGTGACTCTTCTTATCTTTGGCATTGTCGCCTTGCCCATATTGGCAAGAAACGCATGGAAAAGCTGCAACATGATGGAATTTTACAAACGGTCAATGATGAATCATTTGACAAATGCGAGTCTTGCATAGCTGGGAAGATGACAAGGAAACCTTTTTCACCACAAGTGAAAAGGGCTTCTGATCTACTTGGATTGATACACACTGATGTGTGTGGTCCACTTAGACATGTGTCAAAACGTGGTGCTTCCTACTTCTTAACCTTTACGGATGATTTTAGTCGTTATGGTTATGTTTATTTACTTAAACATAACATGAAGTCTTTGAAACATTTAAGGTTTTCAAAAGTGAAGTAGAATTACAATTCGGTAAGAAGATTAAAGCTCTTCGATCCGATAGAGGTGGTGAGTATATAAGTCAAGAGTTCAAAGATTACTTAGCTGAGTGTGGAATTATCCAGCAACTCACATCTCCTTATACTCCACAACAAAATGGTGTATCGGAAAGGAGAAATCGTACCTTACTTGACATGGTGCGATCAATGTTTGAACTTACGACTCTTCCTTTTACTTTTTGGGATTATGCCCTTGAAACTGCTATTCGAATTTTGAATATGGTTCCAACAAAGAAGGTTGTTAAAACTCCATATGAAATATGGACTGGAAAAGCTCCCAACTTTTCTTACTTAAAGGTCTGGGGATGTGAAGCGTTTGTTAAACGTGACACACCTGATAAGCTCCAAGCCAAATCTGTTAAGTGTATCTTTGTAGGATACCCAAAGGAAACTATGGGTTACTACTTTTACTACCCAGCTGAGAATAAAGTCATTGTGGCTAGGTATGGAGATTTCCTTGAAAGGAATCTCATATCTCAAGAACTCAGTGGGAGAGTATATGATCCGGAATATGATCAAGAAGATACAACACCTTCTGAAAATACTAGCCAACTTCAAGAAGAACCGAAAGCTTATGTGCTCCTCCTGAAGTTGTTCCCATTCGTAGGTCTGAAAGGACTATACGTGCACCTGACCGTCTATGTCTTAACGTAGAGGTGGAGGAAAATATGGTTGGGGATCTTAATGAACCTGCCAACTATAAGGCTGCCATGGCTGATCCTGAGAAGGATAAATGGCAGATTGCTATGAATGGGGAAATGTAATCCATGAAAGATAATGAAGTTTGGATTGAAGTTGACCTTCCTCCCAATGCAAAAATCGTTGGAAGTAAGTGGATCTTCAAGAAGAAAACTGACATGGATGGCAATGTACACACCTACAAGGCTCTTCTAGTGGCTAAAGGTTTTACTCAAACCTATGGCATTGACTACGAGGAGACATTCTCTCTTGTAGCGGACATAAGAGCTATTAGGATTCTCATAGCTATAGCTGCACACTATGACTATGAGATTTGGCAAATGGATGTCAAAACCGCTTCTGAATGGCCGTCTGGATGAAGACATCTATATGGCACAGCCGGAAGGGTTTGTGAATCCATTGTTTCCTAACCATGTATGCAAGCTTAAGAGGTCCATTTATGGACTGAAGCAAGCATCAAGGCAATGAAATAAAAGATTCGATGGGGAAATCAAAAGTTTTGGATTCACTCAGAATCTTGATGAGCCATGTGTATATCACAAAGCTAGTGGGAGTCATGTTACTTTCCTTGTTCTGTATGTCGATGACATATTAATCATAGGAAATCATATACCAAGTCTAAATGACGTGAAAGCCTATCTTGGTAAATGTTTTTCGATGAAGGACTTAGGGGAAGCAGCATACATCCTTGGAATCAAGATCTACGGGGATAGATCAAGGCGGCTAATTGGTTTAAGCCAAAGTGCTTACATTGACAAAATATTGAAGAGATTCAATATGCAAAATTCCAAGAAGGGATTTTTGCCAATGCAAGTAAATCATGGTTTGAGTAGCCAAGGCTATGCTTCAACACCTGCAGAGGTGGCGTATGAAGAAAGTTCCTTATGCTTCGGATGTAGGATCTATCATGTACGCTGTACGATGCACAAGGCCTGATGTGGCGTTTGCTCAAAACTTGACCGGTCGGTATCAACAGAATCCGGGTGAAATTCATCGATCGCTGTTAAACATATTCTCAAGTACCTTAGGGCTACAAGAGATATGTTCATAGTATATGGGGAAATCCGAAGCGAACTGTTACAGGTTACTGCGACGCATCCTGGAAGCGTGACAAAGATGATACGAAGTCTCAAACGGGTTACATTTTTGTCATCAATGGAGGTGTTGTGGATTGGAAGAGTAAGAAACAGACAACACTTGCGATGTCTGCTACAGAAAGTGAGTACATAGCGGTGTCCGAGGCGCCATGGAAGCGGTTTGGATAAGGAAGTTTGTTTCAGGGCTTGGTGTTATGCCGTCGATTGAAAATCCTATTAAAGTGTATTGTGACAATTCTGCTGCAATTACTTTTGCCCATGAACCTGGAGTCATGAAGGGCACCGGACACTATCCTAGACAATATCACTATGTTCGAGAGCAAGTCGAAATTGGTGAAATTGAGTTGCTCAAAGTTCACACAGATGATAACCTAGCAGATCCGTTAACGAAGGCCTTACGTGGTGAAAAACTTAATCATTTGTCTGATAAGTTTGGACTTCGTTTAGCTAGTAGTTTCATGCCCATCTGTGACTAAGTATTTTAGATAAAGGATATTGTAAACATTGTTATTGAAATGAAATAAAGTATTTTGTTATGTTTATTATTCATTTATTATGATGTTATCCTATATTTGCATGTTTAAATCCTTGAATAACTTAAGTTATTCTAAATAGTCCGTTGTCAATCAATAACATGGGAATGATATTGAATTAAGACAAATCTGAGTATTAGTTAGAATGTACTTGAAAGTATATTGATGCGTAGCATGACTAATTTCAGATGATATTCAATGAATTGAATATAGGACTTATCCCACCCACATGATGATACTTTATGGATCTTAGTCATTAAGTATATCATGAATTTTATCCTCAGACTTGAGATGCAAGAGATATGTCATGGATGTAGTGCATTTCTGTGGAGCAATCTAACGCTATACGTAACTGGTAGTTAAAAGGGTTGTTTTCAGAAGTGTTGCGAAATTTTTGAATCCTGCTTGTAGTCAAAATGAGATTTGTTTCCTTCAAATTTAATTTTGAAGTATAATACTACTGGGCCCCTCGTAGGATTGTTAAGATGTTTGTATGGCCATACCCAAGGTCTTCTGGAATATGTTCAGAAGAATTGGTAATCTTAATCAATCATATAAAGTGAGAAACATAATAGTTAATTAAGAAATGAGTGAGATCCATATTCTTATTAACATGGTATTAGAAACAAAAGGATGAATATGATGATGAATCATCAAATTTGGTTTTTCTCCAGAAAACCATACACGAGTTGTACCGGGGGCATTGGCGTGTTGCTAGACGCTAACCAATGTCATTTCACGTTTTGTAAACATACCCAAGTGGGAGGTGTTGGAAATGTATATATTTACAAACATGTGAATGTCCGGATTCGAACTCGTGACCACGGGATTGCACACATTAGTGAATGAGAATTAAAGTTAATAATTAATGTTTATGTTTACGATTAATTATTACACATTAAGTCCGGTTAACGATCGTTAAATATTTAACGGAAAAATGACTAACGACCGTTAAATAAAAAGAGAAAGGACTAGAAATGGAAAGACTTGAAAAAGTTATGGGTTTCCTTTGGGCTTTGCATAGTGGCCGGCCAAGGGGCTTTCCCAAGCCCTAATTCATAACTTGTTCCCAAAGTATTCCATCTACTATATAAAGAGGGTTAGGTTCTAGGGTTTTCACACACTTGTGCATTGAATTAACCCTAGATCTCTCCTCTCCTCTCTCTAGTCCATATTCGGCCGAGCACCCCAAGTAAGGGAGTTTGGTTTCGTTTTTCTTAAACGAGGACTTGTGTTAGATCTAGCAATCGCTTGATTCGTTGGTTAATTCGTGAGTACAAGAACGTGGTTGTAAGACATTATTCTTACACCAATTAGTATTTCTTTGTTTTGCTCAAGGGATCTGACATTCGCAAGAGGTACGTTACGCATACTTTTAGTTAATTAATTTATTTGTTATGATCTTTAGTCTTCCGCTGTGTACTCTTGATGTCTATATGTTTATTGTATGTTTTATATATTATAAACTCAACATCACTTCCCGTCATACCCACTCACCTATTTGTGGTCAAGGTCACCTTACCGTCACATTTCATTAAAATACCTACTTTATACAAATATACCCCACTAAATACCCTACACACATTCACAAACAAAATATAAAACAATATATTTGCAAACTCACACTAGGTGAACCGGTCACCCTCGAATACCACAACTCGCGCATGAATCTTGGTCTTGGCCTCTTGGGCAAAGGAGGTCACGTGTGAATGGACAAACTAGGTGATTAAATCACCCTTTTGCCGCCCAGCCTTAACTTTTTTTTTCTTTTTTTTATTAATGCTTTACAAAATATAAAAACGTAACTAACGAAAAAAAAACGCAAATGTACAAAATTAAAACAAACATACGAAAGTTAAACATTACATAAACTTTGAAAAAAAACTAAAAGTTGAACATTACATAAACATACGAAAGTTAAACATTACATAAACTTCGTAATTAAAACTAAAAGTTGAAATCCCACTTCGCTTTCATCCCCGCTCTAGCCTCGTCTATGGATCTATGTGCTTATCGAGTCAAGTGTTCATATGGCTGCAAATAGATTATTAAGTCTTTTTGTCTTGCTTTATATTCCTTCACTTCCACCTCCTTTTTCTTGATTGCCATAAATTCAGCCCGTTCTTTCATCTTCAATTCCATAGCACGTTCATTCTTCCATGCCAACTGTTGATATCATCATCTTAGCCAGTGACTCGTCATTCATTGTTCCCGATGATCCCGTCGACCGCACACCTTTCTTCTTCGCAGCTTTGGCTTTGTCCCTGCTCGGTGGTCATCGAACTTCCTGCACATCATCCACCTCATTTTCTCGAGCATCATCATTCAGGTTAATACTATCATCCCCAGTTTCTGGGTTGAATGAACTAGACCCATATGACTTGTATCTATTGGACCTTTCTTTTGCTTCCTTTGCTAAAAATTTGGAACTTCAGTCTCGTTCCATTTCTGACATTTTTTTAACTGCTCCGAACAATGTTTGAGTGTGAACTTGTAACCGTATTTAGGTTCAAAGTTTAGAGTTTTCGTATTGTAGTAATCTTCATCTCCTGCTCCACTTATCGGATTCATACGCTTGACGTTATTGAACACTCCACAAAACCGAGCCACGTTCGGGCGCACCATCTTCCATTTCCCATAAACCATATCGTACTTTCGGCGATCCATCTTTTTTTGCTCTCTACGTACGCCTGTACCTCACTCTAAAATCCATTATATTTCCTCATGTTACCTTTGACACTATCTTCGAATACATGAATCCAACCTTTGAAAAACGCAATTTCTTCCTTTTGGTCCATGCAATCATTCAGGGTTGCTCCTCGGTTTGAACCAGCCTCTTTTGGCGTCTTCTTGACTTCGCTTTGGCTGGTGCCGGTTCTGGGGCCGTCACTTCGAAGGGAGATTCTTCACGAGGCCTGCTGGGAATAAGCATATGAGCTGGTTGGGAATAATCATGCGTGGACAGTAACAATACATGGATTTAATTTGGAAGTTGTCTTGGTAGCAGGGGAGCTTGCAATTGTACTTATTTCGGATTTATGAAGTTAGCGGACACACACATGTGCTTGGATTATAACATATTATAAAGGTTGATTTTATTTGTTTTAATTGGTTATGAAGATGGTTATTTATCACTCATTTGACGATGAATTGGAGTTTTACAGGTTTGTGTTCTTATCATATCTTAAAGTGGGTGTTACACTTTAAAGATAACTTGTTTGCGCGTTCATGTTGTGACGAAGAATTGACAAATCTAGCAAGATGGTTTTACTATCACTTTAAGGAGTTACGTTATTGTGCTCAGTGTCTCATTAAAGACGAGGATTATTGTCAAGAGATTGCGGTCTCCCTATACATCGGTTTTTGGTATACGTTTGAAGTCACATCTATAGTACAAAATATAAGATACAAGTTTGGGTTGTTCTACTTAAGCATCAAGTTGGTAATACTTGGTTTTCTTCATCAGCAATTATTACATAGAGCCTACATTCTTCAAATGGTTAACATATGGGTTTCAGGGGAAGCTTAATGTTAAAATGTTTAACCATTTATATGCTATATCGAGGTGAAGGTTTTGCTACTACTTGTTGTTATTTGTACTGCTGGTTCAAGTTTCTATTGCCCTAATTTCATTTTTTAGTGCGGAAAACTTAATGGTGGGTATTTTGAGGCATTAGAAGGATAGATTAGTCGTATGATATTGGTTCGTAGTGGTTGGAATCAAAGTTGCTTCTACTTAGCGTCTCCTAGTGGATAATGACAAAAAGGGGGAGAAGTATTTACATGTTTTGTAACTTGAAGATCCTTGGTGGTACATGTTATGTAAAGTTCACAAGGTGAGCTTAAGGGGAAGATTTTTTTCATTGATGGAAGATCAAGACGAAGGTTATGTAATTATCAACTTAGGGAAGATTGTTGAGTTTTATCTTTGAGTTGATAAATACAAAACTACAAGTGAAGAATGAAGACAATGCAAAGATCAATGGATTTGCTTGATAAAGAAGATTTTACTTATTAGTCCTTTGTAGTATTTTGTAAACCTAATTCTCTATTACATAAAGATAATACAGGTTATTAGTTTTGTGTGCGCCAAGATGTAAAACCGCTAAAGTGTGTGTGTGTTCCTAGGCGTAGGGTTTGTAGAAAAATGCCTAGGGTTTGGTTTGTGTTCTTAGCCTCAAGGTCAAGTAATTGATCCCTATTACAAGGTGTGTAACATGTACTACAGTTGATCGTGTAGTATTGGGGCTGTTAGTTTGTATTGTAGTTGTTAGAGATGATGACGAAGAACCTTTAATAATAATAATATTCTTTGTATTATTTCGCTGTTCTTATTATTATCTTTATGCTTATTGTTTATCCTAGATCAATGTCTAATCAACCTAGAGTCCAAAACGGTCCAAAGAACTTATAGAAATGGCGTGTTTAAGTTCTTATCACAGCTTTTTATAAGCCTTTCATCCATACATCCTAAAACTGACAACCAAGATCAAATTAGTTCGTTTGAATGTCCAAGGCCCAACATAAGATGACACACTGATGGAATTTATCACATCGTATATTTATCCTAAAAAATGAACACTTGTCCACCATCTAATGGGTAAGCTGTGTTTTTCCAACTACACACATTGTATCTATGTCAACATTATCTTAAAAGTACATGCTCATTGATGCAATGTATACAAACGACCATCTGTACACCATCCAACGGGCAGGATTTTGTTTGGAATAGAACATTCTCCATTGTACTATGTGAGCAACCCGTTGTACTCAACCAAGGTTAAGTATGTTCCTTTTTTCAAAATATTATAAACTTTATTTTGTTATATATTAATACATTATCTATAAAGTGTTCCTCACAAAAAAAATAAAAAATAGAAATAATTAGATTCATTTTAAAAGAAGTGCAATAATTACGGAACAATGAATCCAAAACTTAGAAACCACAAAACTAATACAATAGATTATTAGGCTCAAATTTGTGAACGGAAAATGGTCAAAAAGTTCAGAACTCAGCCATGCCTGCAAAGGAACGCGGTTGCATAACAACATGTATGCTATCACGCCATCCAGTCTTTTCCCGGCCATGTAATGGTTTTAGACTTCCAATGACCAGCATCATTTGACTCAGATTCATTAGTAATCAAGAAAAGTGAATACATACGGCATCGCTGCAAACCTAATAGTTTGCCCCACCAACGCACGGGAATTCGCGTCTATAATCGAACTCACAAATTCATCACATCCTTATTATAACCAATAAAGGGCGAGCTAACTGAAAACCTAAGAACAGAGCTTGAAAGCCGCACATAATACGACCTCGCATCAAATGGCGTTTTAAGCTGTATATCAATAACAAAGGCAGGAAAATGGTAGATGTCGTGTTAGCATAAACGTTCTGACAAAGTATCATCCAAATATATTGGGATCAGTTGTAACTAGTATTAAAGCGTCGGTCATTAGTATTGTAATAGGTTGCTAATTAGGCTTATATGTTTGTAATTAAGTGATAGGCTTATGTAGTTAGCCCATGAGCTTATGCAAAGGCCCATACGAACAAGGAAGGGATTAGAAATGTTGCCCTAGCTCCCTTGCCTATAAATACTATGTAAACCCTCACTTGAGGGTGTTGGTTCTTTCTCATTTATGCATAATCGTTTACTATACTTGTGTATGTGAAAGTTTCATACCGTCTCTCTCTATCTATCTCATTCTAATCTTCATCTTAACTTACTTGTGTTCATATTATGGTGACCTAACAATGGTATCAATCGCCATCTAGTTGTGTGAAACGTTTTTGTTGAAGTTTTAGTTCGTTACACGTAAGTTTATCTCGTTCACAATCTTTATTTACGCGTAAACTTTGATTTTTGCACTCCAATCTTGAAGCTTGGAAAGTTTTAAGGTTAATATAGTGTTTAGAATCTTAGTTTTGGCAAAAAGTTTTAAACTTTACGTGGTTTTAATCGTTTTTTCACTCGTTTCTTCATGTTCATCATCTTTTATGAATAATCAAACATTCACTTTGGGTGTTAAAGTTCAAAACTTTCTTGTTATTTAAGTGTTATTGAAGCTGTTTCATCAAAAGAATCGAGTGTACAACGCGTTTTAGAGCTTAAAAATGCGTTTTGGTCATTTCTGTTGAGTTTATGAATAAGCTTCAGACCCTAATCTTACGAGTCTTAAACCCTATTCTTACGAATAAGAAGACCCTAATCTTACGCCTAAGCTTTACGAACAAGACAAGAGTTTACGAATAAGAAAGTTTATGAATAAGGAATCTTCTTCAGAATCTTCAAAGCTGCTTGTGACTCAGTGTTTTCCTTGCTTGGATAAGCTTGTGAAACACTTCGACTTGTGGATATATTTCATACTTGGACAAGTTTGAAAGATTTTTTTATTTAACCTATTCTTACGAATAAGGTCAATACTAACAAGTAACACTTTACGAATAAGATATTTTCTGACGAGTAAGGTTTCTTACTAATAAGTCTTGAGTTTACGACTAAGATTATGTTTAAGCCATAAGTTTACGAGTAAGATCATCCTTACGAGTAAGAGTAGGTTTACGACTATGGAGGTTACGCGTAAGCTTCATCAACTTTACGACTAAGGAATTTTACGAACAAGCACAATTTCAACAAATCATCTTGTTTCATTCATCTACAAAGATATATCATCAACACAAGTTTCTAGATGTCTCAACCACCATATTCCAACTACTTTCCTCACCAATATCCTCAGCACCACCACCAAAAACAACAAGGCAATTATCTTCCACATCAATATGCACAACTACAACAACAACAAGGAAATTATCTCCCACGTCAATATGCACAACCACAACAACAACAATTCCCTCAACAACTTCCTCCACAATGACCTCAATATGCAAATTACTTTGAATATCATTTCCCAGCCAAGTATACCATGCATGCTTCAACTGTGACACATAATGAACCACATTGGTTTGCAAAAATGTGTGAGGCTATCAGCAGCCAACAATCCATTCATAAAGCTAGATCTCTTGATAAACCTCCAATACTCACTCCAGGAAACTATGTTCAATGGGTCAGTCGGTTCTTTAGGTTCTGTGATCTCAAGAAACCACGTGGAAAATATTTGAAGAAGGTCATTCTTGAAGGTCCTTTTCAAATGCCTACTGTGACAATTCCCGATGATCCAACGGCTACTCCACTAAGGGATGACACTACCACACCTGTCCTTCAGTCTCAACTAACTGTAGAACAACTTCTTCACCAAGAAGCTGATGAGCTTGCAATTGAATATATTCTTTTGGGACTGCCTAATCCGATTCTTCGCAGTGTTGATGCTCAGAAGACTGCAAAATACATGTGGGAACATGTTCACTTCTTAATGGAAGGCACTGAACTCAATCAGGAAGACATGGAATCAAAACTTCACATAGCTTATAAAATGTTCATGATTGAACTAGGAGCATCATTAGAGTCATACTATCATCGGTTCACCAACATCATTAATGATTTGGATAGACACAACATCATCTTACCAAGAATTGCAATCAATACAAAGTTTCTAAGTTGTCTCGGTTTGGATTAGGAAAAGTATGTAACATTCATACGTCAAGCTAAAAACCTTCATAATGCAAAATACGGGTTGTTGTGTGATTATTTGAAGCACCATCAAAAGGAAGTGGACAAAGATCGAGCTCTCCATGGAATTATGCACCTTCACCTAATGCTAATTCCTTGCTTTGATTGCTTAGTCTTGTGCACCCCAATTTCCTCAATTCCCACAGCAACAACGAGGCTTTTTACTCAGAAGACACCATCCACCCAAATCACTCCATATGATCCTTCACAGCAATCAAATGATACTCAACTGATTCCTTACAACAACAACTCAGATTCAGCACTCTACAGTGAAACACAGAATGGTGATGAAGATGCATTCAATACATTGAATCAGGTATTTACACTAATTGCTCGTGCCTTCGGGAGATTTGCAAACAAATTCAACAATTGTCTTCGTACCTCATCCAACACAAGGAATCAAGCTGTTGTTCAGAATGGAAGGGTTGAAGTTCAAAACAGAAAAAATGGTCGTCAGATGGGAAATGGTAGCTACATGGCTAGTGGTCTTTGTTTTAATGCTTCTGGGAGGAACAACATGGTTGCTCCTCATCAAAGGGTTTAGATTGTTGAGCAAGGGAATGTTTAGAATGGGAATACTGGTCTTAGATGCTATAACTACAATGAGAGGGGTCATTTTGGCTAATGCATGTCCAAAACCGAGAAGCAGAGGAAGTGCTTATCACAAGGAAGCTTTACTCTTGGCTCTCAAAGATGAAGCTGGTGGAACTCTTACAAACAAGGAACAAAGCTTCATGTCCAATGTAGAATCCGATGATGACATGGAGGACTCGCAAGCTAACGCAGCTGTAATGTTGATGGCAAACATGAAAGAACTTCACATGAGTGATACAGGCCCAATTTATGATACTGATGGCTTGTCTCAGGTACCGGATCCTAACATATGTCTCATACATGATCTGACATCACAACCTGCATCTGCATCTGACACGGAGCAAAGTGTTCAAAATGAGCCATCAACATCTCATCAAGACGATACTCAAATTGATCCCCGTAGTTACATTTGATGATCAAGTTGACCCTATGGTTACATTTTATGATCAAGTAGACCCCGTGATTACATTTGATGATTCCAATGATGAATATGTTGATACTCACGTTGAACAAGTTGAAACTTTGTCTAATCCAGATCCAGAGCTCATGACCTTACTGTTGACCACCCAATCTCAAGTTGAGAAGTGCAATGAGATAAATGGAAATCTTCGTGAAAAATTTGCACTATTGATTAAGGATCTTGAATGCTATAAGACACAACTTGCAAATTTTGAAACAAAAGAAAAACGTGAACACAGTTTTGAAATCGCTTTTCAAAAGTCATATCTAAAAGAACAAGATTTAGAAAGACAGATACGAGAACTAGTCGCCTCCAAAAATGATTTGATTTCTCAAATTGATCAACAAAATTTTTAACACAAACAACACATTGACACTCTTACTTCAGAACTTCAAAAAAACCACGCTTGAGTTGTCTTCGTGTTAAACTGATTTTTCAGAATTCAAACAAACCTCGAGGAAGCGAGTTGATCTCTATTTTGATGAAATTGTCCATTTGCAAAACAAAATCAAAGATATTTAAAATGTTGTGTATAAACATGGTGAGTCAATCACAACAATTCAAAAGTTCACATTAAAGCCAAATCTCGATGGATATGGGCCAGATCTTGCTGTTAACAAACCACGTTTTTAACATAGAGCATTCAAGGCAAATCCAAAGTTGTATAGTGCCAAATATTTTGTTTGATGAATCAATTGCGCGTGTTGTTGAATATAATTGTAAAGAGGAACAAGATGCAGAAGACGAGAGTCGATTAAAAATGAAAAATGTTGAATATAACAAACCTTTTGATTATTCAAAATGGCCTCTCATTTGTTTTGTTCCGTAGCAGGATAAAACAAATACACCTTGGGTTATCATACATATTAATGAGTCTTCTTCTGATGTTGGTCCCGTTAAACCAGTTGCACAAATTAATGGTTATTTACCTTCTTCGAGTGAAATCACACCATTACCCGAAAGATGTCAAATCCTTAAATATTTTGATACATTCATGTCTGACATTGAACTTTGGAAAATGCAAGTGAACGTAATTCTGAAATAAAAGCTGCGACTTTTCAATCGGCTTATGCCATAGAACAACGAGAAATCTTTCAAAAACAGCTTTTACCACATGTTCATAATTTGCGTATGTGTGCAACATATTGGGAACGGTAACTTCAGAAAGAAGTTGGACAACTGAAAACAATTTTTAATGAAACAGAAGCATCAATTTTGAAAACAAAAAGTAAAAACAAACTTTATCGAAATCATGTTGATCAACTCTTGGAAGATGTTATATGTGCTGATACTATATCGATTGTGTTATATTATACTGCTACATCTGCTTGTGATAATATTGTTGTTGATTTTGTTGATAAGGAAAATGATAATGTGTCTCAAATCAAAACTTTGAAAGATGAAAATGAGCGTTTGTTAAATGAAATTTGTGAAGTACAACGTCGTGTTCAATGGTGTCAAAATGATTGTATTGATCGGGAAATTACTTTACAAAACAAACTCAACCAGTCGAGTAAAACATCTTTTGAACCGAAACTTGAACGATTGGATGATGAAAACGCGTCCTTAAAATGTCAACTTTACAAATATGAACAAGAAATTGAAAAATTCAAAAAGGAATACGGAACCATATTTGATTTGCTGAAAAAGACACATTTTAAAGAATCAAAATATCATAACGATTACATGGCTTACACCAAAGAAATAATAAATAGAAATGGTCATTTGCGTTCAGAAAATCAGGAATTAGAGCACACTATCATTGAGTTGAATCAAGAATTGGTGAAACTTAGGGAAGATAAATCTAGTAACACAAATGTCATTGCCCCTGGAATGTTTAAAATTGACACTAGGAAGCCCACTGACAAACCACAAGACACTAATGTGATTCCTTCCACTTCCACAGGAGTAGTTGCTTTCAATCCTAGCATTAGCACTTCACAGCTTAAGAGCACTCACAAGAAGAATAGAAAGTTGCAATGTAAGGGCGGATCACTTAAAGCCCCCGAAGTAGAAGATCATGCTAAGACTTTGAATAAAACACATGTTGCACCTGCTTTAGATATTGCGTTAGACAAATGTAATAGCAAAGGTGATGTAACGAATGTTGAATCTTTAAGTACTTTGGATTTTAAATTTGAAACCTCTTTTATTGTTTGTCGTAAAAGTATGCTCTCTGGTTGTCAAATTAATTGTGTTACTAAATCTATCTTGTCTCGTAAACGGAAACATAAGAATGGCATTATCTCTAGGCCCACTATTACTTCTAAGTCTGTGCTAGGTAAACCGCCTTCTACGGTTTCTAAATTAATCATTGATGAACCCATAGCACCATCATCACCTCTTAGGAAGATAACATCACCTAGTGCATTCACTAAGACTAAAGCATAAACTAGTTGGACTTGGCAGAGATGGTTACAAAGTACACCTGGCTATAAATGGTTACCCAAACTTATTAACATGTGTACTTCATCTGTATTTGTAACAGAACCCTCTATCTCTACAAGTTCCACCTCTACCTCTATTCCACATGTGTCGTCTATGTGTATTGCAGGTGATACAAATCATTCTCTCGATTGTTGATAGCGGCTATTCCCGGCACATGACAGGCAACCTCAAAATTTTATCAAACTTTGTTGCAAAGTTCATTGGCACTGTCAGGTTCGGGAATGATCACTTCGCGGCTATCATGGGCTACGGAGATTACATCAATGGGAACATTGAAATTAGCAGAGTTTATTATGTTGAAGGTATTGGAAACAACCTTTTCTCAGTCACTCAATTTTGTGATGGTGATTTGGAAGTTGCTTTTCGGAAGAAAACTTGTTTCATTCATGATCTACAAGGAAACGATCTCATGTCAGGAATATGTTCATCAAACCTTTACACAATCTCAATGCAAGACATGGTCGCCTCATCTCCCATTTATCTACTCTCTAAAGCAACATCAACAAAGTCATGGTTGTGGCATAAGAGACTTTCACATTTGAACTTCAAAACCATAACTGATCTTGCACAACACAAACTAGTTGAAGGTCTTCCCAGGTTTCGGTATTCAAAAGACCACCTATGCTCGGCTTGTGAACAAGGAAAAAGCACTTGTGCTCATTTTCCTTCAAAGGTTGAAAACAACACTCAGCATGTTCTTCACCTTCTTCACGTGGATTTGTGTGGCCCAATGCATGTGTAGACGATTAATGGCAAACGCTACATCCTCGTAATCGTTGATGACTACTCCAGATGGTCTTGGATTTATTTCCTTCGAAGTAAAGATCAAGCTCCATAAATGATCATCACCTTTCTCATGAAAATTCAAGTTCAGCTTCATAACACGGTCAGACAAGTTAGAACGGATAGAGGAACTGAATTTGTAAATCAAATTCTTTGAGAATATTATGAGAAAGTAGGGATTGAGCATCAAACATCAATTGCAAGAACACCTGAACAAAATGGAGTTGTCGGAAGACGAAACCATACGTTAGTGCAAGCTGCAAGAACGATGTTGATAAATGCTAAACTTCCAGATTACTTGTGGGCAAAAGCCGTATCAACTGCATGCTATACTCGGAACCGTTCATTGATCACTAAACGCCACCATAAAACACCTTATGAGCTTATCCATAACAAAAAACCGAACACAAAACACTTTCTTGTATTTGGAGCTCTCTGTTATCCAAATAATGATTGTGATGACTTTAGAAAGCTCAAGGCTAAAGCTGATATTGAAGCCTTTGTTGGATACTGTGAACATTCTAAAGGATATCGGATATGGAATCATCGTACAAAGTAAATTATGGAGACTATTCATGCTAATTTTGATGAGCTTACAGAAATGGCTTCTGAGCAAAACAGCTTAGAACCTAGACATAACCGTCTTAACTTCCCTCAATCATTAGTTGATCAAAACTTTCAACTCACTAGTCGTCAGATGGAAACATTGTTTGCTCCTCTATTCAATGAAGATTTTGATCAATGTGCTCCAGATGTATCAACTGTTTCCGTTGCTCAACCTGATAATATTCCTACAACTGATACACCTGAAACAACAACAACTGTTGCTGATGTACCCCCGATCAAATCTCCAACAATAGCTGAACAAACCGCTTCTAATGACAATGACCTAGTTGATGATCCTCTAAACCATAATGTACCTGCACCTACGGATTATGATGAAAATGCGTTTTTCAACCCTTTCTCATCAGAAATGGCAAATCCAGATATTGCTGAATCTTCTACCAGCCATCTGAATCCACCTAATCTGCACAATGTATATCAACACCAACCTTCAACACACCGATGGACCAAAGATCATCCTCTTGTTAATATTATTGGCAACCCAAACCAACCAATCGTAACCAGACAACGCCTTCAGACTGACGGAGAACATTGCATTTATGCACTCACCGTACGTCAAACCGAACCCAAAAACATTTAGAAAGCAATGACTTACGACAATTGGGTTGAATCTATGCAAGAAGAGCTGAACCAGTTCAAACGTTTAGAAGTATGGGAATTGGTCCAAAGACCAACAAGGGTCTATGTCATTGGTCTAAAATGGATTTGGAAGAATAAGGTGGATGCTGAAGGAACGGTAATTCGGAACAAGTCAAGTCTGGTGGCCAAGGGTTATCGTCAGGAAGAGGGTATTGGCTATGAAGAATCATTCATGCCAGTTGCTAGACTTGAGGCTGTACGGATTTTTCTGGCATTTGCAGCTCACATGAATATGACTGTCTTCCAAATGGACGTCAAAATCGCTTTTCTAAATGGTCAACTTCGAGAGACGGTGTATGTTAGCCAGCCGGAAGGATTCGTTGATCCAGAGTTCCCTAATCACGTCTACAAACTGAACAAGGCTCTCTATGGTCTCAAAGAATCTGTTGACCCTAAACTGTTCATTCAATATCACGGGGCACACATTCTAATTGTTCAGATTTATGTGGATGATATAATTTTTGCATCTACCCAAAAAAAAGTATTCAAATGCTTTTTCTAAACTAATGAAAACAAATTTTGAAATGTCAATGATGGGTGAACTTACGTTCTTTCTTGGACTGCAAGTTCATCAATCACCTCGTGGTATTTTCCTCAGTCAATCCAAATATGCTCTTGATATTTTGAAAAAACATGGTATGCAAACTTGTGACACCTATAATACACCAATGGCTCATACCAGTAAACTGGATGCTGATTTACATGAGAAACTGGTTGACCCTACCAAATACCGTAGTAATATTGGGTCTCTCATGTATCTAACAGCCAGTAGACCCGATATAGTATTTGCTGTATATCTATGCTCCCGTTATCAGTCAAGACCCACTGAGAAACACCTATCAGAGGCTAAAAGAATCCTCCAATATATCAAGGGAACCATTAACTTAGGGATCTGGTATCCGAAGGATTGTATCTCCGTATGCCGTGAGACCAAGCCACACTAAGAATAACAAGACTAGTGTTAAATCATGGAGTACTATGGTTCGTTTTGCCTATTACTTCTGTTACAATAAAGCATTTTTAACAAATAGTAGACTCAATTACTTTTTGTTAGAAAATTGGATCACAGTAATCTGAGAGTCGTGTAAGCACTTTCAGATTGAAGTATTTTGGTGGTTCTACCAAAATCTTAAATCGGATAAAAATCAGATTTTGAAACGAGAATATGTTTTGTAAGTTATGAAACGGAACCAGATTATGGAATATATGACCAATAAACTGCCAAACGGTTGTAACTGCCATAGCAGTTAATTAACAACTGAAACAGTAAAATTAACGGGCCTTGGACCCTGCTACTAGGGGAGCTGCCCCCGGACCCAATAGCCGCCTTGCGTACGAGATCTCTTACTAACCCTTTGGTTAAATGGTCGGCTAGATTCAGTTGAGTTCTTGCTAACCCTTTGGCTAACACTTTGGTTAAATGGCGCTGCCCCTTGGACCCCGAATGATAATCATAATAATGTCATACAAGTATGCACTCCGCATAACCCCGACTTATTAAACATTTATCACGATTACACATTGGTCATCTAAGTCAATCCATTACACTTAAATTACATTAGTGATGCAAAATCACCAACACTTTTAAAATGATAGGTGGTCTTACGGTTGATATTATACAAATTTCCCAATATGACCCATTTTCTGCAAACAACTTGTTGTCCCATTTTCATACTTGACTAAAACGACCAAAACGCGACTACCACATCCCGACACGGCATAAGAATTTCCAGAATATTTTAAAACAACATATAAATCGCTTTCATGAACATACTAGGTCTAAATGACCCGCGGAAACATATTTTATGAGGTTTGCAAACATCGGTTTTGACCCGTTTGTATACACTATAACACAATACTATAACATAGGACTTCAATACATTGTAATTTCACTTCAAATTACCAAAACACTTTGGCTCGACAACTTAAAGTAGTCTATTAATTTTTGTACTAGAGTTTGTAAATTTAGGCTTGCCGCTGATTATATTTTAAGTCCGTCATATTCTTTTAGATTTATTTCATTTGTTTTTTTATCCTTTAGCTTTCTTATAGTCCTCACTTACATAAGCAACTGTATTCCAAATTTAGCCGCCTTAAGTTAACTCTATCAATGCTTGTAACAGAAGAGTCTTCGATGAGCTAATACCTAGATTTATAATAGGAAAAAAAAGTACACACTACCTTATATTTGTATCACGAAGAGATGGTTCATTGATTAAAAGGATGCTTGGGATTGCTTATTATCTCAGCTGGGCTTTTCTACTTTTTTTTCATATGTGGAAAAACAATTTTCCCATCCCCAAACGGGGTTACTAGTCTCCCCAAACACGCTCTGACCCCCATCGCCCATCGGGGATCTGATCGAGGTGGCCTTTTTTGGCGCAATGCTCCACCAAACTTGCACCGTTCCACGTTTATAACTTTTACACCATTAGCAATATGATTTTGTATGATAACTTGAATAATCGAGAACCGATTAATGATTAATTACTAGCTGATTAAGTATATAGATATATATATGTTTCTGGATGGGTTTGGACGGGGAATCCTCGTTAAGGACCCAAACCCACCCCGTAACCTGATAAGCACATCCCCCTCCCTCCTCCTTCAATTTTCAGGTTTCCTCATCAGGTTCGGTTTTCTACATCCCTATACTTCATTCTATATCTGGTTTTTTTAAGCAGGCAAGCAATTTTTTGATGTGAGCTAAATGCAGGAAAGCTAGTTGTTAGTTAAAACAGTTAGTGACATGTGAGGTGCACATATCTAGCTTAGCTAGTCATGTGAGTTACACGTGTTTATCACCACTGCTATTGGCTAACAACCTTTCGTGCCAAAACACCCCTTATAAATACCAATTGTAATTCTCATTTGATTAGCTATGTGATAAGGGTTTAAAATGTACCTTTTTGAGGGGTCATTTAAGCCCTTATTTGATCACTTTTGTATCCGTTATTACTTAATATCGTTCTTTTTCACTTTTTAGGTCTCTTGAAGGCAAATTGCTGTAATGGCACTTATTTGGACGAAAAGGCGCGGTTATATGAAGAAAATGGCCAAAGTCAAGAATCGAGACACTCAAAGCTGCTGAATGACAAGGTGATGGCGTCACAGCTTATACGCGACGCCGTCCGAGGATTTTGTGACGGGACAGAAGCCAAAACTCTTATTTTCAAGTGACGACGTCCAGTTATAAAAGAGTAGGCCATCGCAACTCAGACGGCCTAGATTCAATCCAGACGGCGTCAGAAGCTAAGGAGGACGGCGTCACAAGCACAAGGTGACGCCATCGCAAGTCTAACGTGGCCAAGACGAAACCCTAATGACGGCGATCTGACGGCATCACAAAACATAAGGAGACGCCGTCACATATGTAATCTTATATATAGAATCCGAATTTTTCAGTATTAGTGGGTAGTCTTTTGGAGTAAAAACCTAAAACCGAACCAAGGCTGTCTTGTACAGTATTTTAGGGTTCCAAACCCTATCTTACATCAAGATAAGTTCTTCACTTCATTAATACAATTATGTCTTTGATTATTTGTGTGTATGCTTGCATGTTCTCCATGTCCGGCTAATTTATTTGTGTGTTTGCTTAGGGAATATGAAACTTAATTATTGAATATTGATTGGTTGTCTCTTATCTTAGTTGATTAATGATCTAGTAATGCAATAGGTCATTCGTTGAGTACTTAATGCTTGATTAAATCTTTGTGAACCTTAGAATATAACTCCTTGAGTAGTTGTAAGCTAAACCATCCAAAGAGTGCCTTAGAGTAAGAGTTTATTATCCCTAGTGGGTTTTGTAGACGAGACCCTTTGGTAAGTTCAAAGAGTTAGGGAGAAACGCATACCCTACAACTTTAGACACACAACGCAACTAAGAATAAGGACGTGACAATTCAACCACCAATAGGAGATAATTAAGGAGTAGTAAAACCTAAGTAAACACATCTTTAAACTATCATACGAGCACACAATAATTAGACATAGACTACATACACCTTAGGTTAGATGATTAGATAAATAGAGTAATCGGTAGCAATACCAACCCCCAAATCCAAACCCCGAGATTCGTACCTTTCAATTTCCTAAAAAACATAAAAAAATAAAAAAATAATCTTCCTCAACCCCAACCTTAGCGTAGTAACTTCTCACTAGCATTCCTATTCCCCTAGAGAACGATATCAATACCCGTGGATTACCCTAATTACTACACTACAACGATTAGGTTCACTGCCTAGGGTGTTATAAAACTTGCTCGAAGAAAAGGAAGTTCCTTTGACCCCGAACGACGCGTGTAGCGTTATCAAGTTTTTGGCGCCGCTGCCGGGGTATAGAACAGCTAGTTAGTAGTCCACCTCGTTTAGGTTCCTTTGCTTGATTCCTATCAAGTAGATTTTTCTCATTTTTTAGCTTTCTCTTAGTCTATCCCCAATCTTCATGACCTTTGTTCGTAAACCCCATCACTTTTCATCATGGAAGGTGATAACCAACCACCATTTCCCCCTACCAACCCCCTTAGACAACTTAGAACCCGCAGTTCCACCAAAACCCTTCTTGAACCGTTTGCAGAACCCGAAAGAGAGCTCAATAGGCGAAGAAAAGCTCTCCATGATTCGGAACCTCAAGGCACTTCCATCAACTTTGATGAAGTCACAACTGACGAGGAATCCGCTCATTCCCCACACTCCCCTGAAACCACCTCATTGACGATATGAGCCAACATGGTGAAGAGATTCCCGCCACTCCGGTCAATGGGCCCATCAATCCTCCTAAAGCAAAATCCCTTGGAGAATACTCTTCCCCTTCTGCATCTGGATTTACTAGTGCCATTGTCTACCCTTCAGAACAAGTCAATGAGGTATTGCATGCCTCTGACATTTGGCTTATCCAAAATGCATGTCAATTCAATGGATTTTCTAGCGAAAACTCAATCCACCACATCAAACAATTTTTAAAAATTGTTGATGCTATCTATGCCGACGGAGCATCCAAGGAGACATCTAGACTCCGGTTTTTCCCATTTTCTCTTCAAGGACAGGCCAAGGAGTGGCTCGATAAGCTCCCTCCAAAGTCTATTTTTACATGGGAGCAACTCACAACCATGTTCACTAAGAAGTTCTTTCCCCCTGGAAGACTTGCAGTAATTAGGAGCAAAATTCTTCACTTCCATCAAACAGATGGAGAATCTATCGTTAACTCCTGGAATCGCTACAAAGATCTTATTCAACAAGCCCCACACCATGGTATCAACCTTTGGTTTCTTGTTCAAATCTTTTACGACAATATCTCCCGTAAAGATCAAAAAGGCATTGACTTCTCAATTGGCCGAAGAATCTCTAATCTCACTGCAGAAGAAGGGTGGAACCGCATTGAGGAATACATTCAATACCAAGACAACCATTGGAATGAGCCAGTAAATGCTATGAGTGTCTCTACTTTCTTGAATAACTTATCTTTCGATGATCGGATTAAGAAAGCACAAGAGAAGCTTGCATACCTCACAAAATCGCCAGAACCAAAAAGGTTGTTTAACCCATACCTTATATGCGACATTTGTTGGAGGGCCACATGAGAATGATGAGTGTGATGATACACACCAAGAGAGCGTCTTCCTTTCCAGTCATGATATTTATGATGACCCTTCACTCCTCACATTCTATCAAAACGATGAATGCAACCCTTGGGGAAATCTTAAATGGAAAAATGAAGGAAAGGGGGGATCTGAATACACCATCTGTGATGAATTTGAAGAAAAACTCGGGCAGTTTACCATAGAAGGGGCGACAATTTTAAAAGGTCTTGAGGGATTTATTCAAGAGCAGCAAGCAGAATTAGAAAGTCAATTCGCCACCCTCCACAAAAGAATAAGCGAATCTGGCCCAGCCCATCACGATCCAACTTGCGCTATCACTACTCGATCAGGAATTACTACCAAGGATCCCCCGCATCCTGACCGAAATTCCACCACCAGGGAACCTGTAGTAGGAAATGAAGCAACTCCTGAACCTCCTTCAACTCCTCACGACCCCCCTCCACAAACACCGGCACCTGCCCAACGACCAACCCTCGCACAGATTCCGTATCCCTCTCGTTTGAAGAATCAAAAGGCTGAAGAAGACAATGAGAGAGCATTGTCTTATTTAAAGCGAACTTCCGTCAACATACCACTTCTTGACGTATTCTATCACATCCCTAAACATAGCAAATACTTCAAGAGGTTAATATCTAATCGGAAGAAACTTGAAGGGTTGATTTCATTAGGAGAAGAATGCTCGGCTATCATCCAGAAAAGCCTGCCCAAGAAGAAAGAAAATCCAGGCAGTTTCACCATCCCTTGTTCAATAGGGGCACTCTCTATGAAAAATGCCTTGGCAGATCTTGGGGCTAGTATTAACCTGATGCCTCATTCCTTATTCCTCAAACTCGGATATTCAGGACTGAAACCAACCAGGATGAGTATTCAACTAGCTGATCGATCAATCAAATATCCCATTGGGGTTTGTGAAAATGTCCTTGTAAGAGTAGGAGAATTTAAGTTTCCAGTTGATTTCATGATTTTAGAAATGGAGGAAGATAACTCAGTCCCGATAATCCTTGGGAGACCTTTCTTAGCTAAAGCTCGTGCTATTATTGATGTTCATGATGGTAAACTCACTTTACGAGTGGGGTCCGAGAGCTTAACCTTCGACATCAAGGATTCTATGAGTCACTCATCCTCCTACGATCACCCTATTTATTTTGTTGAAGAAGTTGATGAATTTGTTGATGATATAGATGGCTGCATCGATGAGTATCTATTAAACGAATTCATAAGTGATGACAACAACCCAATAGGTGACAACGAGGAAATTGAGATGGTTGGAGCTGTTTCCTTTTACCCGCGTAAGGAAGAAATTGAACCCCTTGAGCTGCAGAAACCAGAAAACAAGCTAAAACCATCAATCAAGGAACCACCTACTTTAGAACTAAAAGATCTCCCAACCCATTTAGAATACGCCTTCCTTCAAGGAAAGGACCAACTCCATGTCATCATAAGCTCGTCACTGACCACTGGACAAAAAGAGATGCTCTTGGAAGTTTTAAAGGAATACAAGGGAGTGATCGCATGGAGTGTGGCTGACATTAAGGGTATTGATTCTACATTTTGCACCCATAAAATCCTCATGGAAGAAGATTACAAACCTACCATTCAGCTGCAGAGAAGGGTCAACCCTAACATCAAAGAGGTAGTAAAGAAGGAAGTCATCAAGCTCCTCGATGCCGGCCTTATCTACCCCATTTCGGATAGCCCATGGGTCAGCCCAGTCCAGGTAGTTCCAAAAAAGGGAGGAATGACAGTTGTGAAGAATGAAAAAGGTGATCTAGTGCCACAAAGAACGGTTACGGGTTGGCGTGTTTGTATCGACTACAGAAAGTTAAATGATGCCACCCGAAAAGACCATTTTCCCCTGCCATTCATTGACCAAATGCTCGAAAGGTTAGCCGAGCATGAGTACTACTGTTTCCTTGATGGCTTTTCAGGATATTTTCAAATTCCCATTGCCCCTGAAGATCAGGAAAAGACTACATTTACATGCCCATACGGGACGTTTGCCTACAAGCGAATGCCCTTCGGGTTATGTAACGCACCTGCCACTTTTCAGCGATGTATGATGGCCATATTCCATGAATTAATTGAAGACAACATGGAAATTTTCATGGATGATTTCTCGGTATTTGGAAATTCCTTCGACCTTTGTCTTTCCAACCTTAGGAAGATGTTGAAACGGTGCGAAGAAACTAATTTGGTTCTAAATTGGGAAAAATTTCATTTCATGGTGAAAGAAGGAATTGTCCTAGGACATAAAATTTCTGGAAATGGAATTGAGGTCGATAGAGCAAAAATCGAAGCGATATCCAAACTCCCCTATCCTACCACCGTCAAAGCCATTCGTAGCTTTCTAGGTCATGCGGGTTTTTATCGAAGGTTTATTAAATACTTCTCGAAAATTTCCCGGCCAATGACACAGCTTCTTGTTAAGGATGCCCCTTTTGATTTTTCTGGAGAATGCAAGGAAGCATTCAACCGATTAAAGAAGGATCTTACTCAGGCACCTATAATGGTCACCCCTGATTGGTCTCAACCATTCGAAATCATGTGCGATGCAAGTGATTATGCTGTAGGCGCCGTGCTTGGCCAAAGGAAAGAGAAGCATTTCCAACCAATCTACTATGCTAGCAAAACCATGAATGTGGCACAAGAAAATTACACAACTACCGAGAAAGAGCTTTTAGCTGTGGTTTTTGCTTTCGACAAGTTCAGGCAGTATCTCGTTCTTTCTAAGACTGTCGTCTTCACTGATCACTCTGCCCTGCGCTATTTGTTCTCCAAGCAAGATGCAAAACCCCGACTAATTAGGTGGATTCTATTACTTCAAGAGTTCGACATTGAAATACGAGATAAAAAGGGGGCTGAAAATCTTGCTGCCGATCATCTGTCACGTTTGGAAAACCCTGATCTTGAGGAACTCGATCATACCGAGATTCGCGACTCTTTTCCCGAGGAACGGCTAATGGCAATTAAGGAGATTGAGCCATGGTATGCAGACTATGCTAATTATCTGTCCAGTAGAGTTTTGCCAAACTACATGACCAAGCAAGATAAGAGGAAATTCTTCACTACGCTAAAACATTACTTCTGGGATGAGCCCTTCCTATTCCGCATATGCCACGATCAAATTATTCGACGTTGCGTGGCCGGAAGGGAGATTGATCGAGTTCTGAAGGAATGCCATGCGGGACCATCTGGAGGACATCACGGTGTAAATGTCACGGCATGAAAGGTTTTCGATGCTGGGTTCTACTGGCCTACTATTTTTTGAGACGTTAAGAGATTAGTTCAAACGTGTGATGCATGCCAACGATCGGGAAACATCTCGCGAAGGGATGAATCACCTCAGAATTATATCCAAGTCTGCGAAATATTCGATGTTTGGGGCATAGACTTCATGAGACCCTTTCCATCATCCGAAGGAAATGAATACATTCTCGTAGCTATTGATTATGTATCAAAATGGGTGGAGGCTCAAGCTCTTAGAACTAATGATGCGAGGGTAGTTATTCATTTTCTTAAAAAGCTCTTCGCACGATTCGGGATCCCCAAGGCATTGATCAGTGATAGAGGAACCACTTTTGCAATGCTCAAATGGAGAAGGTAATGAAGAAGTACGGTGTTCCACATAGATTTTCTACCGCATATCATCCTCAGACGAATGGACAAGTAGAAAACACGAATAGGGCATTGAAACGGATACTTGAAAAAACGGTCCACCAGAATAGAAAAGATTGGGCATTCAAACTGGATGAGGCACTCTGGGCATTTAGAACTGCTTACAAAACACCTATCGGAACAACCCCATTTCGCTTAGTATACGGGAAGGCGTGCCACCTTCCTATTGAACTTGAGCAAAAAGCATATTGGGCACTTAAGGCTTGTAATATGGATTATTCTGAGGCAGGGTCAAATAGATTCTTACAGCTTCAAGAATTGGATGAACTAAGGCTGGAAGCATATGAATCGTCGATCACATACAAAGAAAGAGCAAAGAAATGTCATGATCAACGAATAAAGAATCCTAAAGAGTTTTTGGAAGGAGATAAGGTGCTCTTGTATAATTCAAGACTGCGGTTATTTCTGGGAAAACTCAAATCGAGATGGTATGGACCTTTTTCAGTAAAAAAGCAGATGAGCAATGGAGCGGTGGTACTACTAGACCACGATGGGGGGGGGGGGAATTTACCGTAAATGGACAACGTGTGAAACATTATCAGTTAGATAAGAATGACATGGTGAACGATGAAGATATTGTTTTAGAAGGAGAAGACGGTAATGAAGTCACGTGAGGGCACGACTACGAGTCTAGCTACAAGACTCTTAAATAAAGAAAAGCGCTTCGTGGGAGGAAACCCATTCTTAATTGTTTGCTTGTTAGTGTCATATATCTTTTATTAATTGTTTATTCTCATTTTAAATTTGTAAAAATGCTTTATTTTGTTTTTAACCCCGTCTTAATTGCATATAAAGGTATTTTACATAAAGGATAAGTGTAGGGGGGATTACACACGTTTTCAAAAGAAACGTAAACATGAGAATAACAATTCATTAAAAGATATATATGTGTGTTTGTTCGAGTCAAATGCTTGTATCGAGTCATAATGGATGTTTTGTAGAAATTTTTCCAGATTCTAAAGATGTAAATTTTCCAGAATTTTTTCAGAAAATCGCAGACCAGTTTTTGTCAGGATAACCTGACGGCGTCAGGATTGCAACCTGACGGCATCAGGAAGGAGTAAAAACAATAGATTACTTTTTTCTCGTTTTCTGAGCTACTTATAAATTTTTGGAATTTCCAGGTCTTAATTTTCCAGAAATTCTGTAAACATCCATTCCACAAGCATTATATCCTAGTTTAGTAGAGTCTTATATATATTATTACCGCCGATTTTACGCGAGGGTTTCGTTGTTTTTCTTCAAATGTGCAGGTTTCATTTATCAAGAAGAAGAAACAAAAAGATTGGAAGGAGCTTTTCACGCACACATTCTTCTTGGAAAGGATTTAACCACTATTTCACACACGGATCTTACCGAGCTAATTAGGGGAGTACTAGTTTCTTTCGTTTTTCATTACCTTCCATTATCATAACTTTGATACTTTCGGGGAACATTGGGGACAATGTTCAGTTTAAGTGTAGGGAGGGAAAACAAAACTGGAACTTTGAAACTATGCTTATCCTTGATTATTTGCTTTGTCCAATTGTATTTGTGTAATAAACCATGAGAAAATGTCGGTTAGGGTAATTTTGGCACCAAATTTTTAATTTTTCATGACATATAGGAGTGGGCCATTAGTTTTAACAAAAGCGTCTCACAGATATGAAGTTATATGACTAGCACAAAAACCCTTTACCACCTAAATTCCACCCAAAATGTGAGGATCGCCCTTAGATTAGTAGGAATTAAAAGCATTCATCTTCAATGCTTAGAGTGTGAACCGGTAGTATATTAAATTCTAGAACTTGTTTTGTGATGCATTCCGAGATCGCTAGTAAGACTACACTTGTGTAGTTAGGAATAACTAAATGATAAGAGGCATTAGGATAACCCTTGTTTGATACCCGTAATATAATTACTTCTTCCACATCGGTTGAGTAATTCCCCCACACCCTTTGCGTTGTACTCATTTTTAGTACACGATACCCCTAGTTAACCCCTCAGAGCCTATCCTTTTCGCGGTTCTCGTGATGTTTCGGTTTTCCGGAATATCAATGAAGAGCATTGTTTACACCACACCCCCAAATATACACCCAAATCGCCTTAGCCTACCCTGTATGCACTCACTTTTAGTGCATTATTGTTATCACCCTAAACCCTTAGTTCAATTATCTGGTTGCTTGCATGAGTTGCTAAGTTGAGTCATATCCTTTGTACACAGTTTTGGGACGATTGGGACTCATGGGAAAAAGTTAAAGTTTATAAAATGATTGAAAGGGAACGTTAATTTCCCTAATTTGAGTAATAGCATACCCCAAGTGTTTTGATCTTTTCAATTCGGGTCAAATTAGTATTAGAGTAATAAAAACTCAAGTGTAGGGATGTGCTTATAAATCCCTATCATTTTGATGTTACCATAGAGGATGGTAGAGTTAAAGTGTATGAAAAAAAAAAAAAAAAAAAAAAAAAAGAAGAAGAAAAAAAAGAGAAAAAAGAAATAAAAAAATAGAGTGAAAAAAAAACATACGGGCTACCATCCTACATCTATCTTTAAATTTATGTTTGTTTGTTTCAGTTATCTAGAGTTTAGAGTGTCGAGTCTTGGCTTAGCAACGCCATTCTTCATATACTTGCAACATAGAGATTTTTGACTTGCCACCACTAAATAGCCTATCCCACCATACCCTTTGTTTCCCTACCGTAAGCCTAACATTACAACCCTTTAAAGACCTCATTGATAGTCTTTCCTAGGTGCTTACTCCAAAGCGATGGAGGTTTGATCTATTCTCAAGCCTATGGTAATTTATGTGCTAGGACCGGTTAATGAGTGTTTATCTTCCATTTCCAACTTGTTATATTTCATATACACCCGAGAGAGATGTGAGTATCCAAACACCCCATGTGAGGTGCTAGTATGTAATTTCCGTGCTTGTTATGACTTTTGCGGGGCTTATATGTGTTGTGGACTGTTTTAAACCAATGCTTCATGACCCCTAACTTATAAATTAATTGGCTAAAAGCACATTTGCTTGAGGACAAGCAAATACCAAGTGTAGGGATATTTGATAAGGTTTTAAAATGTACCTTTTGAGGGGTCATTTAAGCCCTTATTTGATCACTTTTGTATCCGTTATTACTTAATATCGTTCCTTTTCACTTTTTAGGTCTCTTGAAGGCAAATTGCTGTAATGGCACTTATTTGGACGAAAAGGCGCGGATATATGAAGAAAATGGCCAAAGTCAAGAATCGAGACACTCAAAGCTGCTGAATGACAAGGTGACGGCGTCACAGCTTATACGCGACGCCGTCTGAGGATTTTGTGACGGGACAGAAGCCAAAACTCTTATTTTCAAGTGACGACGTCCAGTTATAAAAGAGTAGGCCATCACAACTCAGACGGCCTAGATTCAATCCAGACGGTGTCAGAAGCTAAGGAGGACGACGTCACAAGCACAAGGTGACGCCGTCGCAAGTCTAACGTGGCCAAGACGAAACCCTAATGACGGCGATCCGACGGCGTCACAAAACATAAGGTGACGCCGTCGCATATGTAATCTTATATATAGAATCCGAATTTTTCAGTATTTGTGGGTAGTCTTTTGGAGTAAAAACCTAAAACCGAACCAAGGCTGTCTTGTACAGTATTTTAGGGTTCCAAACCCTATCTTACATCAAGATAAGTTCTTTACTTCATTAATACAATTATGTCTTTGATTATTTGTGTGTATGCTTGCATGTTCTCCATGTCCGGCTAATTTATTTGTGTGTTTGCTTAGGGAATACGAAACTTAATTATTGAATATTGATTGGTTGTCTCTTATCTTAGTTGATTAATGATCTAGTAATGTGATAGGTCATTCATTGTGTACTTAATGCTTGATTAAATCTTTGTGCTTGAGTAGTTGTAAGCCAAACCATCCAAAGAGTGCCTTAGTGTAAGAGTTTATTATCCCTAATGGGTTTTGTAGACGAGACCCTTTGGTAAGTTCAAAGAGTTAGGGAGAAACGCATACCCTACAACTTTAGACACACAACGCAACTAAGAATAAGGACGTGACAATTCAACCACCAATAGGAGATAATTAAGGAGTAGTAAAACCTAAGTAAACACATCTTTAAACTATCATACGAGCACACAATAATTAGACATAGACTACATACACCTTAGGTTAGATAATTAGATAAATAGAGTAATCGGTAGCAATACCAACCCCCAAATCCAAACCCCGAGATTCGTACCTTTCAATTTCCTAAAAAACATAAAAAGATAAAAAAATAATCTTCCTCAACCCCAACCTTAGCGTAGTAACTTCTCACTAGCATTCCTATTCCCCTAGAGAATGATATCAATACCCGTGGCTTACCCTAATTACTACACTACAACGATTAGGTTCACTGCCTAGGGTGTTATAAAACTTGCTTGAAGAAGAGGAAGTTCCTTTGACCCCGAACGACGCGTGTAGCGTTATCACTATGAAATAGTAAAATTCTCTTTTAGCATCTCAATTCTTAGCATTTTTTATCTTCTCTCATTTCTATCTCTCAACCCTCACAATTCTGTTACAATCATAATCATAATTCAGTTACAATAATTCACAATTTAATCAATAAAACTTCTCTTATCTCCATATGTTCTTTGATTATCTGTATTTGGATCCTATCAAGTGGTATCAAGAGCCTTTCCTGGCAATTGTATCAGTTGTTTCGATTGTTTTTCTGGTAACTCTGCTTTTCTCCGGCGTAACCTGTTACTTTTCCGGTCAAATTCCGGCAAGTAACTTCCAAGAATCCGTTCTAGTACATTGGTACACTGATTAGTTGTATGTTATCCGTCACAAATAAGACCAAGTGTCAAGTACTCATCGCGTTCACAAGAACAGCGCATCAGTGCCTAAATCCTCTGTTCTCAAACTAATGAACAATTTTGATTGACTTGATTTGGCCAAGAACGGTTAAAGTTGTTAGGTTGTTACTCAATTGAAGGGTAGGAGTGATAACTAACAGCAATTTTCACAATCAAAAAGATATAACAATACAACACTTCACCAGCATTTGAGCTGGAGTGTTACAACCACCAGTGACTGCTAAATCATTACCAGCAGCTGTGAAGGCTTTGCAAGCCACTGTGAGAGATTTATTGGCACAAAATCAGAATTTAATGCTTTGCAAAATTTGATGGCTCGTGAAGGAACAAGCCATAACAAAGGATATCAATATGGGAGGATGGCTAAATTGGAGTTCCCAAGATTCAATGGACAGGATTTCAAAAGGTGGCTTTTCAGGTGTAAATAGTTCTTAAAGATTGATGGAGTCTTGGATGAAATGAAAGTTGAATTGGCTTCAATGCACCTTTATGATAGAGCCCTAACTTGGCATGAACAACACATTAGGAAGCATGGTGATGGTACTTCCTGGGAGTTGTATGAGTTAGAAGTATCGCAGAGGTTTGGTGCAATTTATGAGGATCCAATGGTGGATTTGAAAATTTTGAAGCAAGATGGAACAACGCAACAATATCAATAGTTGTTTGAAGAGATCTTAAATAGGGTGGATTTGTCTGAGTCATATGCTATGAGTTTATTCATTGGGGGTTTGAAGAAGGAAACCAGTTTGCCTTTTAGAATTTTTAAACTCATTACCTTGACTTATGTGTTTGCTATGGCTAAGTTGCAAGAAGCCACAAATGTTGCTCTCAAACCAAGGTATACTCAACCTACCAAATCTGTTCCAAAATATGTGCCTAATACTAGTCATTTTGCCAATAAGAATGTGTATGTGCCACAAAATCCTGTTAATGTGATTGGTAATAATGCACCACTAGCCAAGAATGTGGGAAATAAACCTTATAGGTTGACTCAGAAAGAAATGGAGGAAAAAAGAGCTAAGAACCAATGTTTTTATTGTGATAGAAAGTATGTGCTTGGCCATAAGTGCAGTGGGCTGTTGTTTTCCCTAGAAATTTTGGTAGATAGGGATGACATGTTGAATATGGAAGAAGAGGTTGAGTTGCAATGTGCTGAAGGGGTGTTTGGACATGAATAATGAGACTGTAATTTTGAATGAGGAACAATTTGAGTGTCCAAATGTGTTTCTAATGCCTGTACAACCTCAAATATCTCTTAGTGCTTTGTGTCGAGTCAACACCTATCACACTATGAGGGCCACATGACAGTTTGACAATCAATCCTTTAGTATTTTGGTTGATAGTGGAAGCACTCACAATTTTTTGGACATTACTACTCTTAAACAAATGGGTTGCCAATTAAAACAGACCTAACCTTTGCAAGTTTCAATAGCTGGGGGTAGCAGCCTTACTAGTAGTCAAGAGTGCAAAGGTTTTGTTTGGCAGATGCAGGGCGAGACATTTCAGACCAATGTTATGTTACTTCCTTTGGGGGTGTGAAATGGTCTTAGGAGTACAATGGTTATCTACTTTGGGAGATGTTTTGTGCAACTTTTTGAAGTTGAGAATGCAGTTTACGCACAAAGGCAGAAAAGTGGTCAGTAATGGTACTTCACAGCCTGTGGTCAAATGGATGGATGGAAAAAGGATGAAGAATGGTGGTAATGCTAGTTTGTACTCAATGTCAATGTGTGTACCCTACAAATGGTGTCCAAGCTGAACTCTAAGGGTCAAATGTTGAAAAGGTGCATCCTAGTTTGATTTTGCTGTTGGAAAAATATGAAAGTGTGTTTGTTGTTCCAAAGGGTTTACCACCAAATAGAAAACATGACCACATGATTCCCTTGAAATATAATACATCACCCATAAACATCAGGCCTTATAGGCATCCTCCTACTCAGAAGGATGCCATTGAAGAAATGGTGAAAGAATTGCTTGAAAGTGGGGTCATAAGAAGTAGCCACTGTCCATTCTCATCACCCATTGTTATGGTCAAGAAAAAATATGGGTCATGGAAAATGTATGTTGACTATAGGGAATTGAATAAGCAAACTGTGAAGGACAAATTCCCCATTCCTATCATAGAAGAGCTCATAGATGAATTGTTTGGAGCTAAGGTGTTTACTAAGTTAGACTTAAGGTCTGGCTACCTTCAAATTAGGATGTGTGAGGTGTTTGCAGCATACCTTAGAAAATTTGTATTGATATTCTTCGTTGACATTTTGGTGTACAGTAAGGACATGGAGGAACATCTGCAGAACTTGAATATGGTTCTCAATACTATGCAGTCACATGAGTTGTTTGCCAAAGCTAGTAAATGTGTGTTTGGGATAAATCAAGTGGAGTATCCGGGACATGTGATTTCTAGAATTGGAGTTTCTACTGAACCATCTAAGATCAAAGTAGTCCAGGATTGGCCAATACCTGTGAATATCAAGAAGTTGAGAGGTTTACTTGGTCTCACAGGCTATTATAGAAGATTTGTGAGGAACTATGCTGCTATAAGCAAACCCTTGATAAAATTGCTTAAGAAAAATTCTTTTGGTTGGAGTAAAGCAGCACAAGAAGCCTTTGATAAGTTGAAATTAACCATGGTTAGTGCTCCTATTCTAGCTCTTCCTAACTTTGATGCAAAATTTATAGTTGAGATTGATGCATCAGCTGAAGGTATTGGTGCAGTTCTGCAGCAAATGGGCATCAAATTACTTTCTTAAGTAGAACCTTGTCATTTAGGCACAAAGGTTTATCTACTTACGAAAAAGAATTATGGGCAGTGGTGTATGCATTGGAGAAATGGAGAGGCTACTTACTAGACAGGCACTTTAAGATCAAGAATGATCACTCCAGTCTCAAATATTTGATGGAACAAAGGTTAAATACTCCTTTTCAAATCAAGTGGCTACCAAAGTTGTTGGGATATGATTATGAGATACTCTACAAAAAGGGTTGTGAGAATGTAGTAGTTGATGCTTTGTCCAGATCACCTATTCCATCACTAAACACTATGCTAATCTCTGACATATCTAATGACTTGTTACAAAGGATTCAAGGAAGTTGGGTAACTGATCCAAGTTTTTAACACATCATTAGTAATCTGCAAGTTGGTACTTTTGCTAATTCAAAGTTTGTTTGGGAAGATGATCAGTTAAGGAGAAATGGTAAGTTGTTGATTAGTTGTGACAAAGTTTTGAGGCAAGAGTTGCTTAAGTACTTTCATGATAAGCCTATGGGTGGTCACTTAGGAGTAGAAGCTACTTATAAAAGGCTCAAGTCTATGTTCTATTGGAAGGGAATGAAAGTTAATAAAAGAGTATGTGAGAATTGTTGGTTGTGTAACGCCCAGAACAGGGTAAGAAAATCAAAGGCAGCAGCAATACCACTAGGTGGTTACCGGATATCACTTGGAATCGTGTAATCACTTTCCAAAGTAAACTATTCGATCCTAATGCCTGGGTTACATGAATATCTACTTGGGATAAGACCAAAGTTAGTTATAGAATTAGGCACAATTTAATAACCCGTGCGCTTATAAGTGTTTATGTTATCTGTTTGTTTCTCTGGATATCAGTATGTTTTCCAGTGTGTCTTCAAGCAGATGAAGTTCATCTCTATTTATAGTAGAGAATACTCACTCCTAGTCAATGGACATTATGTCTGATTAATGGCCAATTAATCACACATAATAAGCCTCCATTATCATAGGAATAGTGGTTACATGACCAATTAAACGTGGTCATAAAGCAGTCATAACAGTCACTTGAATGAGTGAAAGCTGTTACAAATAATCACTGCAACACTACTAGTAGAAACCATTACACTAGCAGCAGGAACCAAACACTACCAGTAGGAACCATCAGCATGAACCATTACACTAGTAGCACGAACCATAACACTACCAATAGGAACCATCAGTTACTACACTAGCAGTGGTAACCAATACACTAGCAGTGGAAACACCGGCTATCAGTACTAACTTAGCACTATCCGTACTAACTTAGCACTACCAGTACAACCACTATTGAGTCAGGGTGTTCAGGGACCTCATGGGTGTACACTCCGTACCTCCTTACCCAAAACAGGTGTGAACTAATCCCACAAGTGCGCTAAATTTTCCAACAATCCTCCCCAAATTTAGTTCACTTCTTTTCAAGAAAAACAAACGTCAAACAAAACATGTGCATAAACGAAAATATCATGAGGATTGAATTTCCATCTTAGTACATTACACGTTCAAATATTCGAGAATCAGGGTGTTCTAAGAATTGAACCCTTCAACCTATTTGAATACCTGAAGATAAAATACACACAAGTTTTCAAACACTTAACAGCTCGTGACACTATACATGCCATGTGTCCATATCCAAATTCATAAATGTTGTAAAAGCTAAAAGTCCAAAGCTTCCTGAAGCGGCAAAACTTCAACATTTACATAGGTGGTTCCTCTTAATTCAAGCTCCTGCCAAGCACTTTTTCAAATAAAATTAACCATTAAGAAGTAAAGACTTCATCCTTCTTTCAGCAGGTTCTGAGCACAACCTTGGGATGTAAAATAAACATGTGCTCCAGTCAAGTGAATGTTCAGCTTTCCACATTGAACTCAGCTCCCATGTTTCCACAGGAGGGAGTTGGGTGTCCTAGCATTCAGTGACTAAGTTGGACTTAAACCCATCCCTTTAGCAGACTTTATAACCAAGTCTCTAGTTAATCCCTTCGTCAAGTGATCAGCTAAATTTTGTTGAGATCTAAAAAACTCTATAGATACCACCTCATTCATGATAAGCTCACGAATCATGCTATGTCTGACACCTAAGTGTCTAGACTTCCCATTGTACATCTGGCTATAAGCCTTAGCCAATGTAGCTGCACTATCACAACGGATATAAATAGGTGCTATAGGTTTGGGCCACAATGGAATCTCAAGAATCAAGTTTTTCAACCATTCAGCTTCTTTGCCAGCAGCTGCTAAGGCTACAAATTCAGATTCCATTATTGAACTAGTGTTGCAAGTTTGCTTCTTGGATGCCCAAGAAATTGCACCTCCACCAAGTAGGAATACCCAGCCACTGGTAGACGAATTGTCTTCAGTGTTACTGATCCAACTTGCATCAGTGTATCCTTCTAATACTGAAGGATAACCAGTATATGAAAGACTATAGTCCATAGTTCCCTTCAGATACTTCAGTACCCTCTGAATTGCTTGCCAGTGATGAGCACTAGGATTACTAGTATACCTGCTCAATTTTCCCACTGCAAAAGCAATATCAGGTCTTGTACAAGTCATGGCATACATTAGGCAGCCAATTACCCTAGAATAATCAAGTTGAGATACAGCTTTGCCTTTATTAGGAATCAACTTCTCACAAGTATCCATAGGTGTACTCACTGGAGTACAATCAAAGTAATTGAATTTCCTCAACACCTTCTCAATATAATGAGACTGAGAGATAGAAATTCTTTTACTTTCATGTTTAATCCTTATACCAAGGATAACATCAGCCTCCCCCATGTCCTTCATGGAGAACCTTGATGACAAAAATTCCTTTGTTAGGTCAACCTGATTTTGGTCAGTGCCAAAGATCAGCATGTCATCAACATATAGACAAATGATGACTCCTTTACCAGATTCATCAAATTTGCTATACACACATTTGTCAGACTGGTTAAGAACATAACCACTAGACAAAACCACTTCATCAAATTTTTGATGCCATTGCTTAGGTGCCTGCTTCAGTCCATAAAGAGACTTAATCAGTTTACACACCTTGTTTTCATTGCCAGGCAAGATGAAGCCCTGAGGTTGGTTCATATAAACCTCCTCATCCAATTCACCATTTAAGAAAGCTGTCTTCACATCCATCTGATGAATAATCATATTGTGAATTGATGCCAAAGCAATCAGCAGTCTTATGGTACTGATATGAGCCGCAGGGGCATAAGTATCAAAATAGTCTATTCCTGACTTTTGTTTAAAGCCCTGAATGACTAGTCTAGCCTTGAACTTTTAAATAGTTCCATCTACCTTCATTTTCTTTTTGAAAATCCATTTGCAACCCAGAGGTTTGCAACCAGGAGGTAGATCAACCAACACCCAAGTGTTGTTCCCCATGATGGAATCCATCTCATCATTGATTGCTTCTTTCCAGAAAGCAATATCGTGGGACTTCATTGCTTCTTCAAATGTCTTGGGATCATCCTCAACAATGAAGCAATAGGAGTATTGGTTAGAGACCTCATCCCTTGTTCCTTCAATTAAGTATAATTGAAACTCAGGTCCAAATGACTTTAGAGTCCTGACCCTTTTGCTCTTTCTAAGCATAGGTTCAGGTTGTTGAACCACAACCTCATCAGGGACCTCTGATGATACTTCATCAGGGACCTCTGATACACCAGTGTCATGAGTTCCATTAGGAATCCTCTGACTTGGTCTAGGGACTGATGCGAATCTATTCTCATCAAAGTTTGCATCCCTTGATTCAATTATGGAGTTAATTGAAACATATTCATTAGGTTCAATAACATAGAACCTAAAAGCCTTGGAATGCTCAGCATATCCAACAAAAATGAAATTAATGCCTCTTTCACCTAAAGTTTTCAACTTTGGATCAGAGAGTCTTACAACAGCCCTACAACCCCAAACCCTAAGATAGTTCAGGTTGGGTTTCCTTTTAGTCCAGAGTTCATAAGGGGTAACCTTGTTCCTTTTGTTGGGAACCCTATTTAATAAATAGCAAGCTGTTAACATAGCTTCACCCCAAAACCCTCGACTCAGTCCTGAATAGGACAACATGGAATTAACCATCTCCTTCAGCACCCTGTTTTTCCTTTCTGAAATACCATTTTGCTGAGGAGTATAGGGAGCAGTCGTTTCATGGATTATACCAACAGACTAAAAATACTGAGTATCCATGTACTCACCTCCCCTATCAGTCCTTAATCTTTTGATCCGGGACCCAAGTTGCAATTCAACTTCAGTTTTAAATACTTTGAATTTATCTAATGCTTCATCCTTAGTATGTAATAGATAGACATAAAAAAACCTAGAAGCATCATCAATAAATGTCACAAAGTATTTCTTATTCCCCAAAGAGGGAGTGGCATGCAAATCACACAGGTCACTGTGTATAAGCTCCAAGACTTTAGTCTCACGACTAACACCTTGAAAAGGTTTCTTGGTTATCTTGGTCAACATACAAGTTTTACACTTTTCAGTGTCTATGTCAAATGCTGGGATTAACCCATCCTTAGACATATCTTGCATCCTTTTATAGTGAACATGGCCAAGTCTAGCATGCCATAGGGTAGAGTCAGTCAGGTCAGAGGTAGTCACAAAGGCTGAATTAACACTATCAGTGACAATATTAAGCCTAAAGATTTGATTACATAAATAACCAAAAGCAATAAAAACACCATGCTTAGAAAGAACAAATTTACCAGACTCAATAACTTGTTTATATCCATGATTATTCAAAATACTCTTGAAACCAAGTTCTTCCTGATATCAGGAACATGAATAACATTAAACAAAGTTACAATCTTTCCAGAACTAAATTTAAGATCTACACAACCACGACCATGCACCAAGGCTGTTGACTCATTTCCCATGTGAAGAATAGAAACATCATTCAGTGACTCATAAGTCTTGAACCAGCTTCTATCTTTGCACACATGAACTGTTGCACCAGAGTCAACCCACCACGCAACATCATCATCCTGCACATAATGAGATTCAGATACATATGTAACATAATAAATCTGAAAAGACTTATTAACCATATTCTGACCTTTCAGTGAGTTGGAAGAACCACCACTCCCTGAACCATTATTGCCTGATCCATTGGATTTACCACCAACCTTAACACCTTTGCAATCCCTTTTAATGTGACCAGATTTGCCACATTTCCAACAAGTAGGTGTTGCCTTCTTGTTAGGATCTGCCCTTGTGTTGTCATTGTACCTGGTGGAGTTGTTATGCTCCACCATATTGAAAACAGATGCACCAGTAGCATTGCTACTCTTTGGCTTGTCATTATCTTACACCTTGAGAGATTCCTCAATGTGCAGATGACTGCCCAACTCAACCAGAGTTAACTCCTCCTTCTTATGTTTCAAGGTATGCTTGAAATCTTTCTAAGATGGGAGAAGTTTGTCAATGACACAAGATACTTAAATAGCCTCATCCATGTGCATATTGTGTTGTGTAAACCTTCCAAGTATACCAAGAAGTTCATTGTATTGTTCCATAACTGGTCTTGAATCAGTCATTTTGTAATTTGTGAAATTACTTACAAGGAACTTCTTACTTGATGCATCCTCAGCCATATAATTGGCATCCAAGGAATCCCACAGTTCTTTGGAAGATTCAAAGTTCTGATAAATATCAAACAGAGAATCAGACATGCCATTGAGAATTAGACCTCTGCAGATGTAGTCATCATTCTCCCATTTGCTCCTCCTCCTGATCTGCTCCACAGTTGCATCATCACCATCATCAGGAATAGGAGTGGTTAGCACATACACCACACTCATGCTTGACAGCAAGAAGTGCATCTTCTTCTGCCATCTCCTAAAGTCCACCCCTTCAAACTTATCAAGCTTGGCAAAGTTTGAAGCCATGTGTTTCATTGCAGCAGCAACCATTGATTATCACAAATAATTTACTTTGATTGTTGGTTGTGTAACGCCCAGAACAGGATAAGACAATCAAAGGCAGCAGCAATACCACTAGGTGGTTACCGTATATCACTTGGAATCGTGTAATCACTTTCCAAAGTAAACTATTCGACCCTAATTCCTGGGTTACACGAATATCTACTTGTGATAAGACCAAATGTTAGTTATAGAATTAGGTACAATTCAATAACCCTTGCGCTTATAAGTGTTTATGTTATCTATTTGTTTCTCCTGATATCAGTATGTTTTTCAGTGTGTCTTCAAGCAGATGAAGTTCATCTCTATTTATAGTAGAGAATACACACTCCTAGTCAATGGGCATTATGTTTGATTAATGGCCAATTAGTCACACATAATAAGCCTCCATTATCATAGGAATAGTGGTTACATGACCAATTAAACGTGGTCATAAAGCAGTCATAACAGTCACTTGAATGAGTGAAAGTTGTTACAAATAATCACTGCAACACTACCAGTAGGAACCAGCAGCAGGAACCATAACACTACCAGTATGAACCATCAGCAGGAACCATAACACTACCAGTAGGAACCATCAGTTACTACACTAGCAGTGGTAACCAATACACTAGCAGTGGAAACACTGGCTATCAGTACTAACTTAGCACTATCCGTACTAACTTAGCACTACCAGTACAAACCACTATTGAGTCAGGGTGTTCAGGGACCTTATGGGTGTACACTCCGTACCTCCTTACCCAAAACCAGGTGTGAACTAATCCCACAAGTGCACTAAATTTTCCAACAAGAATTTGCTCAGTTTTCCAATGCCACAAGCGTGATCTTGCTCCTTACCCTAGCTTGCTACAACCTCTACCAATTTCCACAAAGATTTGGACTGACATCTCCATGGGCTTTATTGAGGGTCTTCAATCTTCCCAAGGTAAAAATCAGTCATATTGGTGGTCATAGACAAATTAAGTAAGTATGGGAATTTCATTCCTCTATCACACCTTTTCAAGGCTGCTAAAATTGCCCAAGTCTTCTTAGATACAGTCTACAAATTATGTGGTTTACCAAAAAAAATCACAAGTGACAGGGATACGATCTTTATCAACACTTTTTGGAAGGAGTTATTCCAGAAATTGGGGTTCACTTTATAGTTTTCCACAACCTACCATCCACAAACATATGGACAGACAAAAGTGGTTAACAGGTGTTTAGAGTGTTATCTAAGGTATATGACTAGTGAACAACCTAAAGACTGGGTGAGCTGGTTAGCTTTAGCAGAATTTTGGTACAAGACTAATTACCATACAACCGTTAATACAACTCCCTTTGAAGTGGTGTATGGACAAAGCCCTCCTACTCGTGTGCCTTATATGGATGGTGACTGATAGGTTGAAGTTGTGGATAGGTCATTAAGGGCAAGAGAATTCGTTATTTCCTTGCTTTAGTTTCATTTGGAAAGGGCTCAACAAACAATGAAAACATATGCTGATAAAGGAAGGACTGATAGAGAATTTGCTATTGGAGATTGAGTGTTATTGAAGCTACAACCACATAGGCAAGTAACATTGAGGCTACATAAGCAACACAAGTATTAAGGGCCATTTCAAGTGCAGAAAAGGTATGGGTCAGTAGCCTATGAGTTGACTTTGTCTGATAGTACAGTTATACACAATGTTTTTCATGTCTCTCAACTAAAAGCTTTCAAAGGCCAAGTCACTACTACATTCCCATTGCCACATTGTTCAGTTGATGGTTTGATTACTGAATCACCAGTGAAAGTCTTGGACAGGAAGATTGCTAAGGTGGGAAACAAAGCTATGGTTTACTGGTTAGTGCAGTGGTCTAATGGGACAAGTGATGATGCAACTTAGGAAGTGGCAACTGAGGTTCAAGCCAAACACCCAAGTTTTGACCCTGATTCTTGAGGACAAGAATTTTCTTAAGGGGAATGGATTGATGTGAGCTACATTCAGGAAAGCTAGTTGTTAGTTAAAACAGTTAGTGACATGTGAGGTGCACGTGTCTAGCCTAGCTAGTCATGTGAGTAACACGTGTTTATCACCACTGTTGTTGGCTAACAACCTTTCCCGCCAAAACATCCCCTTTAAATACCACTTGTAATTCTCATTTGATTAGCTATGAAATAATACAATTCTCTTTTACTATCTCAATTCTTATCATCTTTTATCTTCTCTCATTTCTATCTCTCAATCCTCACAATTCTATTACTGTGGACGTATGGTCCGGACTGGGCCAGGAATGGGTCAGGCCCGGCATCAGCGGCCCACTATACGCCTAAACCCTAATTCATGCCTATATATACATGGCTGGATCTCCTCATTAACACAACACACACGGTACACAATCTTCAACCCTAAGATATATTGGCTACATCACGCCGATACTAACTTGACCGTCGGAGGTGGACCCCGGGGCTACGGCCTCGGGTCCACTCCTAACGGGTTCTCTTTGTTGACAGGTCTACTAGGGCTCGAGAAGACGACTAACGGCCAAGGAGAGTCGTTGAATCCAGTCCGCGCCAGATTATGCATCAACAAGTTGGCGCCATCCGTGGGACAACGAATAAACAGGTTTCGTGTTCTCATATTACCGAAAAGCAGAGATAAATTCCTAAAATCGGTAACATTTATCACGTTGAATTGCATATTGCGTGTCAGTAACATTTATCACGTTGAATTGCATATTGCGTGTCGGCCTATTTATGGTCAAATCTATGATCAAATAAAAGCATCTTCACGTTAGATAAAAAGATCATTATTTACGTTAAATTGCACGTTCAATTAAATTGCATATTGTTAAATTGCATATTTTATTCTTCTTTTACATATAAAAGAAAATATCCGCACGATCGGACCTATTTTATCTTTTAGTCCGCACGATCGGACCTAAGAAAAAGCCCGCACGATCGGAGCTATTTTATCTTTTAGCCGCGATAAATTCGCGCAGATACTGTTTTTACGGTTGGTATGCCTGTTCGCGCTCAAACAACGCAGTCGCGATAAATCTACCCGCGTAAGACCGTGCGTTCAGACATCTTCGCAGAGACGCGTACGCGCGAATACCACGATGCTAGTCAATCGCCATGATGCGCACTGGACCAAAAGCCGTGGTATAAACATCTGCGATCATCCAGAAACGTTCGATTCTATGTGGTTAAGATACATCCTTCTGCGTCTATTAGTTGCGGACACGGTACGTCCATCTGTTATTAAAAAAACAATTAATTATTTCGTCGGTACGCATCCCACGACGGGTGCGCACTGCCAATTTTCTTATAAGCTATGTGCTATATATATTTTTTATGCTATGTGCTATATATTGCTTAATTTTATTAGGTTTTATATGCTGCGATTCGCGGCATATACTTTTAATCTTTGCATTGAGTGTTTTTCGCAGATTAAATAAGTTTAATGCTCCTACACGAGTAGCACCATCAAACTTAGGGGGCTACCAGGGTATACGCTACCACTGTTTTCTTACGCAGGTGTATTTGGAAGCGGATCGAAGACGAATTTAAATATTCGCACCAACTTGCCGTAGGGGAGACGTCCTCTGTCGGTTGTGAAGACGCGCACAGCGTAGAAGCACGTCTTCTGTCGCACATCTTTAGCGAGCACCTATGCGCAGAAGCACGTCTTCTGTCGCACTTCTTTGCCGCGCACAGCGCGCACTTCTGCTACAGAAGCACGTCTTCTGTCGCACTTCTTTGCCGCGCACAGCGCGCACTTATGCGCAGAAGCACGTCTTATGTCGCACTTCTTTGCCGCGCACAGCGCGCACTTATGCGCAGAAGCACGTCTTCTGTTGCACATCTTTGTCGCGCACAGCGCGCACTTCTGTTATAGAAGCACGCTTCTGTCGCACCATGTTGTGTTGCTACTGGTACAAAAGGTACGCCCTTACCCAGGATGCAGCATGCGGGATCCACTTTCACCTACGCGGCCATCAGAACTTAAGTCTAGCATAACATAGCCATGCGCTATCTCATACTAGACTTGGGGGACTTGTGGACGTATGGTCCGGACTGGGCCAGGAATGGGTCAGGCCCGGATGACAGCGGCCCACTCTACGCCTAAACCCTAATCCATGCCTATATATACATGGCTGGATCTCCTCATTAACACAACACACACGGTACACAATCTTCAACCCTAAGATATATTTGCTACATCACGCTGATACTAACTTGACCGTCGGAGGTGGACCCCGGGGCTACGGCCTCGGGTCCACTCCTAACGGGTTCTCTTTGTTGACAGGTCTACTAGGGCTCGAGAAGACGACTAACGGCCAAGGAGAGTCGTTGAATCCTGCCCGCGCCAGATTATGCTTCAACAGTTACTAATTCTGTTACAATCACTAACATAATTCAGTTACAATAATTCACATTTCAATCAATAAAACTTCTCTTATCTCCATAAGTTCTTTGATTATCTGTATTTGGATCATATCATTTTTCTATTTGATATCGGAATATAAAAATAAAATTACTTTTTACTCTCATATACTTAACCTAAAACAAAAGAATATGATTGAAAATTTCTACCAAATTATTATTTAAAAGAATATTATTGCATGTAAGTACTTATTTCTAGCAAATCCAAACGCTAGCTCCAAAATACTGATTGTTAAGTAGCTTATAACTACTTATCATCAAGCAGAAAAATATAGGGGTGAGCATGATTTGGTTTGGCTCGGTTTTTGGCTAAAACCAAAACTGAATCGAAAATATTCGGTTTTTGCTTTTTAGAAACCACTCGGTTTTGGTTTATTCTAGGTCCAGTTTTTCAATTTTTGATTTATTTTCGGTTTGGTTTTTCGGTTTATTCGGTTTTTCGATTTTTATTTTGCTTATTGCAGTTTGGTCTTTAAATGGTCGAATTTTTAATGCAACAGAGAATAACGTTTTCAAGTTTCAAGAATAAAGAACCACAAAAGAATGACAATAAGAAACGATTGTTCATAAAAACATTAGATAAGAGAATTGTTTATACAGCGTAAAGTAACACAATAATGACAATAGAAAACTAACGACCACAAAAATTCTAGATGATAAATGTTTATGTGTTATAAATGACACATTCAAGAAGCAACGACTCAAACACAAGTTTTTAAGATTATATGTATTTTTCGGTTTGGTGTTTTTGCTAAAATCAAACCGAACCATAAACTTTTTGAAGGATAGAAACCCCGTAGGTTATATGTTTTATTGATAGGATATTTATAGGGACACACATATATAAACTCTAATGGACTTGAAGCCCACGAGCAAGCTTGGGCCAACTAAATACATCTAATACCCTCCCGCAGTCCGAGCGGCAAAATGGCTAAAGCTTGAGACTGAAGTAATAATACCAGAGTACAATAATAACAAACTTAAAATAAATTGTTGATGAAGACTCCTATTGCAAGTTGAAGATAGTTGTAAGGCTTTTGAGATTCTTGATATGCTTCATTGCTTCTTGTGAAGAAATGTAGTTACATTGCTTGAGAGGCTCTGATAATTAAAGCTACGGGAAGAAGAAGATTGCTAACATGCATGGGGTTTAGGGAAAATTAGAAAATTTAATAAGTGGCTATGTGAGAAAATTGATTGCAACTCATTAATTTAATCGTTTAACAAAGATCAACATTAAACGGAGAAATAAAATTAAGAGAGAAATAAAAAGAAGATTGAGACAGAACTTTTAACCATCTATGTTTCTTTTTATTTTAAAGAACTTTGAGAAGAAAAGAAAGAAACAAGGATAAATGATTCCAATGCTACCCAACAGATTGTTTGCCGACTTCCTGGAAAAAAAAACTTAAATAAATAAATTGCAAAGAGAAAAAAAAAAAAAAGAACACAACAGTTGCTATTTTACTTTTTATTGTTTCAAGATTGTGTTTAGGGTTTAGAAGAAAGGATAAGAAAAGATCTTACGGGGTTTAATGGCTAGAAGCGGCTGCACCTATTAGATCTAAGGATCACCCGCTCTAACACCATGTTGAAGGAAAGAAACCCCGTAGGTAATATGTTTTATTGATAGGATATTTATAGAGACACACAGATATAAACTCTAATGGACTCGAAGCCCACGAGCAAGCTTGGGCCAACTAAATACATCTAATAAAACTTCGGTTTTTTAGAAATTAGAAAAACCGAACCATCGGTTTTTTAATCGGTTTCGGTTTTTTGGTTTCAGATTTCTCGGTCTTTTCAGTTTAGGTTCGGTTTTCTGCACACCGCTAGAAAAATATAAGCAATCCCAAACACTCTTTGAAGGTCTTTTGATATATCGGCTAGTTTGTAGAATTAGGAATTGAAGAACATAAACTTTTTAATGAACAAGGTCTATTATGAGAAAGCAGATTGCAAAATCGATCCAAAGTGGATGGTAATGTGGGATCTAGCTATGTTTTTCAAGGTCCTTTTATGTGTGATTCATATAGTACATATGACGATAGATTTACCTGATCTTTGACTTAATGCATATCCACCATATTGTTAGACTGATTAATGTCTGTTATGCCAAACAGACGTTTTATTTTAAAAGCCTGCTGCAAACCCATTAATATGACAGCTATAATTTATAGGATTGCAATGGTTTATTGAATCAGTATGTCTCTTGAAGACAACATTTCATCTTGTATAAATAGGTTAGGTTTTCTGTAATCAAGAGTCAACCTCTTCACTTTTATATATCAGAATATAAAGAGGTTCACCCATCCTCTTCTTTGTTTTTCTCTTATTATCGATTCTTTGAATGATAATTACAAACGTGATGTTGTCTGATTATTATCGATCCTGGAGATGCAAATTCAAGACCTGTAAACATTGGTATCGAAGACAAAGGGGATCAAGCAACAACAATTCATGATTCAATCATCATTCAAGAATCAAACCTGCATTTTTTTAGAAACTCAATCATGAAGAGAACGGTGTGAAGCCAAGTTGTGTGAAGCAACCACAAAGAAGAGAAGAGTTTGCGATGGATTGAATGATCAAGAGAATTGATCAAGAAGGGTCATGCGATATGATCAAGACGAAGGAACAAGGCTGTGAAGGTCTCAAATTCGTAAGCAAGAACAACAATGAAGGTGGAAGTAACCAGAAAAATATGATCAACCTAGACTTTAGGAAGATCACAAAAACAACCGCCAAGGTTCAAGAAGAAGACTGTGGGAGTCTCAAGATGAAAGGAATTACAAAATATTTACAAACAAAAGTTTGGCATTCGACATTAGGAGGGAGATGTTGGACTGATTAATGTCTATTATGCCAAACAGACGTTTTATTTTAAAACCCTGTATTCAAGTTGGGCCTCAGGCCAGCAAACCCATTAATATGACAGTTATAGTTTAAAGGGTTGCAACGGTTTATTGAATCGGTATGTCTCTTGAAGACACCATTTCATCTTGTATAAATAGGTTAGGTTTTCTGTAATCAAGAGTTAACCTCTTCACTTTTATATATCAGAATATAAAGAGGTTCACCCATCTTCTTCTTTGTTTTTCTCTTATTATCGATTCTTTGAATGATAATTACAAACGTGATGTTGTCTGATTATTATCGATCCTGGAGATGCAAATTCAAGACCTGTAAACATTTTTTTTAATCTGCCTACGCAAGCAAGATCCTAAAGGAAGTTGGAATGCTATACTGTAATGAAACTCTAATACCTATGGATCCAGGAACAAGACTAACAAAAAACACTAAAGAAACAATGGTCAACTCAACTGAATATAGAAGTTTAATTGGATGCTTAAGATATCTGCTACATACAAGACCCGACTTAAGTTATTCCGTTGGATTACTTAGTCGTTTTATGCAAGAACCAAAGGAACAACACATGAAAGCTATAAGGCAAGTACTACGCTATGTAAAAGGAACAAAAGACTATGGAATCACCTACAAACACAATGGAGGAAACCAGATACAAGGTTATAGTGACAGTAGCTACGGAGTCAACACTCAAGAAGGAAAAGGAACTACTGGAATTATATTCTACTATGGTGAATCACCAATCAGCTGGAGTACGCAAAAGCAAGCCACGGTAACTCTATCATCATGTGAATCCGAATTTATTGCAGCAACAACAGCATCAATACAAGCATTATGGTTAAAGAGATTACTAAGCAAGCTTACACACACACACAAGAAGAAAAGGTTACAATAATGGTCGACAACAAGTCTGCCATAGAACATTAGAACTAATGAAGAATCCTGTATTCAATGGAAGGAGTAAGCACGTTGATATAAAATACCACTTTATAAGAGAATGCGTCAAAAGACAAGATTTACAATTCGAGTTTATAGGTGGAGAGTTTCAGAAGGCTGACATACTCACAAAAGCACTACTGAAGATCAAATTCCTAACAATGAGACAACTAATTGGAGTCAAAGATCTGCAACAAAGTGATTGTGATTAAGGGGGAGAAGATTGGGTTAATTCCAATCGACCCAAGTCAAACACCCAATCGACACAAGACAAAAACAAAGTCAGAAACAAAAAAGTCAACTTGGCAGTTTCTTGACAGTTACAAAAACGGTTACAAGCAGTAATAAACTAAGGGACACGTCTGTTGGATGGATCGAACCATCACAACGATTCTCTTTGTACCCTTTCATTTTGTATATATACTTAGAACATATAGATTGTAAAGATAGATGACAAATTCATATTAAAGCTTTTACAGATTCATTGTTCTTATTTACTTGGTATATCTTGACCACGTTATAGACCATAGATCCAAACGTTTAAGGCCAACACATATGTAAATTGAATGTTGATCTTAGTTGAGCCTAATATGTGTATATATTTTGCCAAGGCTGTCAAAGGAGAGGGCCGACACTCGCAGGCCATGCTGAGGAGGACTATTGTTAAGGCTTCCGAACAGGTAGAAACATGTTTTTCTGTTGTCTTATATTCTAAAAAGTTGTATCCAGTTTAGAATTGGTTCTCCTTTTAAAATTTTCGAATACAATTGCAGGAAACAAGAATTATTGAGGAAATTTCTACGCAGGAAGTTGGGGAGACTGAAAATTTATATTTGCATGAAGATGGTGAGACCTGTTTTTTTTTTTTTTTTTTTTTTACAAGCTTAACCTGGTCTAGAATTTTTTTTTTATAAATCGAGCCTTTTCAATATTTGGAAAATTCATGTGCAGAAAGTAGAGAGATTGAAGAACACCGGATTAAATTTGAGGGCGTCACTATTTGTGCAGAAAGAGGAAGAGGATGGGAAGAATAAAGAGTAAGAGGAATAAGAAGAACTGGTCAAATCTGTACTAATTTCCGAGTAAGAAAAAGAGAAAGAAGCTTGTTGTGTGTTTGATAATATGAACAATGTGTTATTGTTGACTCAGTGTTTTGGGTTGATGGTTTAGTGAGACCTCCCCAATCGATTGTATCATTCGCCTATTTTCAACTTTTGGAGACTGTTATTATTTATATACTATATGTTATTTTGGGTGAGTTCATCTTGTTTCACCTGTTTATCATAAGATATACAACCCAGATCGACCAAGTTTGGTTTATTCTTTATAAGTTTGACCAATAAAAATGATGGTTGCATGACATATGACTTATCATCATCAATAACATTTACTTGTTGCATAAATTTGTTTATATCAAATTGCAAGTGTTGTGATTATTGCAAGAATTTAAAGCTGGTCATGAACTAGTCTTCAGGTTACTGCCTTATTTTTAGTTCATTAGAGTCAGCGTTCCGAAGACATGTTTAACAGGATGCTCGAAACTGGGCATCTTATCATGCTCAGCTGAAACGTACTACTGGACGAGAAGTTGCACATCTTAAGCTGAAACGATTCTAGCCGGGCCTCTGTCAAATGTTGATGGGCCTTGGTAATGGCTTGATTCGTGTGTATATTTAGTGGACTTAGTCCATTAATATTAATACGCTATCAATATTATTATATACTTGTAATAAAATCGATTTTGTTCGGTTTTATGGTTCAGTTTTTGGACTAAAATCGAAACCGAACCGAAATTTTTGGTTTTTAAAAAAGTAGAAACCAAACCATCGATTTTTAGTTTCGGTTTGATTTTTTTTGTTTTTTGGTTTCTTTGCTTACCCTTAATTTTAGTTAGTGGCCCACAAAAATGTCACTTGAATTAATATTACTTTTTTATGTTATGCACACCAACTGTTTGATAAAATGTCACTTGAAACAAAACCCTTTTTCTAGCTTCCAATCCTTTTGGTTTTGAGTTTTTCTCGATCGTGGTGGTTTGTAAGGATGGAGGAGGGTAATAGAAAGGAGGATATCAATTCGCTACTCAACAGGCTTAAAAACAAGATAACTAATCTGGAGGATGATACCTTTTCTAAAGGTCACAGTACACCTGCTATTGGGACTAGTTTGAATGACAAGAATACCTTTTCTTTTGCCAACATTTTAAACCGAAACCCTAATAAAAAGACGGTGAAGATTCATGAGCTACACAATACTGAAACTATTGATGGTGCTTCTGTAGCAATTCCTTTGGAAGTTGTTGAAGCTGTTAGTACTCGATTTGCTAACACTTTATATGGCTACTTTATTGGAAAAAGACTTGATTTTTCGTTAGTGGAGAATTACGTTAAAAATACTTGGGCTAAGTATGGATTGAAACGAATACAGTTGCATGAAGATTTTTTCATGTTTCAATTTAACACGAAGGAAGGCATGGAGAGTGTCATGGAGAATGGTCCGTGGTTGATTCGATTTGTTCCTCTCATTCTGAATGTTTGGACCCCAAATACGGATTTGAAAAAGGATGTGATTACTTCGGCTCCTTTGTGGGTGAAGCTACATCATGTTCCCATCGTTGCATATTCAGAAGTTGGGTTGAGTCTTATTGCAACACAGCTAGGTAAACCTATTATGATGGACTCCTATACTAGTAATATGTGTTTAAGTTCGTGGGGGCAGAAATACATACGCTAGGATTCTTGTGGAGTTCTCGGCACTTGAAAAGCTTAAGAAGTCAATTGTTATTGCTATTCCACGTGGTAATGGTAAGGGTCACTCGCTTGCTACGGTTGACATTGAGTATGAATGGTCTCCACCTAGGTGTTCGCGGTGTATGGTTTTTGACCACAATAGTTTTAAATGTCCTAATATCCCACAGGTGGTTGCTCCTGTGAATGATACTACAGATGGTTTTAAGGAAGTTCAAAGGAAAAATTCGAAAGCTAAACAAAACCAAAAGAATAAGAAGGTTGAAGGTGTGCGTCTTAGTAAACCGGCGCTTAATTTAAAATATCGTAGGGTTGAAAAAGGCGATACTTCTAAAAGGAATGATCAACAGGTTGATAATATTGTCAATCCAAAAAAGCATGTTCCAAAACCGCATGCCGCTAATCCTCCTGTTTCCGAGCTTAATGTCTCAAACTCGTTTGGAATTCTAGGGGAAAAGGAGGATGACAATTTTCATGATGACTCTCGTTTGAATGATGATGTCTTGGACGATAGTGACGATGAAGTGGACGAGGAGATAGAGACTGGTTGCGATGGCAATGTTACTTCGAATATTCCGGGGGCAAGCACTCCTGTCAATGATGTTTCCGATGGTTAATATTGCCTCCTGGAATATTTGGGGTCTTAACTTCTCCTCGAAACAAAATGAGGTTCGGCAGATTATTTATGAAAATAAATTATCTATATGTGTAATTTTGGAGTCGCATGCTTCTACTTCTAATCTTCCTCGTCTTTGTTCTCTTGTTTTTAAACATTGGGACTGGACATCTAATGGGTCTTGGTGTCTTAAAGGCACTCGAATTATCATGGGCTGGAACAGGAATGATGTGGATGTGGTGGTAATTAATCAAGATGATCAGGTCATTCATACTCGTGTATGGATAAAGTTGGAGAGAAAAGAAGTATTTTGCTCCTTTGTGTACGCTCATAACAAATATACCAATCGGAGATTGCTTTGGAAGAGCCTTAATGAATTTCATCAATATGTTCGTAACAGGCCTTGGACCATTATGGGTGATTTTAACGCTTCTTTGTTTCTAGATGAATCTACGGCGAGTGGTTCTAAGGTTGATATAGCTATGCGGGAATTCCGTGACTGTGTGAATATGATCCAAGTTTCTGATGTGCAACGAACTGGTCTTCAGTTTACGTGGAATCAAAAACCTAAAGGGGGTGACGGCTTGTTGAAAAAACTTGATCGTGTTATGGCCAATTCTGAGTTTCAAGATCATTTTGTTGGGGCTCATGCTATTTTTAAGCCTTATCGGGTGTCGGATCATTCTCCCGCTGTACTTTGCATTCCTATGTTAAGCAGGACGTGTCCGAAACCGTTCAAGCTTTTTAATATATTGACTTCTCATGATAAATTTTCTGATGTTGTTAAGGATGTTTGGGACCAGCATGTTAGTGGTTTTCATATGTTTCGTGTGGTCAAAAAGCTTAAATGCTTAAAGAAGCCGTTACGGAAACTCTTATACGAAAAAGGTAATTTGCATGCTAATGTGGTTCGTATTCGGGCTGACCTTGATTCTATCCAAGCTTCGCTTGATGTGGATCCGTTTAATGCAAATTTGAGAGAGGCTGAAGCGAAGTGTGTTGTGGAATTTAATCAAGTTTTCCTTTTGGAGGAACGCTTGTTGAAACAAAAAGTGAAGGTTCGATGGCTTGCTGAGGGTGATGCCAATTCTGCTTATTTTCATAAAGCAGTCAAGAGCCGTATGAGCAGGAGCATAATTGATGTGATCACAAATTCGGAGGGAGTTGTTTTCCAAAATTCTTGGGTTCCTGATGCTTTTGTCTCTCATTATGAGGCGTTTCTTGGATGTACAGGTGAGACGGGTCCTTTTATTTGGTGGATTTATTTAAGTCCTGTTTGAATGAACAGGATGCCCTTTATATGGTTCGTGAGGTGTCTTTTCAAGAGGTTTAAGATGCTTTGTTTTCTATGGGTGATGATAAGTCACCAGGTCCTGACGGGTTCACGGCGGCGTTTTTCAAGGAAACCTGGAGTGTGACTGGAAATGATGTTTGTATTGCCGTTTGCGAGTTTTTTCAAAATGGTACTTTGCTTAAAGAAATCAATCACACTATCATTGCTCTTCTTCCTAAGGTTAAATCGCCTTCGCGTATTAATGATTATCGGCCTATCTCATGCTGTAACGTCTTGTTTAAATGCATTAGCAAAATTATAGCTAACCGCATTAAGCAGTGTTTGAACTTTGAAGCATATTTTTAGCCCTAATCAGTCAGCTTTCGTGCCAGGTAGGAGTATTACGGATAATATTCTTTTGACCCAGGAGCTTATGCACAATTATCATATGGACCGGGGTTCTCCTAGATGTGCGTTTAAAGTTGATATTCAAAAGGCGTACGATACGGTTGATTGGAACTTTTTGCGCATGATTCTGCATGTTTTTGGGTTTCATGACAAAATGGTTTCGTGGATAATGGAGTGTGTGACCTCTACTTATTATTCTATAAATATTAATGGTTCCATTCATGGTTTTTTCAAGGGTAAGCGTGCCCTTCTTCAAGGTGACCCTCTTTCGCCGTACTTATTTACGCTTGTTATGGAGGTTCTTACTCTTATGTTACAAAGGAAAATCCATGAATTCGATCAGTTTACTTATCACAGGTATTGTTCTAAGTTGGAGCTTGTTAACCTTTGTTTTGCGGATGATCTTTTCCTTTTTGCTTATGGGGATGTTCATTCGGTTAGCATTATTAAGGAAGCTTTGGATGAGTTTCAAGTTTCTTCGGGCTTGGTTCCTAGTCTCCCTAAAAGCACGGCATTTTTCTGTAATGTTCTCAATCATGTGAAGCTTTCTATTCTTCAAGTTCTGCGATTTGAAGAAGGAACGCTTCCGGTTAAATACCTTGATGTGCCTCTAGTTTCATCTAGACTTAAAATTAGAGATTGTAATGAGCTTGTTGATCGAGTTCAACTTCGTATTAGTGATTGGAAAAACAAGTCGCTCAATATAGCGGGGCGGTTGCAACTTATTCAATCGGTTCTCGGGTCTATGCACATCTATTGGGCTTCTGTTTTCATGCTTCCGTCTAATGTGTTACTCAACATAGAACAACTTATGCGTCAGTTCTTATGGAGTCATGGTAAGTCTGGAAAGTCAAAATCCAAGGTTGCTTGGGAGGCCGTTTGTCTCCCAAAAGACGAAGGTGGGTTGGGTATTCGTAGGCTTGACTGTTTCAATTATGCTCTTATGACATCTCATATTTGGAAGCTTCTTACGTTGAAAGAGTCACTATGTGTCAAGTGGATTCATGAATACAAGATTAAGGGACGTAATTTTTGGGATATTCCGTTGCGTGTAAATATGTCGTGGGGATGGAGGAAAATTCTTATATGGAAAGTTATCAGCAATGGAGCGAGTACGTCACTTTGGTATGACAAGTGGATTGATTTGGACCCTCTAGCTACTCGCATCTCTCCTCGTGATATTCATAATGCTGGTCTCTCGTTTCAGTCTAAGGTTAGTGATATCGTTGTTCAAGGTTCTTGGGTTTGGCAGCAAAATCTTGCTTCTAAATACTTGTTCTTGAATGACTATGTCACTACGGCCCATGACGATGTTTTGGATCGCATGGTTTGGCGTAATAGACAAGGGAGAGTTGAGAATTTTTCTGTCTCCCAAGTCTGGTCTGACATTAGGCATCGAAATAATAAAGTCGCTTGGTATAATATGGTTTGGTTTCCAGCTTGTATCCCGAGACATGCTTTTAATCTTTGGCTAGTTATCCGCAAGAGGTTAAAAATGCAGGATTTAATCCCGGTTTGGGATTCTTCGGCTGCGCTTGGTATGGTATGTTCCTTATGCGAGTGTATTCCGGATTCTCACAGTCACCTCTTTTTTAGATGCTTTTTCGCGCGTGGTGTTTGGGATAGGCTGAAAGATTTAGCTTGCATTGATCTTTCTACGCCTAACATTTATGATATTATTGGATCTTTGTTGCCTATTGTCAAGAAAAGAACTTCGAAGAGCGTGTGTGCGAAGCTAGTTGTAGCAGCAACCGCGTATTTTATTTGGCAAGAGCGAAATTGGAGATTGTTTAAGAAAGGTAAACGTTCTTCTGATCAGCTTGTGGAGTGTGTTAAGGCGTCGGTTCGTCTCAAGTTGCTCTCATGTAAGCTTAAAAAGTCCTCGGGTGATGAAAGAATGACTAGGTTTTGGGATCTTCCTGAAGCAATTTTTATTTAGTTGTTATGGCTAGTTGCTTTTGTTTATGCACCATTAGGTGGTTTTTTCCTATTGGTGTCATTGGTTTTGTATTGGTATTCTAGCGATTATTTGGCATGTCATATAATCGTTAGTGGCTGTTCAAGTTTGGGCTTGAGGTTAATGTGGCATCTCAGTCACATTCCATTGGACTTATTGTAATTTTGGGTTTAATATATTTTACCGGGGAAGTGTCCCCTTTACCCAAAAAATAATTTTAGTCAGTGGCGGACCTCTTTGAGGGCAGGGGAGGGTCTCGCCCCCCCCCCCCCCCCCCCCCCAAAATTTACGACACCTATTGTAAATATAATATGTTTTAGGGGTAATTTAGTTGAGGTTACAAACAAATCTTCGATTCGGCCCCCCAAAATAAATGGTCAAGTTCCGTCACTGATTATAGTCATGGACACTTGCAACCAAATTAGTTGGCACTTGTACTTTTGAAGCTTTGGGTTGCAGTTTAGTCTTGTTTTAATGTGTGTAAGATTTAGGAATAATACGCAAAAGCAAAGTCTTGGGATGATGGGCGTAAAGTATTTGGGCTGGGCTTGAAAAAGGTACACATGCTATATATGCTTCACAATTCCCACATATACATTGCGTCATCTCATTGAGACTCTGGTTTGATTCGATTGGCAGATTTTTTTTCGATTGGCAGTGATGGTTTTGCTTGAAGATCTGGTTGAGGATATTCTGCTAAGATTAGCTGTGGAAGATGTTCTCCGATGCAAAAGCGTTTGTAAGTCATGGTATTCTTTGATATCAACTTCTGGTTTTGCTAAAGCCCATCTGAAGCAGCATACTTGCAATAGCAGCAACACTAATAACGATCTTGGACATGTAAGGATAGCTATGCCAACATATTGGAAAGTTCCTAATGAGAGGGTCTTCCAATTTGATGCATGGTCGGTTGTTGGTTCTTCCAATGGCCTTGTATGCTTCTCTCCATTACCCGCAGATAATCTAATTTTGGTTAACAATCCTTGGACTAGAGAGCTTAGAAAACTGCCCTCAGTTTTGCAAACCGAAGCGTCCCTGTGGGACACGTGTTTGAGTTTTGGTTATGATTCATCAACAGATGATTACAAGGTTGTTATGGGGATCTGGAGTAGCGTGACCAACGTGACACTTATTAAAGTCTTTTCATTGAAATCAAATACTTGGAAATCTATCGTAGAAGTCAAGTATCGGCTTTTTAGGAACAGGCCTGGCATCCTATTTAATGGCGCACTTCATTGGCTTGCATCTGATTATAATAATGTTGGGAACAAAAGGAGAGTTATCCTTTCTTTTGATTTATCCCGGGAGCAATTTACAGTATTAATCCCCGAACCTGATGATTCAAAGTTTGAATGTTGCATCAATAAAGCTATGCCTATTTTTTCGTGACGGAGACTATGATCCCCCATGTAATATATGGGTAATAAGAAGCTGCAATGGTGAACGATTTTGAGAACTACTGTCTGATAATTACGAGATGAAGTGCGAGGTTGTACTCCATATGAAAATTCTTGGGTCAATTTCATCTAAGAAGAAGAGGATGAGTTTCTTTTGTGATGATGATAATAAATGCTTCTCTAGGGCCTGGAATCATATTAATGCTCATCTATTTGTGCCAAGCCTTGTATCTCCGTATGCCGCTAGACCAAGCCACACCAAGAATTACAAGAAAAGTATTAAATCATGAACATTAAAGTTAGTTATGCTTATTATGTTTATGCTTCTTAATTATTATGTTCTCACTAGAGCAAGGGGTGCACTTGCGCCAAACCAATGTGGCACCCTTTTGGCTTTGAGCAAAAGACCACCCCCAACAAAATTAGAAAAAAAAAATTAAAAAAAAAAAATATGGTTGGCAAAACTAGCTTTAAGCTGTAAGCTGGTTAACATGAGCTTACAAGCTGTATTTTTTCAATGGAAATGTTTGGTGAGTTGGTAAGTTAGCTATGATAAGGGAAGTGAAAGCTGAAAATGATGAGCTGCCACACTTGGGTGACTACGTCGCCACGCTTAAGATATACGTAAATTATTATAGGGAGGGGGCGGACCCAAGTGGGTTCATGTGAACCACATGGCTTTTTGCCTGTACTTTTTTTTTTGGTCAAAATCCCGATTTTTCTAAAGTGAACGTGGTCCTAATTTTGTGTTACATGTCTTGTTTAGTTAGTCCATCATATTTACATAAATAAATGAAAAATTCATAAATAAAATTTGAATTCTGCCATATTATTTTAGATTTACTGTATTTTTCATGATTACACTTGTTTTATATCCCTAACAATTGCTTTCTTACTGTCCTCATGTTTGGACCAAAACTAAATTACTGTATTGATTTTGTATTATTTTGTGATGTTTGAAATTATTCACTTTATATTATTTTGTGGAAAATTAGAATAATTTTTTATAATAAATAGGACATTTAAACAATCATATTTTGTTATATGCTAGTACAACACGAGGTTAAAGTGCTAATTTTTATGTCATTCAGAGTGCGTCATGTGAGAGCACTTGCCAAAGAGTTTGTTAAAATTCAAAACCTAACTCATTCAGAGTCTTTGATTTGTTCAGCATTTGGAATCATTCGATGCTAAATAATTTTAATTTTTTCAAACAGCCCCTTACTTTTTACCCTTGATAAAGACGAAGCTAGCGCCTTGATTTTTAATAGGAAAAAAACTTTACACAAAATACCTTTTATTTGTATCATGAAGAGATGGTTCATCGATTAAGACGTTTTTTGCAGAAAAACAGTTTTCCCATCCAAACACTTCACTCCAAACACTTCACTAGGAAGGGGGGCCATCCTATCACCAAACCCGATTACCAAAGGTCTTCTCAAACCCATCCTGATCCCCATTGAGGATCTTATCAGGGTGCCCCGTCATGATTCTCCCCTAAACCCGCCCCATTCCCCATCAGGGATTTTATCGAGGTGTCCTTTTTTGGCGCGATGCCACACCAAACCCGCACCGTTCTACGATTATTATTACTTTTACACTATTAGCAATATGATTTCGTGTAATAACTTGAAGAATTGAGAACCTATTAATAATCAAGTAAGCAGGAAAAATAAGCAATCCTAGATACGCTCTAAAGGTCTTTTCATGTATTGGCTAGTTTGTAGAAGTAGGAATTGAAGAACATAAACTTTCTAATAAGCAAGGTCTATTAAGAGAAACCGAATTGCAAAATCGATCTAAAGTGGATGATAAGGTGGGTTCTAGTTATGTTTTTCTAGGTCCTTTTCTTTATGATACATATATTGTAGACGAAAATGGATTTACCTGATCATTGACTTAATGCATATCCACCATATGTAAATTGAAGATTGATCTTAGTTGAGCCAAATATTTGTATATTTTGCCAAGGGTTTTGAAGGAGAGCGCCAACACTCACAAGCCACCATAAGAAGGTTTATTCTCAAGGCTTCCGAACAGGTAAAAATACGTTTTTCTGTTGTCTTATATTCTACAAGTTGTACGCAGTTTAAATTGGTTAACCTTTAAATTTTCAAATACAATTGCAGAGTTTAAAAAAGATTGAGGTAGTTTATAGGCAGAAGTTGGAGAGACCGAGAATTATTATTTTCATGAAGAAGGTGACTCATTTCTTTTTATTCTACAAGCTTAACCTGGTTTAGAGTTTTTTATTTTATTTTATAAATCTAGCCTTTTAAACTTTTGAAACATTCATGTGCATGAAATGGAGAGATTGAAGAAATCCTTACCAAAACAAAGGGCATCACTCTTTGTGCAGAGGGTGTGAAGAATAAAGAGAAATAAGAACAAGTCAAATAATTAGTTTACGAATAAGAAACTTGTCAGTGCGTTTGAAATATGAACAATGTATGTTATTGTTGATTCGGTTTTTTGGGTAGATGGTTTTGTGAGACCTCCCCCAATCGATTGCATCATTCTCCTATTTTCAACTTTCGAGACTGTTATTATTTACTCTCTCCGTCCCATACTGTTCACTTTGAATTTTCTAGGTCTTTCATTTCTAACTTTGACCTTAAATATTTTTAATTGTGTTATATAATACTTGATGCAAAATATATGAATAGATTGAGTTTTAAATGTATTTTTTATTGATATAATTTTTATTAAATAATATATAACACAAATAAAAATATTTAAGGTCAAAGTTAAGAAAAAAAGACTTAAAAAGTCAAAACAGGATAATTAATATGGGACGGAGGTAGTATATACTATGTGTTATTTTGGGTGACTTCATCTTGTTTAACCTGTTTATCATAAAATATATAACCCAAGTTTGGTTTATTCTTTCTATGTTTGACCAATAAAATTGATGGTCACATGACACATGACTTATCATCACCAATAACATCCTACTTGTTGCATAAATTACTTCTATAAAAAAGATGAGAGTTATTTTACATAACAAATTTTTTTAATATACCAAAGGACTTATCCTCACCATTTATCTAAAATAAAATTAATGGCTAAGATTAAAATTATTTTAATATTTCACATATCTTTTATATCGTAAAGCCCAACATTTAATTATTTTCTATAAACGGGCATTTTGATATACTTTCGACAAAAAAAAAATCTTTTTTTTAATGGTTTTTAGTCAATTTTTCTTCGTTGTTGAAACTTGCATGAGAAATCATATATGATTAAACACTAATTTGAATATTTTAATAAAATTGAAAGTTCATGAAAATACTTTAAGGTTGAGGATCGGATGATATGTAAAAAGATGAAATTACCATCATGTAAGTGAACTTAACGGATGACGAGCAGTTTAATTTTAAATTCAAAGAACGAAAGATGAAAAATGTTGAAACCACGAGGACGAAATTTGCAATTTACTCTAAGAATTAATATACCATAATCTCTACTTGGAAAGTTACTATAAAATTGTTGGGCGGGGCTTAAGAAAAATACAACCGCTATTATATTGCGTCATCTACTCTGTGTATAAATTATAGTCACAAACTAGTCTAGATTCGATTGGCAGCATGTTTGATGTTATTGAGGAGATACTGTTAAGATCGGATGCGAACGATCTGGTCCCATGGAAGAGGGTTTGTAAGTCATGGTATTCTTTGATAGCAAGTCCTCGTTTTCATAAAGCTCATCTAAAGATGATAGTAACTTGCAACGAGCTAAGGATAGCTATGCCAACATATTGGAAAATACCTAATGCGAGGTTGTATGAATATAATCTATGGAACGTTGCTGGTTCCTCCAATGGCCTTGTATGCTTGTATCGTATATATGAAGAAGTGTCTCTAATTTTGCTATGCAATCCTTGCACTAGAGAGGTTAGAAGACTGCCAATGTCGCCCTTTGTTTCCGAACATCAATACATGGGTGGAATATGTAACACACTCAAATTTACGCAGCGGAATGGTATTGAGGAGCGTTACATATGTAGCACACAACACAAGATAATAAAGAACGTACTCTATATGAGACGTTTTGAAAACAGTACATTCAGGTTTTTGAAATAAAATAGTTCAACATAGTCAAGTTGCACCTCATAAACTAAAGCATTTATTTTAGTAGTTCTACTGAATGTACTCGAACTTAATAAAGTCTTGAAAGGAGTTGTCATGCAAGTGATCACCGTGGGTGGTGCTACATATACTTCCATTTTAGTTACCTGAGAATACATGCTAAAATTTGTCAACAAATATGTTGGTGAGATCATAGGTTTAAAGTAATTTATTGAACCACAAGATTTGCAAAGTGTGACCAATGTAACCCAATGGCACGAAATAAAGTATTATACGGTCTAAGCTCATGACACCGAAACGTTAACTAAATAAATGCCCGAATACAAGTGCATAACCCACACACTTGTGACTTACTCAAATAATATGCGTCCGTCCGACTCGTACTAATGGTCAGTAGAGCTTATCCTACTATGGACGGGGGTGTCAACCCCAATAGATCTATTCATAGCATTTGCGCTTACTCACAAAAGAGTAACTAACGGTTCATGATAATGGGCATAGTAATAGTAATTGGGTTATCGGGACTTAGACCAGTATGCAACAGTAATTTTGTACTTGCGTTCAATCGTAAAAATAAGCATGCATTCTCCCCCAAAAGTATTTGAAAACAAGTAAAATAGGGGCTATGAAACTCACCTTAGTGAAGTAGTCTGAAATCGAGTAAAGTCAACTAGTAGTAGGGTGAAGTACCGACACGCGACCTATAATGACATGGCAAGTCTTAGCTAGTAATTTAATTGAGTTTAGAGTATTTTTATTATTTTTACTTATGTGGCAAGTGTTTTCATTTAAGCAGTTTTGGCAAATTATTGGCTATCATTGGCTTTCGGAAGTGCTTAAGTATATATGTACATATGATAAAAGTATCACAACGATAAGTCTTTGGTTCGTCGGTAACCGGAAGACGATGTACGGAAAATATCAAGTATAAATAGTAAACGTATTTAAATTATAGAAATGTCGCTTAAAGTATATATATTCATATTTAACTAATATTAGTTAATAAGAAAATTATAAAAGTAATAGTTTTATTATAAAAGTTTAAATAAATATAAATTACGTTTATAAGTTATAATAACTTTTTAGAAGATTGGGTATGACCGGTATATACGTTTAATTTTTATGTAGTGACTAGTGATTTTAATATAAATACGTTGATATACAAAATGAGTTCCCACTTGGCTTATTATTTATACAAAGTATGGACTAATGGTTTTTAAGAAAATAGAGCTTCGATTATATTTATACTTCATAGTGTGTTAATGAATATGATTAGTACTTTTTAATATATAACATAAGTTTTATGTCGGGGATAATGAGCGAGTTGGGTGAGTCGTGAAAGAGGCACTAGTTGACCAAGGGAATACAAGTAACCGTGTCTCGATTAGGACGACTATTCAAGTACATGTTATACTACGATATTTTACTAGTTACTCTCGTTAATCCTTAGGTTTCAGCATATATATACTTCTGTTTTGTTTTATATAAGTGTAAAGTGTAAACTATCAAAATTTGGACCATTGGGCCTCGACATTAACCCACACACACAAGTCCACATTAAAATTTGGTTATCCTACTAAACTTCGCAAGCCCAGTGATAAAATAGTTTTTACAAAAGACATTTACACACTAACTGTTTGTGATTTTTGCAAAAGATGAGATGAAAATGAGAAGTCTGGTAATCAACTACCATTACCAACTTCCTGGAACACAAAAAACTTAGAATATTGAAGAGTACATTTGGCCATACTGAGGCTAGAACCCGAGACCTCTATATGGGGTTGTCGCATCAAAAGAAGAACTCAAGAAAAACAAGACACGCACACATCAAAGTTGTTTAACCCATTTACTACTTGGAGTCTTTATGTTCTGAACTTGCATTTGGTGAAAACTTTAAGCAAAACCAAAAGACCCTAAAACCAGAAAACCTGGGTTTCGACCCATCATTCAAACCCAAATACATTTTGTAAGTTAAGTTCCATCTTCTTTTACCCTATATGCTAGAAAGTATTGACACAAAGCAAGATTTAACAAAGCCCAATAACTTTCTTTCAGCGGGTATGTCGATTATATAAAAAAATAACCAAAACCAGTAAAACAAACTGAAATTAGCATAACAAGTCAATAAGCATAGGAAGAAACCTCCAAAAATAAGCACTACCAAGCCAATAAGCCATTCGAGTTTAACAAGTAGTTCACACAAGTTTTAACATTAACCCATTCGATCCGGTTTAAGTTTAGTCCGTTGACAGTAAAGAAAATAATTATAACTGATTCATTACCAAAACCAAAACAACCATCCTTAATAATAAAAACTAAAAAAATCAAATGAACCTTACAACAAGATAGAGCCGATCGGTGAAGAAAACAAATCAAAATGAATCCCACCAAGCCGAATCCAACAGGAACCACCAATACTCCAATACCCTCTTGATTTTTTTTTTTTTTCGATATATGTCAAGGAAGATGTAGTGGTAACTGTGGATCGGAGGTGGGCATAAAAGAAACAAAAACGAATGCTTTGACTCCTTCTTTCCTTGTGTCGATTGTGATGCTACCCATCTTGATGAAAAGTAGTTATCTCTCCTACTAGGTCTTCGCTTATGGACAAAAGAGAGAAGAGAGGATGGTGACTGATCTAGCCTTCTTGATTGACCTTGGGTGAAAGAGACATATGAGGGAGTAGGATGTTTATCATAGAAATGGAATGGTAGGTTTCTGAGAAGAATGAGGCGTGGGTTTTGATTACCAGGAGTAGATGAAACATTTTCTGAGAAAAGGGAAGAGGGAAGGGGCGGCGAATATTATAGGGTGGGATAGGGTTATATTTTATTTTTAGTATTATTATTATTATTATTAAGTGTATTATGTGTACCCCGTGTTGCGCTGTAATATAACGTAAATACTGTATTTTATCTCGAACAAATGCCCGGATTATATTTTTGGAACCGTTTTAATAAACGTTAGGTAGTATAAAAATAATTAACTCGCATTAATAATTATTCGACTTAAATCATATATACTGCCATGTCGGTACGCGTGTGGACTCAATTATCGAGATAACCTCTCGTTGTCGGGTTTTGTTTATCAGTAATTATCAGTAAATGAATAACTTGCATTATTTGGTAAAAATAAATATTTTAGCTACGAGTATTGACCTGAAAATTACGGGTTGCGATAGAATATGTTTGAGTTTTGCTTATGATTCATCCACAGATGATTACAAGGTTGTCATGGAGATCGATAAAAATAATGGTGTGACACTCATTCAAGTCCTATCATTGAGATCCAATACTTGGAAACTTATTGGAGATTTCAATTATAAGTTTATGTCGAAGGAACCCGGTATCTTGCTTCATGGGGCACTTCATTGGGTTGTCTTGGATTACAGTGCTAGGGACAAAAAGAACCTGAAAATTATCATTTCTTTTGATTTATCTCGCGAGGAATTCAAAGTAATCCCCCAACCTAATCACCCAAGATATGCGTGGCATTCCCGCCGATCTACACCCGTACCAGGCATTGTGGACAACCAAATTTGCCTTTTTTTTCTCAACAAACACACCAAACTCCCGCGTGAAATATGGGTACTGAGAAGCTACAATGTCCAACACTCTTGGGAACTGTTGCCCAAAAATTACGAGATGAAGCATCAAGTTGTACACCATATGAAAATGGTCGAGTTCCCTTCACCTAAGAATAAGAGGATGAGTTTCTTTTGTGATGATAATAAATGCTTGTCAAGGGACTGGAGATATATTATGGCTCATCGATTTGTGCCAAGCCTTGTATCTCCGTATGCCGCGAGACCAAGCCACGCTAAGAGTAACAAGACTAGTGTTAAATCATGGAGTATCCAGGTTCGTTTTGCTTTCTTATGTTATTATGATCTAAAAAATTATGCTTAGGGGCGTCAATCGCACGTGTTTTTGCCGCTTAGTGTAAATTTGTGTCAAATTCTGGATAGGTTAATTGCGTACGCAAGATAGACTCTGGTTGAAATTTTGTTCATTAACGGTTCAGGAAATAAAGTTTAATAAGCAATCCCGAACACCCTTTAAAGGTCTTTTGATATATTGGCTAGTTTGTGGAACTAGGAATTGAAAACATAAACTTTGTAATGAACAAGGTCTATTATGAGAAACCAGATTGCAAAATCGATCCAAAGGGATGGTAAGGTGGGATCTAATTATGTTTTTCAAAGTCCTTTTCTGTTTGATACATATATAGTACATATGACGATAGATTTAGCTGATCATTGACTTAATGCATATCCACCATATGTAAATTGAATGTTGATCTTAGTTGAGCCTAATATATGTATATATTTTGCCAAGGCTGTCAAAGGAGAGGGCCAACACTCGCAGGCCATGCTGAGGAGGACTATCGTTAAGCCTTCCGAACAGGTAAAAATACGTTTTTCTATTGTCTTATTTCTACAAGTTGTGCCCAGTTTAGAATTGGTTCTCCTTTTAAAATTTACGAATACAATTGCAGGAAGCAAGACATATTGAGGAAATTTATAAGCATGAAGTTGGGAATGCTGAGAATTTATATTTGCACGAAGATGGTGAGACCCAATTTCTTTTTATTTTACAAACTTAACCTGGTCGAGTTTTTTATTTTATAAATAGCCTTTTCAACTTTTGGAAAATTCTTGTGTAGGAAATGGAGAGATTAAAGAAATCCTTACCAAAACAGAGGGCATCACTCTTTGTGCAGAGGGTGTGAAGAATAAAGAGAAATAAGAAGAACAAGTCAAATAATTAGTTTCCGAATAAGAAACTTGTCAGTGCGTTTGAAATATGAACAATGTATGTTATTGTTGACTCGGTGTTTTGGGTTGATGGTTTTGTGAGACCTCCCCAATCGATTGTATCCTTAGCCTATTTTCAACTTTTGGAGACTGTTATTATTTATATACTATATGTTATTTTGGGTGAGTTAATCTTGTTTCACCTGTTTATCATAAGATATACAACCCAGATCGACCAAGTTTGGTTTATTCTTTATAAGTTTGACCAATAAAAATGATGGTTGCATGACATATGACTTATCATCATCAATAGCATTTACTTGTTGCATGAATTTGTTTATATCAAATTGCAAGTGCTGTGATTATTGCAAGAATTTAAAGCTGGTGATGAACTAGCCTTCAGGTTACTGCCTTATTTTTAGTTCATTGTTTAACAGGATGCTCGAAACTGGGCATCTTATCATGCTCAGCTGAAACGTACTACTGGACGAGAAGCCTCTGTCAAGTGTTGATGGGCCTTGGTAACGGCTTGATTCGTGTGTATATTTAGTGGACTTAGTCCATTAATATTAATACGCTATCAATATTATTATATACTTGTAATAAAATCGATTTTGTTCAGTTTTACGGTTCAGTTTTTGGACTAAAATCGAAACCGAACCGAAATTTTTGGTTTTTAAAAAAGTAGAAACCAAACCATCAATTTTTAGTTTCGGTTTGATTTTTTTTGGTTTTTGGTTTCTTTGCTTACCCTTAATTTTAGTCATGGACACTTGCAACCAAATTAGTTGGCACTTGTACTTTTGAAGCTTTGGGTTGCAGTTTAGTCTTGTTTTAATGTGTGTAAGATTTAGGAATAATACGCAAAAGCAAAGTCTTGGGATGATGGGCGTAAAGTATTTGGGCTGGGCTTGAAAAAGGTACACATGCTATATATGCTTTACAAGTCCCACATATACATTGCGTCATCTCATTGAGACTCTGGTTTGATTCGATCGGCAGATTTTTTTTGGCAGTGATGGTTTTGCTTGAAGATCTGGTTGAGGATATTCTGCTAAGATTAGCTGTGGAAGATGTTCTCCGATGCAAAAGCGTTTGTAAGTCATGGTATTCTTTGTTATCATCTCCTCGTTTTGCTAAAGCCCATCTAAAGCAGCATACTTGCAATAGCAGCAACACTAATAACGAGCTTGGACATGTAAGGATAGCTATGCCAACATATTGGAAAGTTCCTAATGAGAGGGCCTTCCAATTTGATTCATGGTCGGTTGTTGGTTCTTCCAATGGCCTTGTATGCTTCTCTCCTTTACCCGCAGATAATCTAATTTTGGTTAACAATCCTTGGACTAGAGAGCTTAGAAAACTGCCCTCAGTTTTGCAAACCGAAGCATCCCTGTGGGACACGTGTTTGAGTTTTGGTTATGATTCATCAACAGATGATTACAAGGTTGTTATGGGGATCTGGAGTAGCATGACCAACGAGACACTTATTAAAGTCTTTTCATTGAAATCAAATACTTGGAAACCTATCGCAGAAGTCAAGTATCGGCTTTTTAGGAACAGGCCTGGTATCCTATTTAATGGCGCACTTCATTGGCTTGCATCTGATTATAATAATGTTGGGAACAAAAGGAGAGTTATCCTTTCTTTTGATTTATCCCGGGAGGAATTTACAGTATTATTACCCGAACCTGAAGATTCAAAGTTTGAATTTTGCATCAATAATTTTCATTATTATGTTGGGATTGTGGAAGCCCAGCTATGCCTATTTTTTCGTGACGTAGACTATGATCCCCCATGTAATATATGGGTAATAAGAAGCTGCAATGGTGAACGATTTTGGGAACTACTGCCTGATAATTACGAGATGAAGTGCGAGGTTGTACTCCATATGAAAATTCTTGAGTCAATTTCATCTAAGAAGAAGAGGATGAGTTTCTTTTGTGATGATGATAATAAATGCTTCTCTAGGGCCTGGAATCATATTAATGCTCATCTATTTGTGCCAAGCCTTGTATCTCCGTATGCCGAGACCAAGCCACGCCAAGAATTACAAGAAAAGTATTAAATCATGGACTATTAAGGTTAGTTGTGCTTATTATGTTTATGCTTATTAATTAGAGTAAAATGCAGAAATCGTCCTTGTGGTTTGCCCAGATTGCATGTTTCGTCCCTGAGTTTTCGAAAGTGCAGGCGGCCTCCCTGAGAGGAAAAGTTGAGTTCATATTCGTCCCTGACCAAATTGAAATGACTGAAATACCCTCGTCTTCACCCCCCTTTGAATTTCAAGTGACGAAATCTGCAATTTGAGCAAACCACAGGGACCATTTATTTTTTTCCGAACATAATTATTTTTCGAAAATAATTTTTTTCCAAAAATAATTTTTTTTCGAAAGTTCTGAAACAAATCCGAAAAGTCACAAATACAAAATATTTCGAAAAAATTTGGAAAAAAATTTGAAAATATTTTTTTTTCAATTTTATTTTTCAATGTGTCCAAATTTCGAAAAAATTATTTTTGTAAAAAGAAGAGTTAATTGCAATTTTGGTCCTTGTGGTTCCGCCAAAATGCAAGTTTGGTCCCTAAAACTTTGAAAGTGCAGCAATAGTCCCTATTTTGAAGTTTTGATTGCATTTTTGGTCTCTGGATAATGTTAAATGATTAAAATACCCTTTTTCTTATTCAGAAAAAGACAAGGATAATTTGGTCATTTCGCACTGATAAGGACCAAAAATGCAACCCAAACTTTAAAATGAGGACTAACGCTGCACTTTTAAAGTTTTAGGGACCAAACCTGCAATTTGGTCAAACCAAAAGGACCAAAAATGCAATTAACTCTAAAAAGAATTTCGAAAAAACCAATTTAGAAAAAAAAATTCCAATTTCTTTTTTTTTTTTGAAAAACAAGTATTTACGAAAACATTTTTTTTGGAATTTTTTTTTTCAAATTTGCGAAAAATTTCTAATTTTTTTTCAAAATTTTTTTCTTTTTGAATTTTTTTTTTCAAAATGTTGAAATATTACAAAAACGTAAGAAAAATAGACAAAATGTAAGAACACAGACAAAAATGTAAAAAAAAGGGACAAAAACGGGCAAAAACGAATAAAAATAGATAAAAACGGAAAGTTTTAGCCGTTCCAACAATTTTGAAAATTTGTTGGAATGGAAAACATTCCTCCTATGGTAGTTGTTAATACGAATAAGAGAAACTCGGTTATCAATGTCCCAGCTATTCACGGAACGTGAGACTAAAAAAAGGTAAGAAAAGCAGACAAAAACGGATGAAAACCGATAAAAAATTATTTTCGGAAAAAAATTATTTTCAAAATTTTTTTTCGGAAAAAAATAAATGGTCCCTGTGGTTTGCACAAATTGCAGATTTCGTCCCTGGGAATTCAAAGGGGATGAAGACGAGGGTATTTCAGTCATTTCAATTTGGTCAGGGACGAAAATGAAGTCAACTTTTCCTATCAGGGAGGCCGCCTACACTTTCGAAAACTCAGGGACGAAACATGCAATCTGAGCAAACCACAAGGACGATTTCTGCATTTTATTCTTATTAATTATTATGTTCTCACTAGAGCAAGGGGTGCACTCGCGCCAAACCAATGTGGCACCCTTTTGGCTTGAGCAAAAGACCAGCCCCAACAAAATTAGAAAAAAAAAAAAAAAAAAAAAATATATATATATATATGGTTGGCAAAACTAGCTTTAAGCTGTAATCTGGTTAACATGAGCTAAGCTGGTTAACATGAGCTTACAAGCTGTATTTTTTCAATAGAAATGTTTTGGTGAGTTGGTAAGTTAGCTATGATAAGGGAAGTGAAAGCTGAAAATGATGAGCCGCCACACTTGGGTGACTACGCCGCCACGCTTAAGATATACGTAACTTATTATAGGGAGGGGGCGGACCCAAGTGGGTTCATGTGAACCACATGGCTTTTTGCATGTACTTTTTTTTTGTTGTCAAAATCCCGATTTCTCTAAAGTGAACGTGGTCATAAAATTTTGTGTTACATGTCTTGTTTAGTTAGTCCATCATATTTACATAAATATATGAAAAATTCATAAATAAAATTTGAATTCTGCCATATTATTTTAGATTTACTGTATTTTTCATGATCACACTTGTTTTATATCCCTAACAATTGCTTTCTTACTGTCCTCATGTTTGGACCAAAACTAAATTACTGTGTTGATTTTGTTTTCTGATTGGTTTCGCTTACGCACGCACATATTTGTCTTGCAAATTTAGCCACCTTAAGTTTTACTCAGTCAAGGCTAGCTATAGAGTTTTAGGGGTTAGGTTTCATAACATAAAAGTAGCCATGGGGTGGGGTACAAAATCATTCAGCGTCTCACTATTTCCCCCGCGTCTTAGATAAATTCTTAGTTAGCCCTGTAGTGTTTTTAGGCGTATCTTAGTGGCTTTCCGTGTATATGTTTGTCTTTGCTCTTAGATATAGAGCCCTTACCAATTCTATGATATTCTCTTTAGATTCTAATTTATTTATTTTTCTTTATTTTTTTCTCATAGGCCCGTTCTCTCTGTCAGCGTTTATTGTGAGCGTTTATGCCTTTATGCATGCCTCCCCCAACCCACCTTATTTGTGCTTCTTATATTTTATGCTTTGCCTCCATGCGTTGTATGCTTATGCCTATATATTTTCAAGTCTTTTGTTGGTATATGTCGTTCGCCTTGTATGCTATGTGTTATATGTTCTCTTGCTTCTATGCTTATTTCTTTCATAGTTTTGCTCTTCTTACATTTTTACACAAGCACACATCCACATATATTTTGATCTCATTTACATACACACATTCACTTGTCGGAGGTCTTCTTGGAAGCAGTCTCCCTACTCTCGGGTTTACCTTAGGTAGGGGTATGATCTGTCTACACACCACATTCCTTATATACCTCGCTCAGACGGGATTGGTTATTGTTCTTGTTGTCATTACTGTCTGAATTACCAGCTTGCGATACAAAGACCAATGAATAAAACTGATATAAACCGTTTTTAATGATGTTTGAAATTATTCACTTTATATTATTTTGTGGAAAATTAGAATAATTTTTTATAATAAATAGGACATTTAAACAATCATATTTTGTTATATACTAGTACAACACGAGGTTAAAGTGCTAATTTTTATGTCATTCAGAGTGTGTCATGTGAGAGCACTTGCCAAAGAGTCTCTTAAAATTCAAAACTAACTCATTCAGAGTCTTTGATTTGTTCAGCATTTGGAATCATTCGATGCTAAATAATTTTAATTTTGTCAAACAACCCCTTACTTTTTACCCTTGATAAAGACGAAGCTAGCGCCTTGATTTTTAATAGGAAAAAAACTTTACACAAAATACCTTTTATTTGTATCATGAAGAGATGGTCCATTAATTAAGATTTTTTTTTTTTTTTTTTTTTTTTCATTAGCAGAAAAACAGTTTTCCCATCCAAACACTTCACTAGGAAGGGGTGGTCATCCTATCCCTAAACACGATTACTAAAGGTCTTCTCAAACCCATCCTGATCCCCATTGAGGATCTTATCAGGGTGCCCCGTCATGATTCTCCCCCAAACCCGCCCATTCCCCATCAGGGATTTTATCGAGGTGTCCTTTTTTGGCGCGATGCCACACCAAACCCGCACCGTTCTATGATTATTATTACTTGTTACGAGTCAAAGTAATAAAGGACCAAAAGTCACAAGCTCTAGAAGTGGAAGGACTGAAGTTGTCAAATTGATACGCATCAATTTCAATTCTACTGATGGATTCCACTGAAGGCCAAAAGTTAGTTATAACTTTTGGCGGTAAAATCTGTTTACTCCTTCCTCCTATTTCTCCTTCCTCCCTTTGTATAAATACTCATTTACATTTCACTTGTAATTCATTCTTGATTTTCATTTACAACTTTCTCTCTCAATTCTTGTAATCGTTTGTGTAAACACATCTTACTAATAACAATTCCATTTCGGATCTTGCATCTTGTGAATAGATTCTTAATGTGTTGTTGCAATTGTTGATCACGTTTTCATTTCTTGTTGATTTCTAAACGTGTGTTACAATTGGTATCAGAGCGATCCTTGACCACCATTAATGGCTGAAATCTGTTAGGATTCAGTTATTCCGTTAGCATTCAGTTACACCGATTGAAGATCTTGATCTTTTGATCACCCATCACACATACATAAACTCCGGTCAAACTAGACCAACTGTCTAATCACAAATACGTCTTGATTAATTGTCCGTTTCCATTTCCAAAATACGTTAGTTAGGAACTGTGTGGTGGTTTGTTGTCCTGGTGTGACTGAATCAGTGGTGGTTAAGAACAGAGAGAGAACATGGTGGAAACAAGATCCGTTATTAATGGTGCTTCTCGCCAAGAAGGCACCAATACCAATACTGGAACACAATCACAATCACTAGAGAGTATTGCTACTCAATTGGCAACATTAATGGGGGCCGTGGCTACACTCACTACTGATATGAGACTCATGCAACAAAGATTGAATGGGGAAGAAGGCACAAGTCAAAGAAGGGAGGTTCTTGGAAGTCAAACTGTGCAGTACAATGGTCAAAATGGAGGGCAGTATGGAAGATTGTCTAAGATTGAGTTTCCTAAGTTTGATGGTGATGATGTTCAGGGATGGTTGTATAGGGTGCAGATGTTCTTTGAGATGGATCAAATTGTGCATGATGAACAAAAGATTAGGTTGGTTTCCATGCATGTGTTTGGAAAAGCTCTTGTTTGGCATACTCAGTTTATGAAGAAGTTTGGAGAAGTAATGACTTGGCCTCTGTATGAGACTCATGTGAGGAAGAGATTTGAGCCAGTTTTTGAAGATCCAGTGATGGAACTTAAGAATCTCAAACAGACTTCTAGTGTGCAGGTATACCAAGATTCTTTTGAAATACTGCTGAATAAAGTTGAATTGCCTGAAAAGTATACAGTTAGCTTGTCTATTGGGGGTTTAAAAGATGAAATTGCATATGTAGTTAGGATGTTTGCACCTACTACTTTAACTGATGTGTTCAATTTGGCAAAATTGCAAGAGGCTAATATTTCTGTGACCAAAAGTAGAAGTGCACCTTTGTTGAGTACTCCTAGGCCTAATGTGATGAATGGTAGCAATAATAGAAACGGAAATAGTAATTTTAGGAGTAATCAAGTTGTGAGTACCAATAAGCCTTTGCCAAATAGGTAGTTTAAGAGGTTGACACCACAAGAATTAGAGGAAAAGAGAGCCAAACACCTCTGTTTTTATTGTGATAAAAAAATATACACCTGGCCACAAGTGCAGTGGTCAGTTGTACTCTTTGGAGGTGGTGGGTGATGAAGTAGAAAGTGAGGATGAAGATTTGTTATTGACTGAGGAAGGAGTTGTGAGTTCTTACACTAGCTTAATTGATGAACCTCCACTCATTTCTTTGAATGCATTAACTGGTGTAAACACTTACAGAACAATGAGGGTTAGAGGTTATGTAAGAAAGAATATGTTGCATGTTTTGGTTGACTCAGGAAGCACCCATAATTTTTTAGATCTAAGTACTGCTAAAAAATTGGGGTGTAAATTGACAAGGATATGCCCTTTAGAAGTTTCAGTGGCAAATGGTAATGTGATGAGCAGTTTATATGAGTGTAAGAATTTTACTTGGGAATTTCAAGGTCTTTCCTACACTTCTGATGTGTTAATTTTACCATTGGGTGGGTGTGAGATGGTATTGGGAATTCAATGGTTGTCTACTTTGGGGTGGGTTAGATGCCACTTTAAGAACCTGATCATGGAATACACCTACAAGGAAAGAAAAATTGTGTTAAGAGGGACTCAACAAACCACTCTCAAATGGATGCAAGGTAAGCAAAAACATGGTAGTAAGGTGGTAACAGCTGAGTTATCTGCTATAGCTGTTTGTGAATACTCTGCTACTTTGCTGAAAATGGAAACTGAGATGGGTAATAACAAAGAATTGAAGAGTGTTCTTGAAGAATTGGGGCCAGTTTTTGATATACCCAAAGAAACCATGACCATACTATTCCCCTTATGCCAAATACTTCACCTGTTAATATAAGGCCTTATAAACACCCTCCACAACAGAAAGATGCAATTGAAGCTATGGTAAAAGAGATATTAGATTCAGGGGTGATTAGAAACAGTCAAAGTCCTTTTTCATCTCCTATAGTTATGGTTAAAAAGAAAGATGGGTCTTGGAGAATGTGTGTGGACTACAGACAGCTCAATAAATCCACAGTTAAAGACAAGTTTCCAATACCAGTGGTGGAGGAGTTAATTGATGAATTGCAAGGGTCAAAGTTTTTCTCAAAGTTGGATCTAAGATCAGGGTACCATCAAATTAGAATGCATGAAAATGATGTGTATAAAACAGCATTTAGAACACATGAGGGGCACTATGAGTTTTTAGTAATGCCTTTTGGTCTCACCAATGCTCCAGCAACCTTCTAGTCTTTGATGAATTCAGTGTTCAAGAAGTTCCTCAGGAAATTTGTGTTGGTTTTCTTTGATGACATCCTAGTATACAGTGATAGTTTGGAGTCTCATCTCAACCATTTGAAACAAGTACTGCAAGTCATGAAGGATAATTCTTTGTTTGCTAAGGAGTCTAAGTGTGTTTTTGCTACTTCAAGTGTTGAGTATTTGGGGCACATTATATCTGATAAGGGGGTGGCAACTGATCCTAGTAAAATAAAAGCTATGCAAGAGTGGCCTGTTCCAACAAATGTCAAGCAACTCAGAGGTTTTCTTGGGCTAACTGGTTATTATAGGAAGTTTATCAAGAATTATGCAATTATGAGCAAACCATTGACTGCATTACTCAAAAAGAATGCTTTTCAATGGGATGTAAATGCACAAAGAGCCTTTGAAGCACTGAAGGAAGCAATGGTACAAGCACCAGTGTTAGCTATGCCCAATTTCAAAAAGGTTTTTACTGTGGAGACTGATGCTTCAAGGGTAGGAATTGGGGCAGTTTTACAACAAGAAGGGCATCCAATTGCATTTCTGAGCAAAACTTTGTCAACCAAACACCAAGCTCTCTCAACCTATGAAAAGGAATTCTTAGCAGTTCTGTTGGCCTTAGAAAAATGGAGGGGTTATCTACTTGATAGACATTTCAAAATAAAAACAGACCATTTCAGCTTGAAATACCTGTTGGGACAAAGATTGACAACTCCTTTTCAAGTTAAATGGCTACCTAAATTGTTGGGATTTGACTATGAAATCTCTTATAAAAGTGGGTCTGAAAATGTGGTGGCAGATGCTTTGTCAAGGGTATCAAGTGGAGTTGAGCTAAATGCTGTTGTTCTCACTTCTATTGCTTCTGATCTATTGCAACAAGTCAAGAATAGTTGGGAGCAGGATGTGGGGCTAAAGAATGTTATTCAACAAATACAAAGTAGTACTTATAACAAAAACAAATTTACTATGGTAGATGGCTTGTTGAGAAGGAAAGAGAAGTTAGTGGTAGGAGATGATTTGCAGTTAAGGAAAACTATCATACAGTACTATCATTCAGATGCTGTGGGAGGACATTCAGGTACTACAGTGACTCTGCACAGGCTCAAAAGTATGTTCTATTGGAAGGGTATGCAGAAGATGGTCAAACAATTTGTAAGGGAATGTGATGTGTTTCAAAGGGATAAACCTGATTTAGCAGCTTATCCTGGTCTTCTACAACCCCTACCTATACCAGAAAAGATTTGGTCTTCAATCTCCATGGATTTCATTGAGAAATTGCCTAGTTCACAGGGTAAAATAGTCATATTGGTGGTGGTAGATAGATTGTCTAAACATGCTCATTTCATTGCTATGCAACACCCTTTTACTGCCAGTACAGTGGCTCAGTTGTTCCTTGATCATGTGTACAGACTACATGGGCTACCTGAATCAATTGTTAGTGACAGAGACAAAATCTTCTTAAGTCATTTTTGGCAATCAATGTTTAAAACCTTGAAAGTGCAACTTAAACTATCTACAGCTTATCATCCTCAAACTGATGGTCAGACTGAGATTGTGAACAAGTGTTTGGAATGTTATCTCAGATGTATGACTGGTGAAAGGCCAAAAGAGTGGGCTGTTTGGTTACCTATGGCTGAGTTCTGGTACAACACTAACTTCCACTCAGCCATCAACACAACTCCTTATGAGGCAGTCTATGGTCAAAAGCCACCAACCCATGTTCCTTATGTATCTGGAGATAGCATAGTGGAGGCAGTTGATAGGACCATGCAGGCTAGAGAAAGTTCCTTGCAGATGCTGAGGTTTCATTTACAGAGGGCACAAGATAGAATGGTCAATCAAGCTAACAAACATAGAAGTGATAGAGTATTAGAAGTTGGAATGTGGGTGTATCTGAAGCTTCAACCTCATAGACAAGTTACCATAAGAAAAGAACATCAACACAAACTTTCATCAAAGTACTATGGGCCTTTCATGATCATTGAGAAGATTGGTGCAGTTGCTTACAAGTTAGACTTACCTGTTACAAGTCAAGTTCATCTAGTTTTCCATGTCTCACAGTTGAAGTTGTGTAAAGGAAATGATAACAAAATGGGAGTGCTGCCTCATTGTGGTCCAAATGGTTTACTTTCAGTTGAGCCTATTGCTATATTGGATAGAAAACTAGCTAAAATCAATAACGGAGCTGTGGTTTATGCTTTGGTCAAATGGTCGAATCACACAGATGAGGATGCTACTGAATCTTAATGACTTGCTACAGAGGTATCCAGAGTTTGAAAACCAAGCTTGAGGACAAGCATTGTTTGAAGGGACAGGGATTGTTACGAGTCAAAGTAATAAAGGACCAAAAGTCACAAGCTCTAGAAGTGGAAGGACTGAAGTTGTCAAATTGATACGCATCAATTTCAATTCTACTGATGGATTCCACTGAAGGCCAAAAGTTAGTTATAACTTTTGGCGGGAAAATCTGTTTACTCCTTCCTCCTATTTCTCCTTCCTCCCTTTGTATAAATACTCATTTACATTTCACTTGTAATTCATTCTTGATTTTCATTTACAACTTTCTCTCTCAATTCTTGTAATCGTTTGTGTAAACACATCTTACTAATAAATATCCCATTTCGGATCTTGCATCTTGTGAATAGATTCTTAATGTGTTGTTGCAATTGTTGATCACGTTTTCATTTCTTGTTGATTTCTAAACGTGTGTTACATTACTTTTACACTATTAGCAATATGATTTCGTGCAATAACTTGAAGAATTGAGAACCTATTAATAATCAAGTAAGCAGAAAAAAGAAGCAATCCTAGATACGCTCTAAAGGTCTTTTCATGTATTGGCTAGCTTGTAGAAGTAGGAATTGAAGAACATAAAATTTCTAATAAGCAAGGTCTATTAAGAGAAACTGAATTGCAAAATCGATCTAAAGTGGATGATAAGGTGGGTTCTAGTTATGTTTTTCTAGGTCCTTTTCTTTCTGATACATATATTGTAGACGAAAATAGATTTACCTGATCATTGACTTAATGCATATCCACCATATGTAAATTGAAGATTGATCTTAGTTGAGCCTAATATTTGTATATTTTGCCAAGGGTTTTGAAGGAGAGCGCCAACACTCACAAGCCACCATAAGAAGGTTTATTCTCAAGGCTTCCGAACAGGTAAAAATACGTTTTTCTGTTGTCTTATATTCTACAAGTTGTACGCAGTTTAAATTGGTTAACCTTTAAATTTTCAAATACAATTGCAGAGTTTAAAAAAGATTGAGGTAGTTTATAGGCAGAAGTTGGAGAGACCGAGAATTATTATTTTCATGAAGAAGGTGACTCATTTCTTTTTATTCTACAAGCTTAACCTGGTTTAGAGTTTTTTATTTTATTTTATAAATCTAGCCTTTTAAACTTTTGAAACATTCATGTGCATGAAATGGAGAGATTGAAGAAATCCTTACCAAAACAGAGGGCATCACTCTTTGTGCATAGGGTGTGAAGAATAAAGAGAAATAAGAACAAGTCAAATAATTAGTTTACGAATAAGAAACTTGTCAGTGCGTTTGAAATATGAACAATGTATTTTATTGTTGATTCGGTTTTTTGGGTTGATGGTTTTGTGAGACCTCCCCCAATCGATTGCATCATTCTCCTATTTTCAACTTTCGAGACTGTTATTATTTACTCCCTCCGTCCCATACTGTTCACTTTGAATTTTCTAGGTCTTTCATTTCTAACTTTGACCTTAAATATTTTTAATTGTGTTATATAATACTTGAAGCAAAATATATTAATAGATTGAGTTTTAAATGTATTTTTTATTGATATAATTTTTATTAAATAATATATAACACAAATAAAAATATTTAAGATCAAAGTTAAAAAAAAAAAATTAAAAAGTCAAAACAGGATAATTAATATGGGACGGAGATAGTATATACTATGTGTTATTTTGGGTGACTTCATCTTGTTTCACCTGTTTATCATAAAATATATAACCCAAGTTTGGTTTATTCTTTCTATGTTTGACCAATAAAATTGATGGTCGCATGACATATGACTTATCATCACCAATAACATCCTACTTGCTGCATAAATTACTTCTATCAAAAGATGAGAGTTATTTTACATAACAAATTTTTTTAATATACCAAAGGACTTATCCTCACCATTTATCTAAAATAAAATCAATGGCTAAGATTAAAATTATTTTAATATTTCACATATCTTTTATATCGTAAAGCCCAACATTTAATTATTTTCTATAAAAGGGCATTTTGATATACTTTCGACAAAAAAAAAAAAAAAAAAAAAAAAATGTTTTTTAGTCTTTTTTTCTTCGTTGTTGAAACTTGCATGAGAAATCATATATGATTAAACACTAATTTGAATATTTTAATAAAATTGAAAATTCATGAAAATACTTTAAGGTTGAGGATCGGATGATATGTAAAAAGATGAAATTACCATTATGTAAGTGAACTTAACGGATGACGAGCAGTTTAATTTTAAATTCAAAGAACGAAAGATGAAAAATGTTGAAACCACGAGGACGAAATTTGCAATTTACTCTAAGAATTAATCTACCATAATCTCTACTTGGAAAGTTACTATAAAATTGTTGGGCTGGGCTTAAGAAAAATACAACCGCTATTATATTGCGTCATCTACTCTGTATAAATTATAGTTCACAAACAAGTCTAGATTCGATTGGCAGCGATGTTTGATGTTATTGAGGAGATACTGTTAAGATCGGATGCGAAAGATCTGGTCCCATGGAAGAGGGTTTGTAAGTCTTGGTATTCTTTGATAGCAAGTCCTCGTTTTCATAAAGCTCATCTAAAGATGATAGTAACTAGCAACGAGCTAAGGATAGCTATGCCATCATATTGGAAAATACCTAATGAGAGGTTGTATGAATATAATAAATGGAACGTTGCTGGTTCCTCCAATGGCCTTGTATGCTTGTATCGTATAGATGAAAAAGTGTCTCTAATTTTGCTAAGCAATCCTTGGACTAGAGAGGTTAGAAGACTGCCAATGTCGCCCTTTGTTCCCGAACATCAATACATGGGTGGAATATGTTTGAGTTTTGCTTATGATTCATCCACAGATGATTACAAGGTTGTCATGGAGATCGATAAAAATAATGGTGTGACACTCATTCAAGTCCTATCATTGAGGTCCAATACTTGGAAACTTATTGGAGATTTCAATTACGTAGTATAAGTTTATGTCGAACAAACCCGGTATCTTGCTTCATGGGGCACTTCATTGGGTTGTCTTGGATTACAGTGCTAGGGACAAAAAGAACCTGAAAATTATCATTTCTTTTGATTTATCTCGCGAGGAATTCAAAGTAATCCCCCAACCTAATCACCCAAGATATGCGTGGCATTCCCGCCGATCTACACCCGTACCAGGCATTGTGGACAACCAAATGTGGCTTTTTTTTCTCAAAAGACACAACAAACTCCCGCGTGAAATATGGGTACTGAGAAGCTACAATGTCCAACACTCTTGGGAACTGATGCCCAAAAATTACGAGATGAAGCATCAGGTTGTACACCATATGAAAATGGTCGAGTTCCCTTCACCTAAGAATAAGAGGATGAGTTTCTTTTGTGATGATAATAAATGCTTGTCAAGGGCCTGGAGATATATTATGGCTCATCGATTTGTGCCAAGCCTTGTATCTCCGTATGCCGCGAGACCAAGCCACACTAAGAATAACAAGACTAGTGTTAAATCATGGAGTATCCAGGTTCGTTTTGCTTTCTTATGTTATTATGATCCGGCGTCAAGTGTTTTTGCCGCTTAGTGTAAATTTGTGTCAAATTCCGGATAGGTTAATTGCAAACGCAAGATAAACCCTGGTTGAAATTTTGTTCACTAACGTTTCCGGAAATATAGTTTAATATGAATAGAAGGAATTACAAATTTAGTTTATATATACCTAAGAACAAGAATCCTAAAACAACTCAAACTTATTTATCCTAATTAAACAAGTAAAGATAAACCTAAACTATAACCATACTTGAGGTAAATCCTAATTTACTTCAACTTAAAGTTTGCCACTGTTTATACTTTAGATTTGTCATATTCCTTTAGGTTTATCGCTTTTTTTTATATGCCTTTAGCTAATTATCGTTATCATGTATTGGACCAAATCTAAATGGTTTCGCTTACACACACACAACTGTATTCCAAATTTAGCAGCCTTAAGTTAACTCAAACAATGCTCGTCACGTAAGAGTGTCTTTTTTTTTTACCCCTTGAAGAAGACAAGCTAATACCTAGACTTATAATAGGAAATAAGGGTACACACTACCTTATATTTGTATCAAGAAGAGATAGTTCATTGATTAAGAGGGTGTTTGAGATTGCTTATTCTCTATGTTGGGCTTTTTCTAGTTTTTTCTTGTTCGCATAGGCAGAAAACAATTTTCCCGTCCAAACACGCGATCCCCCATCCCCAAACAGGGTTACCAAACCTCTCCCCAAACACGCTCTGACCCCCATCACCCATCAGGGATCTAATTTGGTGCCCGTCGGGGCCGAAACCCGTTCTGTTCCCCGTCGGGGATCTGATTGAGGTGGTCTCTTCTGGCGCAATGCTCCACCAAATGTGCACCGTTGTTTATAACTTTTACACCATTGGCAATATGATTAAATACAATAACTTGAAGCCGGATTAAATATATAGATATGTATATGTTTCTTGACGGGGTTGGACAGGGAATCCTTGTTAAGGCCCCAAACCCACCTCGTAACCCGATAAGCATATCCCAGCCCCATAACTTTCGGGTTTCCTCTTCGGCTTCGGTTTTTTACATTCCTACACTTCATGCTATTTCTGGTTTTTTTAAGCTGGCAAGCAATTTTTCTATTTGATGCCGGAGTATAAAATTAAAATTACTTTTTACTCATATTTAACCTAAAACAGAGGAATCTGATTCAAAATTTCAATCAAATTATTATTCTACTATATAAGTTTTTACTCATATAAGTACTTGTCTCTAGCAAATCCAAAACGCTAGCTCCAAAATACTGATGTTTAAGTAGCTTATAAGTACTTATCTTCAAGCTGGAAACATAAGCACAAAAATAAGCAATATCAAACACCCTCTAAAGGTCTTTTGATATATCGGCTAGTTTGTGGAATTAGGAATTGAGAACATAAACTTTGTAATGAACAAGGTCTATTATGAGAAACCAAATTGCAAAATCGATCCAAAGGGATGGTAAGGTGGGATCTAATTATGCTTTTCAAATTCCTTTTCTGCTTGATACATATATAGTACATATGACGATAGATTTAGCTGATCATTGCTTAATGCATATCCACCATATGTAAATTGAATGTTGATCTTAGTTGAGCCTAATATATGTATATATTTTGCCAAGGCTGTCAAAGGAGAGGGCCAACACTCACAGGCCATGCTGAGGAGGACTATCGTTAAGCCTTCCGAACAGGTAAAAATACGTTTTTCTATTGTCTTATATTCTACAAGTTGTGCCCAGTTTAGAATTGGTTCTCCTTTTAAAATTTACTTATACAATTGCAGGAAGCAAGACATATTGAGGAACTTTATAAGCATGAAGTTGGGAATGCTGAGAATTTATATTTGCATGAAGATGGTGAGACCCAATTTCTTTTTATTTTACAAACTTAACCTGGTCTAGAGTTTTTTTATTTTATATTTATTTTATAAATCTAGCCTTTTCAACTTTTGGAAAATTCTTGTGTAGGAAATGGAGAGATTAAAGAAATCCTTACCAAAACAGAGGGCATCACTCTTTGTGCAGAGGGTATGAAGAAAAAAGAGAAATAAGAAGAACAAGTCAAATAATTAGTTTCCGAATAAGAAACTTGTCAGTGCGTTTGAAATATAAACAATGTATGTTATTGTTGATTCGGTGTTTTGGGCTGATGGTTTTGTGAGACCTCCCCAATCAATTGTATCCTTAGCCTATTTTCAACTTTTGGAGACTCTTATTATTTATATACTCTATATGTTATTTTGGGTGACTTCATCTTGTTTCACCTGTTTATCATAAGATTATAACTCAAGTTTGGTTTATTCTTTCTATGTTTGACCAATAAAATTGATGGTCGCATGACATATGACTTATCATCACCAATAACATCCTGCATAAATTATTTCTATCAAAAGATAGAGAGTTAGTTTATATACCAAATTTTTCTCTTATACCAAATGACTCATCCCCACCATCCATTTAAAATGAAATCAATAGCTGAGATTAAAACCATTTTAATATTTCACATATTTTTTATATCGTCAAGCCCAACATTTAATTATTTTCTATAGACGGGTCATTTTGATATACTTTGACAAACTTTTTTTTTTTTTTTTTTTTTGTCTTCTTTTCTTCGTTGTTGAAACTTGCATGAGAAATCATGTGATTAAACACTAATTTGAATATTTTGCTAAAATCACATGTGATATTAATATTAAATCACATATGATGCGTAACAAAATCATATGTGATTTAACACCAATATCACATGTGATTTTATTCGTATATTCAATTTAGTCTTTACTCACATGTGACTTCATAATGCAAGCTTAAACAACGAAAAAAAAATAAAAAAACGTGAAAAAACGGGAAAAAAAATAAAATAAAAATAAAATTGTCGAAAGTATATCAAAGTGTCTATCTATTGAAAGATAATTAAATTCTTTAAGTGATGGTATTTTTTTCGCTTAACGATAAACGGTGTAAGAGATATTAATATTTGAAAAAAAATAATAATAATAAATAAAATAGTGGATTATTCTAAATGTTAGGTTTAATCTCATCCATTTTATCAAATAGAGATGGAGGGTGGTGATTGTTCCTTTGGTATCCAAATACAGTCATGAACTAATCTTCATGCCACTGCCTTATTTTTAGTTCAATAGAATCGGCGTTCGGATGACATGTTTAACGGGATGCTCCAAACAGGGCATCCTACCATGCTCAGCTGAAACGTACTACTGGACGAAAAGTTGTACATCTTAGGCTCATGTAACTGGGTAATTATGTAAAAGGGAATAGTTGTTGTGGACGATAATCTAGCTTTCATTTCTTCATATGGGTCACCCTACCAGTTCGAGGTTAGATTCTCCTGTAAGTTACTTGCGTACCAATGTCTTTAAACCACAGATGATGGACTAGGATCCAACTCCATTACGATATTATGTTTGGCTCGAGCTTGACAAGCCTTCATGAGGGAACCTTGAGCTCTAAAAGCTCGAGTAATTTTCAATTTTCACATCCAAAGTGATGACGTATAGTCTATATTCGGGTCACGAACCCGACCAAGGACCAATACTAACGAGCCCAGCATGAACTGGGCTACGCCGATAAATGTTTGGGCTCACGAAGGCCCAAACCCAAAACTTATTTATGGAATAAGATATCGGATATCTCCTAACTTTGTAGATAATCGTTTACCAACCGACTTAGGCGGGATACGCCGAAGGTTGGGGAACACGAAACCAACAAGGATTTCATGTGTGTATAAAGGGAACCCTATCCCTCATTAAAGGTACGATCTAAACCCTAACTCTCCATTAACCCTAAAACCGATTACTTACTCTCACGCCGGAGGATAATCGTGGGAGACAATCCCACGATAAGCCTAACGGTGCTTTTTGTTTACTTAGTGCACAGGTCTCAAGCAGCAATAATCAATTGGTACCAGAATCGGAGCTCAAACAAGGAACGCCCAACTTTTGTATCAACAAGTGGCGCCATCCGTGGTGACCATGTTCCATCTTGAGTAACACCCATTCTTACATGACGGGGAGGAATGCGCATATGCTAGGTTTCCCGCCACAGTGTGACAGTAAAGACCCCGTAAGAAGAACACGTAGTTCTATAGTTGGGGTAACAGTGACATTGCGATTGTGAGAGTCTCACAATGGTGAAAGTGGATCCCGTATGCTGCATCCTGGATGAGGGCGTACCTTTTGTACCAGTAGCAACGCATCATGGTGCGACAGAAGACGTGCTTCTGTAGCAGCGCGCTGTGCGCGACAAAGAAGTGCGACAGAAGACGTGCTTCTGTAGCGAAGTGTCGCTGCGCGACGTAAGACGCTTCTAGCAGAAGGCGCGCGCATTACATCCGTCTTTACAACCGACAGAGGGCGTCTCCCTTTCGGCAAGATGGTGCGAATATTTAAATCCGTCTTTGTACCGGGCTTGCAATACCTCTTACATACGATCTGCTTCCAAATATACCTGCGTGACGCGTACGGAAACAGTGGTACTATATACCCTGGTAGCCCCCCAAGTTTGATGGTGCTACTCGTGAAGGAGCATTAAACTTAGTTATTCAACAAAAAACACTTAATGCAAATATTAAAAGTATATGCCGCGAATCGAAACATATAAAACCTAATGAAGTGAAACAATATATAGCACATAGCATGTGAACTTAACACATAAGAGAAGTGGCAGTGCGAATTACCCCTATCGCGAAGTTTTACAAACTACATAAATAATTAATTGTTTTTTTTTAAAAAAATGATGGACGTACCGTGACCGCGACTAATAGACGCAGATGGATATATCGTGACCGCATAGACTCGAACGTTTGTGGATGATCGCAGATGAACATAACATGACCACGGCCTTTGTCCAGTGCGCTCATGGCGATTGACTAGCATCGTGGTGTTTGCTAGTAGCTAATCTGCGAAGATGTCCGAACGCATGGCCTAACGCAGGTATATTTATCGTGACTGCGTTGTTCGATCGTACAAACAAGCGCGAACAGGCATACCAACCGTAAAAACAGTATCTGCGCGAATTAATTCACGGCTAAAAGATAAAATAGGTCCGATCGTGCGGACTTTTTCTTTTATCTGTCTTAGTAAAAGAATAGACTATTATACACATTCTTGTATCTCATGTAAAGAAATATTATGATTCTTATACTTGTTATTTTCCAAATTGGGTACCGTGTAACAACTTGGATGGCCTTAATTAATTAATAAACAATATGTCCTGGTTTAAGCTTGGACAATACTATATACGATTTATCATGTTTTAACATTTAGCCAAATCACATGGGTGAAACACGAATTGATAAGCCGAAGTCTACTGACCTGAATGAGTGTATTCATAAATGATTCGATAAGCTGTCTGCTAACCTTAATGAGTGTATTCATACCGTAAGTCAGCTGGTGACAATATATGGTGGTCCCACGGATGGCGTCAACTTGTTGATACTTAATCTAGCGCGGGCTGGATTCGACGACTCTCCCTGGGCCGTTCGTCGTCTTCTCGAGCCATACGTAAACCTGTCAACAAAGAGAACCCGTTAGGAGTGGACCCGAATCCGTAGCCCCGGGGTCCACCTCCGACGGTCAAGTTAGTATCGATGCGATGTAGCCTACAAGAGTTAGGGTTAGAGTAACCTGTCCTCTTTTCTCCTTCAAGAAGGAGATCCAGCCATATATTTATAGGGCATGGATTAGGGTTTAGGCATAGAGTGGGCCGCTGTCTGCCGGGCCTGACCCATTCCTTGCCCAGTCCGGACTATACGTCCACAAGCCCCACAAGTCTAGTATGAGATAGTGCATGGCTATGTTATGCTAGACTTAAGTTCTATTCATGGCCGCGTAGGCCCAATCAATCATGACGGCATGGCCCATGTGTGCGCAACTCAAGTGTGCACATGGGATGGACCATACTGCGCAGCCCAAATGCGACAGTGCGCACTTGGCCCATGGTGCTGTCCTGTTTAGCCCATTAGACTATATCCGAATCATGACGGCATGGCCCATGAACATATTTCAGTTCAACCGACATGACACTTGAGATACCTGGAAAACATCATCGAAGATCTTGTGCAGAAAATGTTGAATAGTGGTGTTATTATCACCTGTGGTACTTTGTGTTTGTGGTGCTTGTAAAAAAGAAGGATGGGTCTTGGAGGTTCTGTATACTACATAAGACTTAACCACCCTACCATCAAACTGGATCTCAGATGATCTAACAGATGATCTAGCTGCTACTTTTCCAAACTGGATCTTAGAAGTGTGTACCACAAAATAAGAATGAGGTCACAAGATATATATTATGTAAACAGCCTTCAGGACACACGAAGGACTGTATGAGTTTGTAGTGACGCCCTTTGGGCATTCTCCAATGCTCCTGTCACCTTCCAAAATCTAATGAACTCCATCTCTAAACCCTTCCTGTGGAAATTTGTGTTTGTATTCTTTGATGTCATCCTAGTCTACAGCATTAACATCAGTCCTTACGTCTAAAAGTGCACCTTTTGCAGCAAATAGGTAGACTATTTGGGGCATGTTTTAAGCACAGATAGGGTAAGAGCTAAACCCCGAAAAAGTAGAAGATATGCTTAAGTGGCGTGAGCCTAAGACCCATAAAGAGCTCAGGGGGTTCCTTGATCTAACTGGCTACTACAAGAGATTTGTAGAAGATTGACAAGCCTCTTAGTAATTTGCTAAAGAAAAACAATTTTCACTAGAATGAAGAGGCTTCAGTTACCTCAAAAAAGCTATGGCGGTGTTGGGGCTCCCAAACTTTAAGGAACCCTTCACCATAGAAACAGATACTTATTCAAAACACCAATCCCTCAAATACATCTTTGGAACAAATAGAATGTAATTCCACCTTGCAGAAATGGTTAAGTAAATTATTGTGGCTGCAATACATGTCGTATACGAGAAAGAGCTAAGAATCATGTAGCAATGCCTTGTCAAGACAACCTCTTGCAACTTCCATGGTTACTTGTTTCGCCATTTCAAGCTAGCTTATTCACTGGGTGGAAGGAGAAAATCCAATCCAGTGTACAAGTGGAAAGGAAAGCTACAAGCACTCATTGAGACTCTTAAGGAAAAGCCCTCATGGCTGCCAAAATACACCTTCATACTCCTTAAACACCAACGGTAGCTAAAGTCTTCATGGGAAATGTTTCTAAAGTACTTGGTACGCCAGAAAAGGTTATATTAGACAAAGATCCCATTTTCCTTAGTAACTTTAGGAAAGTTCTTTTCAAGGCCTACAACCCTATCTTAGCTTACTCAACAGCCTACCATCCACCAATCTGATCGAAAGACTAAGGTCCTAAATAGATGTTTAGAAACTTATCTCAGATGTTTATGTGTGTATGCTCCTTCCACTTGGATCAAATGTCTTCCATTGGCTCAATACTGGTACCTCATAAATCAAGTTTCAGCATGTCACCATATCAAGCAATGTTGGGTGTTGGGACAAACCCCTCCTAATTTGGTTCACTACACCCCAAAAGACTCTTCTAACAAAACTATTAATTCTATGATGAGAGCTAAAGATAACCACTTGCAGCTTCTTAAATCCTCCCTGTTGCAAGCTCAGAACCGAATGAAAGTCCAAGCTGACAAACATATAAGTGAAAGGGTATTGGAGGTGGGGGATTGTTTCAACCGGAAACTGCAGCCATATAGACAACACTCATTGAACATGAAAGCTTTCCACAAGCTGTGAGCAAAGTCTTCAGCAAGGTATTTACAAGCTGGAACTACCTCCTGAAGAAATCACACTCTCAGCAGTCGGGGTAGTCTCTGAGGTATTAGTGCAATTGGCCAACACTCATATAGAAGATAGTACATGGGAAGAAGTTTCAAGATTATTCTCAAAAGAAGGGAGTGATATTGCAAGGGCATTTCATTCTTTTCTTGCTATTTGTTACTTTCATTCTACTATGTACAATAAATTAGAGGGATCCCCGGGACATGTGGCACTATGCCAGTGGTTATAGGGATAGCTTGTTATGCACATGCATGTAATAGCTGTGTGATGGAAGGGTATATATATACAATATCTCATCACCATCTCATTATTTCTCTCTACTGTAAACACCAATTCAGTGGGTTGTCCCCACGTTATTTAGGGGGCGTTTGGTTTGTTTCCATGAATCACAATGGTTCGGCTATAAGTATATGGTAGAATGACTATAGGAATCGCTAATGCAATAAAGTTGTTTGGGTAACATGTCCTCAAGTTCAAAAATCACAATCATATAGGTCATCACTTCCCCTGCCTCTCTCAAGTAATATACTGTAAAATGAAAGTACAAAAATTCGCATAAAAAACATGATAGAAACTGATATCAAATCCTATATCATTCACCACCAAATTTAAGAGATGAAAGACAATTAAAAGTAGAACCTAATAATTAACTTATAATCAAAATATGATGTCAGTTGTTGAAAGATAAACCATATTTGTCTTTCGTCTTCGTCTTTTAACATTCACCTATGGATGCTGAAAACTTTGTTGCACAGAAATGGTTGAGTGAATCTATGTGTGTTGGTATAGTAATCTACCTTAAGCAAACAGCAATATAAACTAGTTTTTGAACCTTTACACCCACGGGTTCTTGCTATCCAAGATTAAAAATAAATTAACTTGTATATAGATTCATGATATAAACAGTCAACAAAACTGTGACCAATCAAGTAAAAATCACTAATTCAATAAATAATACACATAAATCAATGTCAAGAGGATACAAATAATACCTAAAGTCATGGCTAAATGAAAAACATATAATATATACATTCTTCTTTTTCTCTATATCCAAACATAATCACAAGATGAAATTTGTCTTAAGAACACTACACAGATACAAAATCTAATTGGGGATGTGTGTTTTGAAAGCCATTATACGCGATTGAGTACCTAGAATAAGAGTAGGCAATTTCACATTAATCACTATAATTTGTTTTCTTACTGCTCCCTTACAAAGTTATCCATACAACCCCTAATCTATCAAAGTGTATGAATTGAATTCAAAAGAGTCTTTTAGTAGTGTATCTGACACCAAGAATCAGTGCAGTTTCTCTTCTAGTCATTTGAGGTGGTAAACCGCATTGATTGGCACAAGATAGGTGAAGCTTGTCTAACCTTTGAATGATTGAATCTCGTAGCGACCAGCAAGCAGATTCTGTAAGTCCTACCATTAACGGAGTTGTCTGTTGGAGTTTCAAGTGTTAGACTCAATAACTATCTATAAGTTTCTTGTTGTTGCTGTTGTTACGGGTCTTAGTTATCAGAGGTACGCACACAAATGCACACAGCAAGCACACTCCACAGAAAGTAAAGAACAAGAATCTGCCTGGAACACGCAATTATGTTTATTGAAGAAACTAACTCAAAACTTCAATTCGGTACTATGAGAATCCCTACCCTTCACGGTATATATAGACTAACCTATACGCGTTGTACTATAACTAGGATTACATATTAAAACATAACCTGATAGATAACTAATAGTTGGACGAGTTGGACTAGGACTCCAACTATGAACCTGAAACCTGATCCATGCTACAGTACCGCTACAGTAGCCATAATCAGACTTCATCAGGAATTCACCAACAATCACCCCCTGAATTTCTGATTCGAAGAGGGCAACTCTTGCACACCAAGTAACGATCTCATCTCCTTGAACCTTATGCGCGCCAATGCCTTCGTCAATGGGTCTGCTCTTTGTTCGTCACCGGATACATGCTCAACAATTACCTGCTCATTCTCCACACACTCACGAATGAAGTGATATCGAGTGTGGATGTGTTTGCTTCTACCATGAAAGACCGGGTTCTTTGATAATGCAATTGCTGATTTGTTATCAACTCTTATTATCACTTTTTGTCTTTCCATTCTTGTCACTTCCGCCAATAACTCCCTAAGCCAAATTGCTTGACACGCCGCTGCAGTGGCTGCCATGAACTCAGCTTCACACGAAGATAATGCCACGGTAGTTTGCTTTTGTGAGCACCATGTAATGGGCGATGTACCAAGATAGAAAATGTGTCCGGTAGTACTTCGTCCATCATCAATATCAACATTATGACTACTATCACTATATCCTACCAATTTCATGTCATTACCCCGCTTGTATTCAATTCCAAACGAAGTTGTACCTTTAAGATAGCGTAGGATTTGCTTGATAGCACGAGCATGTGATTCTCTTGGACTTTGCATATATCGACTAACTACTCCAACCGAGTAAGTCAAGTCAGGACGAGTGTGCAAGAGGTAACGCAAGCAACCCACTACTTTTCGATAACGAGTAGCATCAACTTCTGGTTCATCTTCAGCTTTCGACAACTTGAGATCCTTTTCCATTGGATATAAAGTTGCATTGCAATCTTCCATACCAGCTTCTTCTAGAATTTTCAATGCATATCTCTCTTGCTTGATCTTGATACAATCCTCATCTTGTGATACTTCGATACCCAAGTAATAAGTTAACTCACCAAGATCCGACATTTCAAACTGAGATGCCATCCTTTTCTTGAACTCATTGATGCAATCTAAGCTTGTCCCATCCACGAACAAATCATCCACATAAACTGCAACAATGATAAATTCTCCATTGGTTACCGCTTTATAGACCGCCTTTTCTTGCATGCATTGTTGAAAACCCATCTCCTTTAAAGTACTATCGAGCTCCTTTCGATCACCATTTAGAAGATCCGTTCTCATATCCAAGTGATGAATCTTCCATCCTTTCCCGACTGCGAGAGCAATCAAGAGTCGTATGGTCTCGAGTCGAGCTACCGGCGCGAATACTTCATCAACTTCAATAACAGGTTGTTTTTCAACTGATTCTCATTCAACTGATTCTCGTTCCTCTTCGTTTGTATCTTCTTTACCAACTTTTAGTTGAGCTTTATAAAGGCGATTTGAACTACGTGGGACCTTTATAAGTAAATCTCCGCAACTATCTCGCATGGTTAAGAAATCACCTCGGATACTAATATCATAACCAAATATTGTAGCTTGTCCAAGACTTATCACATTACTACGAAGAGCGGGAATATAATAGACATCTTTCAACAACTTTTGTTCTCCGTTTTTACCTTGGAACAAAACCGAGCCTTTTCCCTTTATGCTCACACATGAACCATCTCCGAACCTAACACGTCCAATAATATTTTCGTTTAATTCAGAAAAGTAAGAGTAATTACCTGTCATGTGATTACTTGCACCGTTGTCAAAATACCATACATTCATCTTCCTCGGTGTTGGACTCAATCTTTGGAGGAGTAAACTTTTCTTCATTCATGAAAACCGTTTCTTGAACCAAGTTCATCATAAAGAACGTGCCTTCTTCATGATTTAAAACTCTCTCTTGTGTCTCATTGAGGTTAACTTCATGGTTACGGTTTCGATCCGGGCATTTTGAAACAAAGTGTCCGTACTTATCACAACGGTAACACTTAATATGTGAGAGATCTCGTTGCTCCTTTTTCTTACCCTTTTGCTTATTATCTTCACGGTTTTTGGAGGAGTCACGTTGACCTTGGTTTTGATAGTTGCCCCTTCCACGTCCTTGACCACGACCACGACCACGACCTCGAGAGTATGAACCACGTCCTCTTCCTCCGCTTGAGTCATTACTCCTGTAGGAATTATCGCTTCTAGCATAAAGCAAGTTTTCTTGAGCATCGTTTGCTTTATCTTCTTCCTTGACTCTTTCTTCATACGCTTTCAATCGTCCAACCACATCCTCAAACGCCGTTTCTTTAAGGTCTAAAACCTGTTCAAGGGCTGCCACGATATGGACAAACCGTCTTGGAAGACTTGTGAGAAACTTCTTTACCAGCTTGTGTTCCGACATGACTTCTCCAAGCGTGGTTGATTTAGACGCAATACCTGATAACTTTGCAGCATATTCGTCTATGGTACCGTTATCTGACATCTTCAGATTCTCGAACTCCGTAATTAGGGTTTGAAGCCTCGCTTCCTTCACACGATCAGCCCCTAAGTTACGAGTTTTTATCGCTTCCCACATCTCCTTCCCGGTTTTCAAATTCCCGATTTGCAAAATCAAATCTTCTGGAATTGATTGAAACAATAAGCCTTTAACTATATTATTTTTCTTGGCATCGTCTGAGCCCGGATCTACCACATCCCAGACTCCATGAATTCCAAGAAGTACCTCCATACGCATCCTCCATATGGTATAGTTAGTTGACGTTAACATTGGGCAGTGAAACGTCAAATTTGATTCTTTTGTCGGCGGTGGTGGTGGGTTAGAACCTGATGGATCTCCAGTCATCCTGGTTCTTCTTCTGGACCGTGAGTAAGTTTGTAACGGGGAACTTTCCAGCCCTTATATCACGGCTAGATTAACCTGGCTCTGATACCAATTGTAGTTAACAGAGGTACGCACACAAATGCACACAGCAAGCACACTCCACAGAAAGTAAAGAACAAGAATCTGCCTGGAACACGCAATTATGTTTATTGAAGAAACTAACTCAAAACTTCAATTCGGTACTATGAGAATCCCTACCCTTCACGGTATATATAGACTAACCTATACGCGTTGTACTATAACTAGGATTACATATTAAACATAACCTGATAGATAACTAATAGTTGGACGAGTTGGACTAGGACTCCAACTATGAACCTGAAACCTGATCCATGCTACAGTACCGCTACAGTAGCCATAATCAGACTTCATCAGGAATTCACCAACATTATTTGCTACTGTTCCAAGTGCAAAGTTGCTGCTGATTCGGGGTTGTTAGCTGCTGTATCTTAGTGTACTCACGGAGCATTCAATACAGTTACCTAAGTTTTATGTTTAAGATCAGACTTTCTTCTTCCAAGTGGTCCTATCAAGGTTGGCAGGACATATGGTAACACAAAAGTTATAGAATGCCGAGCGTAAGCAAGCAAAGCATGCTTCATACACAAAAGTTAACAAGTATATGAAAAGATCAAAAAATGTTACATAAGGTTGTGAGCGAAGAAGATAATCAATTAACAGATTGCCTAATACAACATCACTCGGAAGTAACATTTGGAATGGAGTAACCATATCATGTCTAGCATGAACAAGAAGTTCGTTTTCAGTTGAATTAATAGACTTGTTCATGTTTGATGGAAAAAGTAAAACCTTTAGCTTTCAAACGATCGAGAGCCTGCGAGAATATAATTGCTGTCAGGAAGAGCTATAGGATAATAAGCATCAAAGATATAAAGATGAGCAGTGGACCTGTAAACAAGATTCCCCAATTGTAAGTTGTTTGACATGACGTAGGCTTAGTATAACAGCTTTAAGCATTTCTTCTTCCGCCACCTCTGAATCCTCATACCGATATCGACGTTTCGAATACTTTAACTCCGCTTTTATTAATGATGAGACATTTAGCAAGGATAGCTTATATATGCACAATAGATCATCAACCGCGAGTGACAAAGTATAAGGAGCATTGATTTCAATAGCATGTGTAGTAGTACGACGTCCGGTTTGTTTAGGATCACGGAATCCAGAAAACAGCAAGTTTTTTACACTCTTTGAAGGAATATCAATGAGCGTGAAACCATAGCAAAGGTGCAACTTGAAAGTCTCCAAAAGAGGACTACCGGATAATATATTTTGAATCAAATCATGATCCAGCTTGGCGTTTGAAATAGACAAACTCTTAAGGTTTTTCCAAGTAATGGAAGTACATGGGTTAAATATACATCCATCTAATTCAAGTACAGTAAAACATGAATTGATGAAAAACAATTGAGGTAGCACAAACCCAATATCAGGATATAATCTCGGTATAAGTAATCGAAACTCCTGAACGTTGTGATTAATAGCATAACGAACCCAATACTTGACGCTTGGTGCATATTGATAAAAGTAACGGATGGAGATTTGGAATTTGTTGATGTTCAAAGGGCATTGAGATATGGTTTTGTCAATAAAGGAAGAGAAACCTTTGATGGGAATATTTTTATGCATTGCGGGAAAGATGTCAATGTCGAAAACAAGATTAGGAGCTAAAGTCCACAGATTAATCCATCTTTTTGAGAGAATACTTGTTCTAATCGCCTCTTTTGTTGATTCTAAGCGACCAAGGATTTCTGCAATTAAAAAATCTGGTAACAAGCTTAGCCGATTTTCTTCTTCACCAAAACGAGACCTTTTACGTTCCATATTTTCTTCCCTCAGATCCCCAAGGTACGAGACTTATATATAAATAAAAGAGGGGCTAGGGAGTATTTAGGAATTAGGAATATAAGTATATTATATTTGGGTTACGAGCCCAAAAAAAAAATACAAGAACGTGCGTGTGGGCTTCCTCTCTAGTTAATTCTATTAGATTTTACTAGTTATAACACTCGTGCATGTATGGGGTTTTGACAAAAAAAATTATTCTGTATTAATACTGAACTAGCAGGGTACCCGTGCGTTGCGGCGGCGGGTACCCTGAAATATAATTTTTCGGTGAACCTTGTTTTCTAATTTATTATGTTTTTTATGACAATAAATTTACGGGTGTCAAGAATTTATGTGATATCTTTCAACTCTTTAACTAATGACAATATTTTTTATTATATAATTGTGATAATAAATATTATAGTGAGTAATGTTTTCCGTTGTTCAAATTCGGTTCGATTTTTTCAGTTTGTTTCGGTTCCTGTGGTATTACTGGAATTCTAAACACGCTTATTTCACAGGAAAAAAATGTAAGATGAGCGAATGCTTGTATCATGGTTTGAACTTTTTGAAAATATAAAAAAGTAATGTAGGGCTAAAATGCTAAAATTTACACGCAACTTAAATTTTGACAATTAATTTATCAACAACTTAAAATGCTTAGTTATATTTAGAGCTCATTTTTTAAAATTAAAATATGCAACCTGATACTTTATTATATCCATTCATTATATGTGTTTGCCCATATTCGGCCCGGATGATCAAAAATATATGAAAACCCTGCTATGTCATTTGTAAAACGCAATCAATGTTTTCTTTCACTACACAAAATCCAACCAACATTGCAACCAAATCTTACCCTTACTTTCAATACACAACTACCTTATCAGTTTCCCCCAAATCCAATGCATCTATCACAACTTTATCTATGGGAAGTGATTTGTTCATTTTCAAAATTGATTTGCACACTCAAATTATTAGTGTGTTGACATTTTTACCCTTACAGGGTAAACATAAGTAAAAATGATATGAGGGTATAAATGTCAAGGCACTTATAATTTGAGTGTACCAATCAATTGTGGGAGTGTACAAATCACTTACCTTTATCTATATGTTCTCATTTATTTGATAACTTACAACACGTATATTTTAAACACACAAATGACAAAGTTTTTTTTTTCTTGTTATTAGATGTTGTTGTTGTTAGTTGACATTTGTACTTTTGATGTCGACTTCAAGATCTTTACAAGAAAGTCTAAGGTAGGTATTTGTTTTTGTATTTTTCTTTTAACTTGACCATAAAAATGCCACTCACTCTACACAACTTCAAAGAAATCGACCTGTATAAATTTGTGCATTCTCATAATTGTTGTCGTGTCCCAGTAACCCACTTATAGCCAAATATCGAAAAAAGGGCATAACATCAGCGTGTTTTGTAAAATATCAAAAAAGGGCATAACATCAACACAGGTGACCTATATCGGTCATTAGGATTAGAACAAGCTGAGTTTTCCATTTTGTTTTAATACATGGCCTCGAATAGAGGTCCTCTCTGGTTTAATTGTGTGACTTCCTTTGTATTTACTTTCATGGTACATCCAATGAGATTCATTAGTATACTCGCTGAATGATCTATTGAGTTACTACATGACAATAGCAAATTTCATTCGCGGTGAGCTTGCCACTGCTTTGAGAAAGGTATAATTTTTTTGTCAATCTCAAGAATACCACTTATAGGATCTCTATAAATTGAGTCTTTCGCAAATAGCTGTGAATTTTGCTAAATATCGAAACTGGATTTGTTCGGTTCACACTCCTTGTTGAGAAGCCTCGAGTGGGGTTTCTTCTTCATCATCAAGAGTAATGACTTCGTCCATTTCTCGTGCATCAAGTTTATGAACCAATTACGCTTCTTTCTAGTCTAAAACATAAAACAAATAAACATTAGTAATTAGTAATGTTGTTATATTGAAAAATTATGTTAAATGTATCTTAAGGATATATAAAGATTGACAAAAGTATGTTACCTCAAAGATCGATTTCTTTGAAGCTGAACTGGAAGAGGGGCTGGAATTAGATGAATTTCAAGATTAGTGGGTGGAGAAAGTGTTAAAGAGGATAAAAGGGCTGATAGCTCATGGCTTGGATTACTTCTTGATCTAGTTTGGCTGTCGATAATAGTTTACCAGTAGTTTTGAGCTTCTGATATGTTATTGTACCTAAACCATGATCTTGTGCCTTCTTTTTATAGTGGCATTTTGTTAAGGAGGAAAGATATTGTAATATGTAAGGCATGAATGTAGCAGTATAATTCCTGAATTGTAGCTCTTTTTATTCTCTGTTAAAATTGGAGAGAAACATGGGATGTTATTGAAGTTCTAAAATGGCTGTTACAGTGATAACTCATTTTGTATTAATATGTGCATTAATGTGGTGTTTTCTTTGTTTAATATGTGCATTAATATGTTGTATACTATGCTTATTGGGATGTAAGTCTGAAAATTATGTGCTTTCAAGTGTTGTACATCATGCTCAATTTGTTGCAAGTCTGAAAGTCTGAATTTATTTTAGGAGAGAGATGCATCCGTGTATTATAAGTAGTAGAGATATTGTGTATTTAAATGTAATTGCATATAATTATATAGTTATAAGTTTCGTGCATGCACGAATTTTACAAATAAATCAAATTTATTTTAACATAATAATTTAGTATATACACATATAAGAATTTGCCCATGAAAATTGTGATATAAGTACAACTAATACTTATGCACGAGTTTTTCATTATGCATTAATATTCATTAGAATTTTGTAAAATACTTGTAAAAATTTCTGTTAGGTAACTCAAGATTTAATTTTATTTAGCTGACAAAGATGTTGATGTTGTTATTTAAATTTCACTACTGATATGATGTTGTACACATGATGCAATTTTAATAGCACATAATGAGCGTTGATAAAGTTAAAGTATACTCCTAAAAGTTTTTTAAAAATGTTTTTCTACATATCCTTATATAAATAAATAAGAATTACATGAGTCATTGTTATAAATACAATCGCGTATATTTATTTTTATATTAAAGTAACCCGTGCTTACAATTTGATAATTATATTCTTGTTTTCAGTAATTTAACCGTATTTAAAATGTAAACTCTTTTCCACATAAGTTAAGCTTTTAAAAATGAAATAAATAAGTCCTTACTGAACGTATATAGTAAAAAAAAATTGATACTTATAATATTATGCAAATTTATATATTGTTATTTTAAAACCACATATACATTGTATTTTTTAAAATATAATATATAAAGGGTATAAAGTATAAAGGGGGTATTTGTTTATAATCCAAAGTTATTAAAAAACATGGAGACTTATAAAATTACACTTAACTCTATATAATTTATAGAAATTCAACCACTAAAGTTTTATTAATTACCTTTTTTTTTTTAAGTTTTTGTTTTCACAAATTTGACACGTATATTTTTATGTGTTTTTTTTATCAACCAAAATTTTCCACCAAATTTATTAAAGTTTGACCAAAATCAATTTAATTTTGACTTTTATTAACCAATCACATCACATGATTTTGTTTACGTGGCAAAATCGAGCTCTCTTATTGGCCCAATTGTATTTTCAATAAGTATGAATTGACAAAATCACTCCGAAATGATGTAATTCCTTTATTACATTGTGTTGTTCGTGCTTTAGGTCGCGATCATGTTAGTTATCTTCTTCGCATACATTGTTAACAAAACCTCCCACGTTACACCATTTATTTCTCATACAAACCCTACTCACGTCACAACCTACCATAATACAAACCCTACTCACTATCCATAAATCGTCTTTACACTACTCATGTCGCAACCTTCCATCATAACTGGATCGGATGTACCTCCTACCCCTCTCTTGGATAAGCTCACTTTTGTCACTCATCATCATCTCCTTACCCGAGTTCTGGTTAAGCTTGATCTCGAACATTGGAACTATGCTTCATGGATTTATCTTTTAGAACAGTTGTGTAGTGGCTATGAGGTTTCTAAATGGCCTCTCGGATGCTGCCACTACGAGTACCCCTCCACCTCTCACTCCCGAAGAACGTAAGGTGGATAATATTATTCTTTCATGGATCTTCACCACACTCTCGGATGATCTTCAAGCTCGGCTGGTTGTAAAACATCCACAACTCGCTAAAGAGGCATGGGATCTCCTTACCGAGATCGTTAAAGACAATAAACGATCACGTACCATTACATTGAAGGCCGAACTAAGATCCCTTAAACTTGGTGACTAAGCATCGATGCAGACTTTCGGAAAATTGAATCTATTTGCTACCATTCTTACAAGTCTTGACTCGCCCGTTAGTAGTGAAGATGTAGTCACATTTTCTCTCGAAGGCTTACCGGACAAGTATGATAATGTTTTTGGAATCATGCATCATCGGGACACCCGATCTCAAAACAGCTCGTTCAATGCTAACCACATATGATATGCGCCTCAAGTCCAAGTCTCAATCCCTTCTTGTTGACTCTTCATCTTCTTCACCTGTGGTCATGATTGAGATGTATGAGGTTTGTGTGTTTTTGATGATTACAAAGTGGAAAATTCGTTATTTTTGTATAGGCACATGGAGACTCTTCAAAACATTCACAATATCCCTTCAAATGGCCTTAGAGACACTTCTTTTCGTAATAGTCACAATGGTTCACAAAAAATTGCTATTAGCGACGCTTTAGCGACGACCTAGCGACAGAAAAACCGTCGCTACTTAAAACTGATTCAAACAGTCACGATGGTTCGCTCATTGATGTCTTTTTAATAGATATAACTGTCACCATTGAGATTACGCATGTATTTACCATAATGATGGTTAATTAGAAACGGTTTTGTGACAGAAAAACTGTCACTAATAGCCATTTCGTGGTTCACTATAAAAACACAACAAAAACTTTATTAGCAATGTTCCAACAAGTCTTGACATACTTTTTAGAGAACGAATCAAGCCCCATGTACGATACTTGTCGTGATTTTTCGGCCACCCATAAATGTCTGATCCTCTCCACTATGTACTAGTATCCTCAACAACACAAAAGTTGACATGATTTTTAGAAAAACTGATAACTTTGACATTCAAGCTCTTTTTCCAAAGTAACATAAGGCCACATGCTCTCCTAACAGGATTGACAACAAGAAAGTTAAAATCTAAGAAACATCGACGGATACCCTGAGTTTCTGTATCGTATAACCGGGTCACCATAAGAAACACGATATATGGCTTATTTTCCTTCATTGTTCGCGAAGGTGATGGACCGTCCAAGGATTACCCAGACCCTGAAACGTTCCAATTTAGGAGCCTCATGGTTGTGGGCGGGGCTGTCCTGCAACCCTCGCCTTTTGATTGACACCTTCGCCATTCTTCAAACGCTTTTCACCATCCACCTCCATAGGTTCTGATCTCGCAGTTTCCTTCCATTCCCATATGTTCCCTTGCTTTTCGTTAGGAGCCTCACCAACACGAACAGTAGGCAGACAACTATTAGACGAGACCCTTGCTTGTCTTTTCCATGAATTTCGCGTGAAAGTATCCTTGGCTTTAGTACCTGGAGTTGTTGTAATTTTTACGTCAGTGTCGGTGTTCTCGTTTTCTTTTAAATGTGCCATTGGTTCACCATTTTTTCCCTCTATCGCATAACTTTTTTTTTATCATTATTCCCATGTTACTTTATGTATTCAGAAGCATACTCCCTTGTTTCACACTTACATCAGTTTCATCTACTGTTGTGTTTTCTTTCAGACCGTGAGTTCCAACACCGCTCCTTTTACCATTGTTACCGGAAAGAACTGAGTGTTGTTTGTCATGATTCATGAATGCAAGTCGAAAGGACGTAGAAACATGGTCACCACCTTGACTAGATATATTATCGCTCCTACTAATTCCTTCTCTCAGTGGAGGGGCTCGCAAGGATTCTTGAAAAGGCCAAATTTCAAGTGTTTTTTCATCTACTTCTATAGGCTTATCAAGGCATTCTTTAAAGATGTGCCCGAGATGGCCACACCAGTAGCAAAATTTTGGCAATCGCTCATAACATAGCCCAGCCATTACTTTCTCATTTTTTCGATTCATCACAGAGATATGCCGACACAAGGGCTTCAAGACATCAATCACAACCCGAACCCGAATGTACTTGCTACCTTTAAGTGCTAAAAATTTGTATAAGGAATCTATATCTATACTACTTATAATAGAGGAATGAATCTCTCTCCTCATGGTCTTAAAATTAAGACTTACAAAATACAAAGCATATTGTACAATACATAATGCACTATTAATGATCTTTCTCATCAATCTTAATTTTAAGACTTACAAGTCTTAAAGCTTAATGTACATAATACAAAGCACTATTAATGTGGTTAAGATATCTAATGTAGTTAATTAATTAACTAGTCAATAAATACAATTAATACAGTTATTAAGACACCCCTTGCACAAGAAATACAAAGTATCAAGCATATTGTACAACCAACTTACACATAATTCCTACATTAACATGTCACTAATACAAATAATAAAGAACATTATACAAATATTCAAGCCCGAACGGGCAACAGTCCAAATGGGCCCGAGCCCGAACGGGTACGATCCAAACAGGCACGCGCAACGGGTCGAGCCCGAGTGGGCACGGCCAATGGGCTCGAGCCCGAACGAGCACGAGCTAAACGAAATTCTTGAAATCCGTAAATTTATTATCAAAAAGAACATAATAAACTAAAATACATAATTCACCAGAAAATTTTATTTTAGGGTATCCCGCCACCGCAACGCGCGAGAACCCTTCATTAAATGTCACTAATACAAATAATAAAACACATTATACAAATATTCAAGCCCGAACGATCAACGGGCAAAATGGGCTTAAGCCCGAACTGGTGCGGGCCAAACGGGCTCGAGCCCGAACGGACATGGGCCAAGTAGGCACGGGCCAACTGCCTCGAGCCCGAACGGGCACGGGCTAAACGAAATTCTTGATATCCGTAAATTTATTGTCAAAAAGAACATAATAGACTAAAATACATGATTCATCGAAAATTTTTATTTCAGGGTACCCGCCGCCGCAACGCGCGGGTACCCTGCTAGTAAATTTATAAAAATAATTCACATACGGACCAGTTTTGTAAATTTAAAAACAATGGCTAATTTTGTAAAAAGAGTTTTTTATGGACTAAAAATGCACATGGACCTATTTTGAAAAGAAATCGCAAAGGACCTAGTTTGCAAAAGAAACGAATCACTAGGGGCCATTTTTGCTCAAAAAATTACCTTTAATCCGGTTTGCAGATTAACTATTTGATTTTCAAGGTTTTATATTTGTTTGGTATAAGTTTCTTTACAAATTGCTATATGTGTTTAGTGACATGATTTATTGCAGTTTTTATATGTATAAAAAACCAGTTTGACCCATCATTGAACACGGTGACCCGTCAACTTGACCGGATTGATCAAAGACAGGGACAGAATCAGGACTAAATATTATTGAGTGCATAAATTTTTCGGAACTGTAATATAGAAACATATTTCGATGGACCGGGTGGTGCATTTAAGATACATTTAGTAAAGATTGATGTTTCTTTCAAAATTTAACACTGCATCCAAAAAATCTATGGGGTCCCTGAATACTCGCGAGAAGCCTCTAGTTCCGTCCCTGATCAAAGAACCGGTTTTTAAGTCATTGCATATATATTACCATTAGTTAAATTACAATATAATTTACAAAATCAAAAGTAGTAATAAACACATATTGTTTTTAAACCGTACGTGCTTTTGTCGGATATAATTTTTAGACAGTAGAGAATAGCGAGGTTATAACTTGTTAAAGAAATAAATAAATGCATGTATAAAGACAACAACAACAAACCCTTGTTTAGGGTCGAATAAATGCATGTATAAAGAGTAAACTGTAAAACTCATCCTTTTGGTTTGCCAGATTTGGCACAAATCATCCCTTGTTTAGGGTCGAATTTGACAAACCATCAAAGTTTCAAATTTGAATTTTAAAAGATCGATCACTTGGTTTTTTGCCTTGCATTGCAAACTTGTTACACCTAGCCGACTATCTGGTTTCTATTCTTCGATCTTTCCTTGTATTGACTTTACAACAATCACTTTATCGATCTATCCCACACACAAAAAATCGACTATGTCTGATTTTTCACAACCAAAGGGAGCAGAAAACAACTGACCACAATCGTCGAAAAGAGAGTTGAGTTCTGATACAGGTACTTCTTATGCGTCAACCAAACGTCGTCAATACGAAGAAGCTCATGATGGTGAAAATATTACTAGTATAGATTTTGAAAAGAGAAATATGGGTATTGATGAATCTGGTGGCCATGGTGGGAACGATTGTACGAAAGATCTGAGTGAAAAAGACAGTTATAATGGTGGCGATGAAAACATAGATGCCAATTGGTGGCCGGCATGGTCGGGAAACTATGAAGATATTTCTTGGGAGAGTATGCAATGGCGTTCGCCGCCAAAACTGAATGAAGGTGGAGATTCAAAAGAAAAGATACCTAGTGGTGGTGATCAAAGTGATCAGGAGAAAGATTATACTAATAAGCTGATTAATGATGAAGAGAATGACGCCAATGATGATCAAAGTTATACGGTTTCAAGTGAGGAAAGTATCAGCAATGGTAACAGAGACGATGGTCTTGATGAATCTGAACTCTTTCGCTTGTCGAAAATAATTTACGTCAAAAAAGATGGTGGTCATGGTGGGAATGATTGTAATAAAGACCTGAGTGAAGAAGATAGTAATGGTAGTGATGAAAACATATATGCCAAATCAGATTTGGTGGAAAAAGTAAATGATGATGGTGTATGGGAGGTCGTTTATTATAAGCAATCTGATGCAAAGGGTTCGTCGTCAAGACCGAATGAAGGTGATGGTGATCAGGAGAAAGATTGTGCTAACAAGTTGATTAGTGCTGAAGAGAATGACGCCGATGATGATCAACGTGATAAGGATTCAAATGAGGAAAGTAAGAGCAGTGGCAACACAGATGGAATACAGAAAGAGTATGGGGTGGGTGTAATTTATCCAAAAATTAACCCTTTCCCGAGCGCGCTCCGTGAACTTGTACAATCCAGTTTTAATGGAATGCCACGAGAACCGTCTTCCACGTATGACGGAGAAAGTAAATCATATTTCATGTACGGGGATTTAGACGAACGTTTAGCAGTATTCAAGCCGAGGGATGGAGAGGCAAAGGGTTCTGGTACTGTACCAGGGGGTGGGATCAAGAGAGGCACTATTAGAGGTGAGGGTTATATAAGAGAGGCCGCGGCTTATCTTTTAGACCACCCGCAAACTGGGCCACGTGGAACTTCACGTGTTTGCCCCACTGGGTTTTGTAGGGTTCCACCAACATGTGTAGTAAATATTTGGGGTCCTATGTGTGTCGATAATATCTCTGGTATAGGGTCGCTACAAAAGTTCATTCCTAATGTAGGAAGCTGCGAGGTGCATAATGTGATCGTTTTTCTGTTAGTGAGGTGCACAGGATTGCAATTTTGGATCTCAGATTTGCAAATGCTGACCGGCACCTCGGCAACATATTGAGGGTTAGTCAAGAAGACGGTCCGTGTCTGCTGATCCCTATAGACCAAGGCTATTGTTTTCCTTCAAGCGTAAGTTTTCTACTTATTTATATCCAACAAATTAACTTATTGTGTTTATATCCTGGATTTATGTTTTATTTGCTCCAAATATGTTTGTGCTACAGTTCCAGGATTGTACATTTGATTGGATGGATTGGCCACAAGCAAGGATACCATTCAGTCAAATGGAATGTGCTTACATAGAGACATTAAGTGCAGAGGACGATATATCTCTACTCAACACTTGGGGTTGGAAGATGCCATCACCTAATAGGCGTGTTTTTCGCACAGCAACTATGGTGCTTAAGTGGGGTGCAAAGAAAGGGTTGAGCCCAAAAAAAATTGGGAGAATAATGAGCCGGTCTTCCGAAGCGCGAGCCTTGCATGGATATGGAATCGGAGATAGAAGCCTCCTTTAAATTTGCGAGATTTACAAAAGAAGTCTATCCAGCAGATATAAGTGATGATGATGATGACTTCATCAAAGATATGACTGAGAGAGTTAGGAATTACGAAACTTACATGTATATTTCTTCTAAATAATGGATCCAACACTTGTACTTAATTACAATTACCAACTTAATAATAGTTGAAGTTAGCCTTTAAACTCTTTCAGTGATTATCTGCCTATTTACTTGCTAATGTTGAGTAATAGATGAACTAGTACGCCACTACAACAAAATAGCTAACTTTTCACATTTATTAAAACATATCTTCACACTTTAAAGCGTGTGGAATTGAAAATTTTAGGATCTTGTCTTGTTCTTCAATTATTTCATGTGGTATTATTCATAATCGTCTCTTTTTATAATGTGGTCTTAGTTTTGCAAGCAATCCATGGTTCCAAATTCAGAATACATGATAACATTGCAGCTTTTATGTAAAGAATATACAGGTAAGCCACTATTTAAAGCTACAATGGGACTGTTTGGGCAGGCTCATTTATGGTGCTTAATATATAGCGCATTGTGTCAACCGTGCACGAAAAGCTCAAAACAAGTTTTTCGTTAAAGATTTAGTGAGCAAAAAACCAATAAGCTTAAGCTACAAATTTTTAGTTTCTACGGATGCATAAGCCAAAAATCCATATATCATAATGCTATAAGATACATAAGCATACACTTTAAACATGCTCTGCATCTACTAAGTTTATGTACAGATAGTATTTTCTTTTTTTTTTTTGGTAAAGGGGAGTAATCCTGCACCCTGGTAAATATATTAACCAAATAAACGTTTAAGTACAATGGATATGAGTGAAATCCCATATCTCAGCCCGTTACATAGGCATAAAGCTTACATAACAAGATACTTCCATTTCTCTAAACAAGAAAACAAACCACTATTCAAATTATATTATGTGACACAACACTAACATTACTTCCTAGGACCTTGAAACGTTGTGCCATACATGGCATTAAAGGAATCCAAATTCCCTGGAAGATCACGAACCTGTTTCGCATAATCAGCAAAATCATATTCATCATACTCATCTTCAAATTCTTGGCCCCCACCAAAAATATTAGCAGACTCATCAAATGGGTTAGCAACAACCTCATCTTCAGAATCGACACCACAATCTCTCCCACTTTAGAAAAAGGGTTAACTCTCTTAGTAGAAGAGGTAGACGGAATAGGAAGACCATCATCATCCACAAGAGTAGCTTTCCCATCAATAATTAGCTTTTCAAGCTTACCAATCTTCTCAGCTATGGGAGTAGAACCACCATCCATTATTCCCATTGAATCACTCACAAGCTTGGCAGCAGAAGGAGTCCCAGTCTCCGGAGGCTTAGACGCCTCACCAATATCAATACGAGAGTCCGCCCCCTGAGATCCATCAATACCGCTTCTTAGTAGTACCGAAGACTTCCCAGTCTTGTCCTTGTTAGTAAAAGAATCATCCACAGTACAATCATTTTCCACCTCAAGAGTCCCAAAAGAATTAGACGTAGGAATCGGTGTATCTTTAGCATTACCACTAGCACTGCGGGTGTCTTCGTCTTTGCAACATATATCTGCTTCCTAGGTGCAAATCTAGGACCCTTACCCATATTAATACCACCAGTCATCTTCGTACCTTTTGGTTTGGCTTTCCGATTCTGCACCACCTTAAAACCATCATCAGTTTCGTCCACATTTGAGCTGGGAGGAACATCATTATGTTCCTTAATACTCTTAGGACAACAAGCATTATCATGCCCAAACACTTTACATTCCACACAATGTGGCGGCTTCCATTCATATTCCACCTTTATACTTGCCGTAGTAAAACCATTATCATCCTTATTAGGGATCGCCATAGTCACCACATGCTTAAGCTCAAATTCAGATGATAATTCCACAAGAGCACGTGCAAAACTAATGCGACCCCATGAATCAACACACATGGAGCTAGTAAAAGCATCTAACATAATCGGCTTACCCACCTGAGTAGCAATTAAGCTCAACCCATCTTCCGAGTATGCAAGTAATGGCACATTATGCAATTTAATCCAAACGGGAACTCTAGTTACCTCACTTTTAGACAATAGCACATCAGGAGTCCATTTAGTGAGAATGAGAGGAGAATTGCGAATAATCCATGGGCCCCGTTGAAGAACACTCTCAACACCCTCTTTAGAATCGAATTTGAAGAGGAAAACACCATCATCATTCTTCATTAGTTTCTTAAAACCAAACTTACCCCACGTATTGGTGACATAGTTCTGAACCAAATGAAAAGCAACATTCTTGCCAACAAAGAAGCCAACAAGTGTATTTTCATAACGGTTGAATACACCCTCCATAGCAGCCTTTGGAAGCACCGTATCATGATTTTCAATTCTCGTCTCATTCACCAAGGCACGAAAATTCACTTTCCTAGAGACACGTTCCGGATTTAAAACATTAGCAAATGACCTCACTTCGTTTGAAGTAGAAGCATTCACCATGTTAGGACCGAAGTCAACACATCAAAGATAAGGCGAAGAAACTTTAGTGCTCGAATCCAAACCACCCACAGACGTAGTACTATAAGTTGTATTTTCCAGATTAGTATTACCCCAAATAGAATCCGAATGAACATCATGCGTGCTAGGGTTAGGACCAACCCTAGCAGCTTTACGCAACTCAGGATCAGCAGAGTCACCCTCTAAACCACGTTCACCTTGGAGACGTTGTAACCTAGCTTCCAACTCCTGAATATCAACCCTTCGATCGGGTTCGTGTCATGTTAACACCAACTTGATCGGCCAAGTTGGTGGCTGTTTTAGAAGCCTTCACCGAAGACCCAGCTTTATCAATAAACCCCTTTTCCATCTCTCTACACCCCACAAACAATCAACTAACCAATCAAACCCTAACTAAAAGTTAGGGTTTAAACACACCACGATAAATACCTAACCTGCTCCCATGGTTAACGACCAGCAAGGAATGAAAGAGTGAGGGTTTCGGTTTAATAGCACACCAGCAGAAATCCAAAGCAATCAAATCAGAAAAATCGACTAGGAAAGAACCCTAATTAAAGAACTAGAGTATATGCGATTCAGACCAGTAGTCGATCAATAATCAATTCGTATGTTATACTTGTAAGCTCAGATGATTGGACAGAAACAAACCCTAGAAAAAACGAATCCCCAAAAAGACCTTAATCTGTGTAATCAAACAGCAATTTGCTAGAGGTTATGAATCACACGAATGTAAATCACAAACTGTAACAGATTGTATTAAGAAAACCCAGATGTACGGGCAGTTATGAAGAAAACCGATTGATGGGAGAGGGTAATGAATCGCCCACACTTGAGAGAGAAAAGTTTTACAGATAGTATTTTCGACCCTGACTGATTTGGGACAGCTTATGGGCAATAATGACCATCGAAAAAAGTTTACTATTATTACATATCATGTCAATTTCTACCCATTTGACCCATTAACAAGAAAACGTCACCCGAATTGACCCATTTTCACATAGATGGGTTATAATGGTCTAAAGGGGAACTGAGAATCTATATTGTAATCCTTTTGCATATAGGACGTAATGTTCAGGAGCTGAGAAAGCCTAAAGGGGATCCAAAAGTAGCCTACAAATTCATAAACTTACAATGCTGGTTTTCCTCATATGTTATCGTGTTTCAGCTACAGAAGAAGTTGCAGACTCTGACATTGGCAATAGGTGGTGTTGGGCTTGTGTCAGCTTATTTTTCTTACACTCCTGAGATTGCAGCTAGGTAACTTTGCTATCGTGGGTTAAAATATAACTAAACAAACGTCGATTTTGCAGAAGTTGCAGACTCATATTTACTGTTTAGATCTAGAGAAGTTATGATTTTTAATCTTAAGTCCATGCTTACAGAAAAAGAGAACTAGAAGGTTTTTCTCAATAAACAAAAAAAATGCTTGAAATTTTATCATATGTATTCAGTTTTGGTGCCCGATTAGTTGGTTCTCTAGTATATATGCGCATGCTTGGGAATAGCATGGATGGAATGGCAGGTGGAGCCCGAGGTGCTATCAAGTAAGTTTGTCAGTTTCTGCTTTGGTCTCCTATATTAATAGAGTTAGAAAAAAATGGGCAGTTTAGAAGGTTAGGGGATGGTAAACCTTTCAAAAAATTGGGTTCTTTATTCTATTTCGATTCACTTTTTGAAACACATCTTTTGGTTTTGTATTTACATTTGTTTCTTTTGCCATTTTTTCAGGAACGTTACTAATAACACAAATTTACCGGTTGGCTTCCTAGTCGACTGAACAACATAAATCTTACAGAGAGTGACTTACATGGCAAGGCCAACCTTGCTTAAAGAAACTTACGGACTAACTCATTCCAAGAAGCTCAATGGATGTTCTACTAAATCTTATGTTAGTTATGTAGAAGGTCTATTATACCTAGCAGCCTAGCACTTCATAAGTATAACAGAGTTAAACAATGTGTGAATAAGAATAAATCGGTTTTTTCTCTACAACATTAAATCTAGATCTAAGATATGACAGTTATATAAATTCGTATATAAGGTAAAATATGTGTATACCTCGTGATGGTTATATCAGCAGATGCATTTATCTTCAAATCGTCTCCAAACTCAAAATCAAATTATACCTCTATGATATAGATAGAAATAACATATCATTAAAAAATGAGACTAATCTTTAAAAAAGTACAAAATAATATAATCAAGTGTTAGTAACCTGTGTAATCTTCAAGAGAACAGTCAAAGCATTCTTTTGGATGTATTATTTTGTAAAGTTTTATTGCCCGTTATAATAGTTTCCTTGTTCATTGCAGTGATATGTTACAACTTACAAGCTATCGTTGTTCATGAAAAAAAAATATGGTTTGTTCATGAAATAAATAGCGGACTATTTCTGTGGTCTTCAAAAGGACATACATAGCATAAAAGATTCTACTTCTCAGTTCTTACTATGCTTAAACCATTTAATAATAATACACTCTAATGAAGTATCTACTGATGGGCTAAACCAAATATACAGGTTTAATTTCACATAAATGGAGAAGGACTCACGAGGCAAGTTTAGCAGGCAACGGGTACACACAATGGTCGAAATTCGAAAGGTTTGTGTTACAATGACAAAAAAAAGAAGGCTACATACAATAACATAATGAAACGAACACACCCTAATAATTTTACTTGTTCTTATTTCTCTTTCTCTTTATTCTTCACACCCTCTACACAAAGAGTGACGCCCTCTATTTTGGTAAGGATATCTTCAATCTCTCCATTTCCTGCACATGAATTTACAAAAGTTAAAAAGGCTATAAAAATAAAAAAAATCTAAACCAGGTTAAGCTTGTAGAATATAAAGAAATCGAGTCACCTTCTTCATGAAAACAAAAATCTCAGTCTATCCAACTTCCCGCCTATAAATTGCCTCAATCTAGCCTCTCTTCTTCCCAACAATTGTATTTGAAATTTTAAAGGATAACCAATTTGAAATCCGTACAACTTGTAGAATATAAGACAAAAGAAAAAAGGTATTTTTACCTGTTCGGAAGCCTTGATTATAAACTTTCTTAAGGTGGCTTGCGGGTGTTGGCCCTCTCCTTCACACCTTGCCAAAATACAAATATTAGGCTCGACTAAAATCAATCCTCAATTTACGCATGGTGGATTGCATTAAGTCAATAATCATGGAATTCTATCTTCGTCTATAATACTAGACGAGTACCAACGAGATTTTATAGTGGCAGATAGTTATGGTGATATTTTGGTTAAGTGTTTTCAAGAAAAAGTTGTAAATACTTTATATAGAGTAAACTCCAAAATACATCCGTGTGGTTTACCCCATTTCACACCATATAACACATTCTCAAAAGTTTAGACATATACATCCTTGATCCCTCCATTAATCAAAGTTAACCAGTATACTTCCCTCCGTTAATTTGAGGACTAACAGGGATCGAACTTGCGTCTTTTGATTCACAAAGCAACACCCCAACCACTAGACTAAGTGTCGAGTGGTGTAAATATACCATTTCACATTTGTTTTAACCTTTTTTCGTTGGGTTTAATATCCGTTTCTATAAGTTTTCATCCGTTTTTTTATGTTTCGTCCATTTATCTGTTTTGGCTTGTTTTTATGCATTTTCGTCCATTTTTACACGTTTTCATTCGTTTTCGTCTATTTTTATATGTTTTCGCCTATTTTCCTACGTTTTCTTACATTTCGTCCGTTTTTATACATTTTCGTTCATTTTTATACGTATTCATACGTTTTCATCCGTTTTTATACGTTTTCGTCCGTTTTTATACGTTTTCATTAGATTTTATAAGTTTCGTCCGTTTTTATACATTTTCATCCGTTTTATACGTTTTCGTCTGTTTTACACATTTTTGTCTGTTTTTAAACGTTTTCGTTCGTTTTTACACGTTTTCGTCTGTTTCTATACGTTTTGCATGTTATTATATGTTTTTCTTAGAAAACGTATAAAAATGAAATAAAATGGATAAAAACGTATAAAAATGGAAGAAAAAGTATTAAAACAAACGAAAACATAAATAAAAAAGGATTAAAACCAATGAAAACGGACGAACACGTATAAAATCGGACGAAAACGGATAAAATGAAAGAAAATGTATAAAAAAACGAAATGTATAAAAACGGACGAAAACGTAAAAAGAGTGATAAAACATATGAAAACAAACGTAATCGGACGAGAACGGATAGAAACGGACGAAAACGTATTTAAAAAAAGAAAAACAGATGAAAACGTTTAAAAACGGCCGAAAATGTATAAAAACAAACAAAAACATATAAAAACGTAATAAAACGAGTGAAAACATATAAAAACAAATAAAAACATGTAAATACAGATGAAAACATATAAAAACGAACAAAAATAGTCAATTGTCTCTATCATGTCATTACAACTAGGACATAAGATAGTGTCCAAATCGATACCTCTTTTATCAAGTTCACCTCTAACCGGAAGTCTTCCTTTTAGCACACACCAAATGAATATGTTTACTCTTTTAGGTATAATCTTGTTCCACTCTTGGCTCGAACCGTCCTCATGTAAGCACTTGTTATCCACAATCTTTGATAATGTCTTGACCGTGAACTGACCATTTTCTTCAAGAAGCTACCTCCAAGAGTCCCTACAATTAGGGGTGTCAGTAGGGTCGGGTCAACCCGACCCGAACCCGAACCCGATAAGGCCTAATCGGGTCAGGTCTAATCGGGTCAAAAATCTAGTCGGGTTGTTTTGACCCGAACCCGATAACCCGATAATGTTATCGGGTCGGGTTAGGGTTAAAAAATTTATGTTATCGGGTTATCGGGTCAACCCGATTAGACCCGATAATCAAATATCCCTTTTTTATATATTACTTTTATTGGTAGTTTGGTACTGTACGTTTGTTTTTATGAATGAGTTTTTATATATTAGTTTATTGCATGTAACTTAAACTTTTGGTTAACCCTTGTTCTCAGAAAACTTTTGGTTTCCCAATACCCATTATCTAACTGTACGCTTGCCTTCTCCCTCCTAGTTCCCTCCTTTATGTAGAGTTGATGGAGCAAGAAGGTGCAAGTTTGAACGATTGAACTTTGTTACAACTTCTGGTCTGCTGCAAGTCTGCAACTATGCAACTGTTATGGTTTATTTTTTTAGTCAGCAACTGTTATGGTTGACACTTGAAACTCTTATGGTGAAATTTTTTTGCAACAAATATTCTTGTTTGATGGTTAAATTATGGTGAAACTTGTTATGAATCTGTTATGGTGAAATTATGGTGAATCTGTTATGCTAGAAATTTGAATCTGTTATGAATATGTTGAGGTACAGGTCAGCAGTACAGGTCTACTGCTGCACTTTTTTTAGTTCTTTTCTTGCTGCACTGATGTTGTACTATGGGACAAATACCATGCTTTCTAGAGTGCTTCACTGATGTTGTACTATGTAGAAGTTATAAGGTAGCACAAGGAAGTTTTTTTAGATGTTGTACTGATGTTGCCACTGATGTTTAACAAATTCCATACTTAAGTTACTTGTGCCATTGATGTCTAATATATTTAATATAACAATTTGTTAGTTTGCCTTTAACATAAGTATTACGAGTAAAAAACAAATCTTGTATCTACTTAGAAGTTAGGCCAATTTGGTATTCCATCACCGATAACCCGGCTCAACCCGACCCGACTTAACCCGACCCGATACCACCCGAACCCGATAACCCGATTACTTATCGGGTCGGGTTGCGGGTCACTTTTAAAAAATTCAAAACCCGACTCAACCCGACCCGACAAACCCGATAACCCGACCCGATAACACCCCTACCTACAATCACAAGACAAAGAAAGTTCCCCCAAAATACCTATTAGCTCGTCGACCTCTCCATTAGCCCTACCCCTTGGTTCCCTAACCCATTCCCATCAACCCATTCCCTTTTCTCCGCCACCTATGCCTCTTTTCTACTATCCAAATTATATTACCTAGAGAACCTATCCTTTAGACGCATATTTCCCCTCCACTTACCTTCCCAAAAAGATGTATCCCACCCATCTCCTACTTTCTTAAAAAAAAGAATTTGTAAAGCCAATACCCAATTTGTATAAGTCTACCCCAACCTTCAAAGTGCCACCCCAAACACTACTCCCGCAAACCTCCTTCATTGTGCTTACACTACCTAAACCACCATCACTACCATATATACTCCTAGTTACCCTTCCCCAAAAAGCGTCACCCTAAATCCTAAACCTCCACCACCATTTTCCTAACAAACCCAATTTTTCCCCCGCAACGACCCAACATTTAACCCACCCGCCCCCTAAAAGTACAAAAATTCGCATAAAAAACATGATAGAAACTGATATTAAATCCTATATCATTCACCACCAAATTTAATAAATGAAAGACATTTAAAAGTGGAAACTAATAACTTATAATCAAAATATATGTCCCTGCATAAAAATGATGTGAGTTGTAAAAAGATAAACCCATATATGTCTTTCTTTTAACATTCACCTTCGGATGCCATGGAAAATGAGCTATACAAGGGATACCAAATTATCCACATGATATTCTATTGTATTCTCCAAAGGTTGAGAAAACCACCTTTCTTAAGTGGAATGGATCTATGTGTGTTGGTATAGTAATCTACCGTAAGCAAACAGCAATATAAACTAGTTTTTGAACCTTTGCGCAGGCACAGGTTCTTGTTATCCAAGATTAAAAATAAATTAACTTGTAAGATATAAACAGTCAACAAAATTGTGACCAATCATGTAAAAATCACTAATTCAATAAATAAAACACATAAATCATTGTCAAGACTCAAGAGGATACAAATAATACCTAAAGTAATGGCTAAATGAAAAACATATAATGTATACATTCTCTTTTTTCTCTTTACCCAAACATAATCACAAAATGAAATTTGTCTTAATAACACTACACAGCTACGAAAGCTAATCGGGGATGTGTGTTTTGAAAGCGATTATATGCAATTGAGTACCTAGAATAAGAGTAGGCAATTTCACATCATTATAATTTGTTTTCTTACAACTCCCTTACAGAATTATCCAAACATAATTAGATTTTGTCAAACATCATACATCCAAACAACCACTAATCGATCAAAGTGTATGAATTGAATTCAAAAGAGTCTTTTAGTAGTGTATCTGACACCAAGAATCAGTGCAGTTTCTCTTCTAGTCATTTGAGGTGGTAAACTGCATTGATTGGCACAAGATAGGTGAAGCTCGTCTAACCTTGAATGATTGAATCTCGTAGCGACCAGTATAAGCAGATGAAGCTCTGTAAGTCCTACCATTAACGGATGTTGGAATTCTAAGTTTACTGCTGTCAAAAGAAGTTAATTTCAGTATTCTAGAAGCACAAGTCATCACCTATGTCATAACCCATGTGGGAGTATTAATGACCCATTATACCAATATACCTAATACCTAACTTATAACACTAGAACCAGAAGTTGCTGAGTTTTAGAGGTTATAAATAGGCTGCCTAGCAAGAGGTTTATCATCACAAACACATACAGAGTATTGTATAACATGTAATAGGTTTTGAGTTATTTTCCTATTATCAATCAAAGAGTTATTTTGATTATTCGTGTCTATACAATATCAATCCTTGAATTGGTATCAGAGCTGAGAAAAGGGCTTTGAATACTTATCTGGTGGTTCTTGAAACATGTCAGATGTTGAAGATGCAGGACATCCTACACCGGTGAGGGTGAAGGAGGTCGGAACAACCACCGTAGCATGTCCAATGCTCACATCCACCAACTACACTGTCTGGGCCCTACGAATGAAGGTTGTACTCAGAATTCATAAAGCTTGGTTAACTATTGAACCAGGAACAGACGAAAGTGAAGAAAAGAACAACCTGGCAATGGGTTTGCTGTACCAAGCAATCCCTGAAACTCTAATAATGCAGATAGGCGATGTCGATAGTCCGAAGGTGCTATGGGAATCGATCAAGGCGAGGTATGTCGGAGCTGACAGAGTGAAGGAAGCACGGCTTCAGACTCTAAACTCTGAATTTGACCGATTGAAGATGCACGAGACCGAGACAATCGATGTCTTCGCCGGAAAACTCGCCGGAATCGCCTCGAAATCCGCATCGCTGGGGGAAACGATAGATGAATCGAAGCTAGTTAAAAAGCTGTTGAAGGTGGTGCCGCGAAGATTCATCCATCTTGTTGCTTCTCTCGAGCAGGTGCTCGATCTAAAGACGGTAGGATTTGAAGATGTTGTTGGAAGATTGAAGGCGTACGAGGAGAGGATACGAGATGATGGAGGTGACGAGCAGCAGCGGGTGTTGTTTACTCGATCTAATGGTGGTGGCGGATCGAGTGGAGGTAGCGGCGGCCGGAGTGGTGGTAGTTTTGGTGGTCCTGGAGATTGGTCGAAGAAAGAGGTGAAGGGGAGATGGGAAAAGATTAATAACCGGAGTGTTATTAATAAAGATGGATCCGGTCGCTATTCATCGAGGATCCGGTTCTTCTAGTGGGTCAAAAGCCCAAAATAATTATAAACCCAATAAGCCCAACTCCAACTCAAACCGAAACCGAAAAAGATCTGTCAAAAATTATTTGCTACAGATGTGATAAATCAGGTCATTACGCGTCTAAATGTCCAGACCGACTCCAAAAATTCCAAGAAAGCAATTTTACGGAGCAGGAAGATACTGATGAAACTGTGTTTTTACACGAGACAGTATTTTTAAACGAAAAGAATGTGATACCGTCTCGGTATAACGCACAAGAAAAAGATGTGTGGTATTTGGACAACGGGGCGAGTAATCATATGACGGGAAATCGATCGTTTTTCTCCGAACTCGACGAAGGAATAACCGGAAAGGTGAAATTCGGTGATAATTCGTGTGTCGAAATTAAAGGGAAAGGGTCTATTCTTTTCCAAGGAAAATCGGGGCAACAACGATTGATGACGGAGATTTATTTCATACCGGATTTGAAAAATAATATTTTCAGTCTCGGACAAGCAACCGAAGCCGTGTGATATTCGGATGAAAGATGACTATTTGACGATGCATGATGTCGACAAGCGCTTATTGATGAAGGCACAAAGAACTCCAAACCGCCTTTATAAAATAAATTTAACAATTGGAGTACCTATTTGCCTTCATTCAAGATTAGGTGAAGACGTGGGCGCTGCATGCAAGACTTGGGCACATCAATTTCGAGTCAATGAAAAAGATGTCCAAAAAAGGTCTAGTCAAAGGTTTACCTCACTTTAAAAATGAGAATCAATTGTGTGAATCTTGTTTGGAGGGTAAACAAACAAGAAAGTCATTTCCATTAATGACGACGTACAAAGCAACACGACCATTGGAGCTCGTTCACGGTGATTTATGCGGTCCGATCACACCATCAACGAAAGGTCAAAATCGGTACATTTTCACACTAATTGATGATTATTCACGATATATGTGGACTTTTCTTTTGAAGGAGAAAAGTGAGGCGTTTTTACACTTCAAGAAATTCAAAGCTTTGGCGGAGAAGGAGCTCGGAAAGTCTTTGAAGATGTTTCGAAGTGATCGAGGTGGAGAGTTTACTTCGCTCGAGTTTAATTCCTTTTCTGATATAAATGGAATCAAACGACAGCTTACCGCCCCATATACACCACAACAAAATGGAATTGTGGAACGAAGAAACCGAACACTCATGGACATGACACGAAGTATCATGAAGGCGATGCATGTTCCAAATTATCTGTGGGGAGAAGCTGTAAGACACTCTACAAATTTGATCAACCGCGTTTACACAAGAGTCCTTGGTGATACAACTCCGTACGAGAAGTTGTATAAAAGAAAACCGAATTTGGAGAATGTTCGTATCTTTGGGTGTCTAGCATATGTGAAAGTTGAACCGGTGAATCTCAAGAAGTTGGATGCAAGATCAAGACCACTAGTGCATCTTGGTTCCGAACCGGCACGAAGCTGTATCGCTTTTAACCCGGCTACACAAAAAATAATTGTAAGTCGAGACGTTATTTTTAACGAGACCGAATGGTGGGATTGGGACAAAGAAGCGTGTACCGACAATGAAGAACCGGGTCATTCATAGTTCCATGGGACTATCCGTAAGATAAGGCGAAACCAAGGAGATGATGTAAGCAATGATCAAACTGAACCGATTGAATCGGATCACGATATTGAAGATGGAGTGCAGGTTCAAGACAACGAGCAACCAAGTCCGGTCAACAATAACGTGAACAATGTCCAAAACCAAAGGCCCACGAGAACAAGGAGACTTCCAACTCGACTGCAAGATTTTGTGCTTAACCTTAATAATCTTGATGAACTTCTCCTCATAACCAATGACGAACCAATATCGGTTGAAGAGGCGAAGAAAGAACCAAAGTGGGTCAAAGCCATGAATGCAGAGATCAATTCGATCAACAAGAATAACACTTGGATTCTTGTGAACAAGCCTATGGGGGTGAAGGTGATTGGACTCAAATGGGTGTTCAAACTGAAGAAAAATGCAGACGGCACCATCATCAAATACAAGGCAAGGTTGGTTGCTAAAGGGTACGTGCAACAACCTGGTATTGATTTTCAAGAGGTATTTGCACCAGTAGCTCGAATCGAAAACATCCGGTTTCTTATTGCATTAGCCGCAACAAATGGGTGGGAGCTTCACCACTTAGACGTCAAAACAGCTTTCTTACACGGAGAGTTGAAGGAAACCGTTTATGTGTCACAACCGGAAGGCTATATAAGGAAGGGCAACGAGCATAAAGTGTATCGCCTTAACAAAGCACTTTATGGTCTAAGACAAGCACCTCAAGCATGGAACACGAAGCTTGATGGAATTTTGAAGGGGTTGAAATTTCACAAGTGCTTGAAAGAACCATCGGTGTACCGGAAGCGAGAAGGAACTAACTTGCTAATTTTAGCAATTTATGTTGATGATTTATTTGTTACAGGTACAAATTTGAACATGATCAAAAGGTTCAAATTCGAGATGTCCAAGAACTTCGAGATGTCGGATCTTGGAAGATTGACTTACTACCTGGGCATTGAAGTCAAGCAAGAAGAATCGGGGATTACGATAAACCAAGAAGCCTATGCTCGACGCATTCTGAAGGAAGCTGGTTTACAAGATTGCAATCCAACTCACATTCCCATGGACCCGGGAACCAAATTGTCAAAGGGCGAAGATGAACCCGAAATCGACCCTACACAATATCGAAAGGTGGTTGGATGCCTTAGATATCTCTTGCAAACAAGACCCGATATGGCATACTTGGTTGGAGTTATTAGCCGATACATGCAAAGTCCAAGAGAATCACATGGTCATGCAATTAAACGCATTCTGAGGTACTTACGAGGAACAACGGGATACGGAATTAAGTACGAGAGGATGGGTCAAAACAGAATCATTGGTTTTAGTGATAGTAGTCACAATGTTGATCCAGATGACGGAAGAAGCACAACTGGTCACATTTTCTACTATGGGTTATCTCCGATAACTTGGTGTTCGCAAAAGCAAGATATCGTTGCTTTATCATCTTGCGAGGCAGAGTTCATGGCAGCTACCGCGGCTGCTTGTCAAGCAATATGGCTTCAGGATTTGCTTGGAGAAATTATGAACAAGACGCAAGAGAAGGTGGTTCTTAGGGTTGATAACAAGTCTGCTATCGAACTAACTAAGAATCCTGTTTTTCATGGAAGGAGTAAACACATTCACACGAGGTTTCATTTCATTCGCAATTGTGTTGAGAACGAACAGGTGGAGGTGGAGTACATTCCTGGTGAGAAACAGAAGGCGGACATTCTCACGAAACCATTGGCACGAACCAAGTTCAAGGAAATGCGGAGCTTGATTGGATTCAAAGACATCTCTAGAAGGACTTAGAGATTCGGGGGTGATTGTTGGAATTCTAAGTTTACTGCTGTCAAAAGAAGTTAATTTCAGTATTCTAGAAGCACAAGTCATCACCTATGTCATAACCCATGTGGGAGTATTAATGACCCATTATACCAATATACCTAATACCTAACTTATAACACTAGAACCAGAAGTTGCTGAGTTTTAGAGGTTATAAATAGGCTGCCTAGCAAGAGGTTTATCATCACAAACACATACAGAGTATTGTATAACATGTAATAGGTTTTGAGCTATTTTCCTATTATCAATCAAAGAGTTATTTTGATTATTCGTGTCTATACAATATCAATCCTTGAACGGAGTTGTCTGTTGGAGTTTCAAGTGTTAGACTCAATAACTATCTATAAGTTTCTTGTTGTTGCTGGTGTCATGGGTCTTATTTGCTACTGTTCCAAGTGCAAAGTTGCTGCTGATTCGGGGTTGTTAGCTGCTGTGTCTCAGTGTACTCACGGAGCATTCAACAGAAAATTAGAAGGTGGTTTCTTTTGGTACAGTTACCTAAGTTTTATGTTTAAGATCAGACTTTCTTCTTCTAAGTGGTCCTATCAAGATTGGCAGGACATATGGTAACACAAAAGTTATAGAATGCTGAGCGTAAGCAAGCAAAGCATGCGTCATACACAAAAGTTAACAAGTAAATAATATAACAAGTATATGAAAAGATCAAAAAATGTTACATAAGGTTGTGAGCGAAGAAGATAATCAATTAACAGATTGCCTAATACAACATCACTTGGAAGTAACATTTGGAATGGAGTAACCATATCACGTCTAGCATGAACAAGAAGTTCGTTTTCAGTTGATTAATAGACTTGTTCATGTTTGATAGAAAAAGCAAAACCTTTAGCTTTCAAACGATCGAGGACCTGCAAGAATATAATTGCTGTTAGGAAGAGCTATAGGATAATAAGCATCAAAGATATAAAGATGAGTAGTGGACCTGTAAACAAGATTCCCCAATTGTAAGCTGTTTGACATGACGTAGGCTTAGTATAACAGCTTTAAGCATTTCTTCTTCCGCCACCTCTGAATCCTCATACCGATATCGACGTTTCGAATAATTTAACTCCGCTTTTATTAATGATGAGACATTTAGCAAGGATAGCTTATATATGCACAATAGATCATCGACCGCGAGTGACAAAGTATAAGGAGCATTGATTTCAATAGCATGTGTAGTAGTACGACGTCCGGTTTGTTTAGGATCACGGAATCCAGAAAACAGCAAGTTTTTTACACTCTTTGAAGGAATATCAATGAGCGTGAAACCATAGCAAAGGTGCAACTTGAAAGTCTCCAAAAGAGGACTACCGGATAATATATTTTGAATCAAATCATGATCCAGCTTGGCGTTTGAAATAGACAAACTCTTAAGGTTTTTCCAAGTAATGGAAGTACATGGGTTAAATATACATCCATCTAATTCAAGTACAGTATAACATGAATTGATGAAAAACAATTGAGGTAGCACAAACCCAATATCAGGATATAATCTCGGTATAAGTGATCGAAACTCCTGAACGTTGTGATTAATAGCATAACGAACCCAATACTTGACGCTTGGTGCATATTGATAAAAGTAACGGATGGAGATTTGGAATTTGTTGATGTTCAAAGGGCATTGAGATATGGTTTTGTCAATATAGGAACAGAAACCTTTGATGGGAATATTTTTGTGCATTGCGGGAAAGATGTCAATGTCGAAAACAAGATTAGGAGCTAAAGTCCACAGATTAATCCATCTTTTTGAGAGAATACTTGTTCTAATCGCCTCTTTTGTTGATTCTAAGCGACCAAGGATTTCTGCAATTAAAAAATCTGGCAACAAGCTTAGCCGATTTTCTTCTTCACCAAAACGAGACCTTTTACTTCCATCTTCTTCTTCATCACAAAAACGAGACGTTTTACGTTCCATATTTTCTTCACTCAGATCCCCAAAGTACGAGATCGACTTATATATAAATAAAAGAGGGGCTAGGGAGGGTTTAGGAATGTAAATATATTATATTTGGGTTACGAGCCCAAACAAAAAAATAAATATGCTTTCAGAACAAGAAGAACGTGCGTGTGGGTTTTTTTTCATCCTTTCCCTTCTTCACTACGCTTCCAACATCTTCTTCTCATTTCTGGACTTCTGTTTCTTCTTCCTTCTTTGTTACTAAGGTATATCTAACATATGGCTTGATCGGTTTTGATATTTAACATGCCCCAACTTATTTGAGCGATTAGGTTTAGTTTTTGGGGCTTTTTGTTTACTTGGGTTTCGTGGTCGATTGTTTGTGTTTTTTTTTATGTTTTCACGTTTTGTACGTTTTAGTATCTTTTTATATGTTTTGTACGTTTTTATGGGTTATTATACGTTTTGTACGTTTTCATACAGTTTTATATGTTATTAACGTTTTTCTTACGTTTATATCTATTTTTTTTATATTTTTATACGTTTTCGTACATTTTTATACATATAAAAATGGACAAAAACATAAACAAAAGTATAAAACCGAATGAAAATGGATAAAAACGTATAAAAGCGTACAAAACCGTATAAAAACGGATAAAAACATAAGAAAAAGGTTAATAACGGATAACAACGTACTAAACTGTACAAAAACATATAAAAACGCATGAAAACATATAAAAATGAATAAAAACGGATGAAAATGCATAAAAACGGGTGAAAACGTATAGAAACGGATGAAAACGTATAACAACGGACAAAAACGTATAAAAAAATGATAACGTATAAAAACGAAAGAAAATGGATAAAACGTATGAATATGTATAAAAACGGTTAAATAAAATTTATTTTGGTATAATTACACGACTCGACGCTTAGTCCAGTGGTTGGGGCGTTGATTTTTTGGGCAATCAGACCCGAGTTCGAGCCTATTGTGCCCCCTTTTTAATTTATTTCCAAAAAAAGTTTGCACTATTAGTCCTCGGGACTAACGATGCAAATATTTTCTCTTGCATTAAGAGATAACGGAGAAATAATTTGCACTGTTAGCCCTCATTGGCTGATTTTACTAACAGAGGGATGTATGGTGGCTAACTTTACTAACGGGGATGTTTGTGTGCCAAAAAAACTACAGGGATGTAAAGCAGGACAATAGACAAACGGCAGGGATGTATATTAGACTTTACTCTTGATAAAAGGTACAAACACTTGTCATCATTGTTCCACCAAAAGTATGGCTATAAATACTAAGAATAGTAGCAAAAGTAAAAAATGTATATTTGCATATCACATGATTACACGTGCCTTTTACCCCACATGTATCCATGAACCCTTTGCCTATAAATAGAGTGTTGTAAATAGGAAAATGTTATTTCTTGTATTAAAAAGTTATTAAACACTTCACATTCTCCTCCAAATAGAACTAAATCTCATATTTGTATAATCTATTTGGTTAGCATACTTCTTACTCAAACAATAATTAAGATTTTGTTTGAGTTTAGTGAGGAGATCACACACATACTTATCATTCAATCCCTCTTGTTATTCCGCAAACAAGAGGGTATTATTCTTTGATATTTATCAGTAAAGAATTTGAAGTTGAAAATTATACTTGTGTGTTTTTAAGTTCATTCATATAACAAACTATTATTGTAAACTTATATCTTACACATATTACTTAGGTGTTTAACAAGTTCTTAGTTAAGTATCCAAGTAAGTGGGAACAGCAGGATATGCATCCCCTCGGTTCTGATCTCTGTTCCTTGCGGGTACACTCCCTAGGGCCGAGGTTAGATAATACATATGCATCCTTTGGGCCTAGTTGAGAGAAGATTGTTAGCAAGTATTATTATTCACTAGCCGGGTACCCGCGCGTTGCGGCGGCGGGTACCCTGCAATATAATTTATTTGGGTTTATATGTTAGGCGAAAATAGTTATAACATCAACGTAAGAATATCTCTAATGCAATAAGGATCTAATGTTGTTAACTCATTTTTCAACATAGCTGCAAAGTTGTCCCGTGAATTTCGAAGGCCCCGTTTTTTTAACACAAATTAAGCCCTCTTAAACACGAACATTAGTATGTGAATATATAACTAATTGTGGCTATTATTTAAATGTCATCCCACTTTCGTACATACAAAAGTTGTTAATCGGTCTCGGCTTATCGAAGCCCGAATTAATATCTTATTTTAACATAAAATTCTTCCCATTATATATTATCAGCCAAAATTTTCACTAATCTTCATCTAAAAAAAAATCCTACTAACTTAAGCCAAATTTTTTCTTGTGATAAACAACAATTCGTCCTTTTTAGTTAGCAGCCCAAGTAGAATGTAATAATAGCCCAACACAAATCTGAATATCCTTTAAGGCTTTAACCCAAAAACTAATTATATAAGAGTCTACCATAATATTTAGCAAACTTCAACCCTATATCTTATATCTTAACAAAACGCAGCCACCTTAATTTTTCTCTAGAAAAAATAATACAGCAAGCATATTTTCTTTATACCAAACACAACTTTCTTTCTTTCCTATTCTTCTTGAAATCTCATGAACCACAATACAATTCGAACCACTATGATTTGTTCGAACCACACAAGGACCACAAGGTCACGACAGCTTCAAGATTGTAGGTTTTTATTTTGATCTTAATTGAACAAAATAGAGAATGAGAGTGATTTGGTTTTGTTCTTTCTTTTAAAAGGTTCGGATATTAAAAAGAAGTTGAGCTTTTTATAGATCTATGATAGATTTGTTCAAAACTTGTAAATCTTATATTTTTTTCCTTTTGATGTTTCGACTATTGTTCTTGTTTGAAAGTGAACGAACGAAAGAAAGAAGATAAAATAATTGTTATGATTCTTTTTTGTTTTCGAATATAAAAAGATTACAGATCTATGATGGGTTATGGGTAAGCTCTAAAGATCTTTTAAGATATATTCTTGCTGAGATCTTGTAATCTTCTTTTTCTTTGTGTTTCGAGTCTTAGTTATGTGTTAGATGTTGGTTTGTTGTATGGCTGAGATGAAGTACGGGATTAGAATAGATTGAAGTTCATGGTCATCCCAGATGCACAATCCTCTTTCTGTGAAGCAAATGTTGTACATCCTGATTAAATACATGTACTCTTTCATGGTCATCCCAGATGCACAATCCTCTTTCTGTGAAGCAATTGTTGTACATCCTGATTAAATACATGTACTCTTTTGTGAAGGGGTGTTTTAAGTTGTGTATTAATTGTAGTTTGATTTGTATTTTTATTTGTGCTTTAAGTATTGTAACTAATGCTTTGTAACTTGTATTTGCTTAAAATTCTATATATAGAAATCTTAAAATAATTAATATGAGGGAAGTGCATCCCTCTATTATAAGATAGTAAGATTTGTATATGTATCGAGCTCAAGCCCGTTTCTAGAATGATCTTTGTAATCTTATATATTGTACCCTCATTATTATGGAATGGATCATGAAATGTTATACCATTACATCGTATCAGCCATTATATGATCCCTAATAACAAACCCTACCACTGCCATTTCTAAAAACATTAAACCTCACGATTCATCTCTATTACTTTGTGTTGGTATTTTGTGCTAAGGCATAAATCCACACTATCATTGTGTTGTTCGTGCTTTAGGTCGCGATCCTGTTAGTTATCTTCTTCGCATACATTGTTAACAAAACCTCCCACGTTACACCATTTATTTCTCATACAAACCCTACTCACGTCACAACCTGCCATAATACAAACCCTACCCACTATCCATAAATCGTCTTTACACTACTCACATCGCAACAAGCCATCATAACTGGATCGGATGTACCTCCTACCTCTCTCTTGGATAAGCTTGCTTTTGTCACTCATCATCATCTCCTTACCCGGGTTCCGGTTAAGCTTGATCTCGAACATTGGAACTATGCTTCATGGGTCTATCTTTTTGAACAGTTGTGTAGTGGCTATGAGGTTTCTAAATACCTTTATGGCCTCTCGGATGCTGCCTCTACGAGTGCCCCTCCACCTCTCACTCCCAAAGAACGTAAGGTGGATAATATTGTTCTTTCATGGATCTTCATCACACTCTCAGATGATCTTCAAGCTCGGTTGGTTGTAAAACATCCACAATTCGCTAAAGAGGCATGGGATCTCCTTACCGAGATCGTTAAAGAGAATAAATGATCACGTACCATTACATTGAAGGCCGAACTAAGATCCTTTAAACATGGTGACTTAAGCATCGATGCAGACTTTCGGAAAATTGAATCTATTGCTACCATTCTTACAAGTCTTGGCTCGCCCGTTAGTAGTGAAGATGTACTCACATTTGCTCTCGAAGGCTTACCATACAAGAATGATAATGTTTGTGGAATCATGCATCATCGGGACACCTTTCTCGATCTCAAACAGCTCATTCAATGCTAACCACAGAAGATATACGCCTCAAGTCCAAGTCCCAATCCCTTCCTGTGGACTTTTCATCTTCTTCTCCCGTGGTCCTTATGGCCGAATCAGGTAACTTCCGTCGCCCTTCTAATCCTCAAGTTAAATCGTGGCAACCATGTTATAATTTTGCAAAGGTTATGTGTCGATTTGGTGATGCTTGCAAGTTTGTGCATGATGTGAATGTCAAAAATAGTACCAACAGTGGTGTCAACAAGGAGCAAAATAATACAAATGACTTGTTGGTCAAATTATTGGGTCGGTTAGGATTAATTTCACATGTCGAAACTACTTCTGTTAATGCTAGTCATCAACCTAAAACACCACATAACCCAGCTGCATATCACACCTATGCAAACCCAGGCACGGTTGGAGATTACAGCCCATCATACCCTACGGCCCAACAGCCTCACCCCATTACTCCTAACGGGCCTCCACCTAGTTTTGCTATTTACCCAGTCCAATAACCACCTGTTATGACTCACTTCACTCCAGTATCGGCCCAATCCCCATTATACCCTGTCTCGTTTACATTTAGTAGTCCAACAACCCCTTAGTTATACTATTATGCACCCGGCCCAACAGGCCTAATCCGGGTCCACATTTGCTTCTTTCGGGTCAATGGGACCCATGGTTACCTCGGGACACGAAACCACTTTACCCCGTGCCTTTACTGTCGGGACTTTCAAAATCCCATTACTGGTGCATAGAACATGGATACAGGTGCGAGCTCTCACCTTAATGATTCTGTTACTAGTCTTAGTGAAGTTTTTAATACGTGTATTTATCCGTCTGTTTCGGTAGGTGACGGTCATTCTATCCCTGTCACCAATACGGGCCATAATATTTTGCAAAATCCTTTTAGATCTCTTCACTTAAATAATGCACTTATTACCCCTCATATTGTCAAAAAATTAATTTATGTTTATCATTTTGTTCATGATAATAATTGCACTTTTGAATTTGATCCTTTTGGTTTTTCGATTAAGGATTTCATGACTCTTCGGGTGCTTCTTCGATGTGATAGCATGGGCGATCTTTACCCAGTCACGGCTCCGTCTCCAATTCCACATGCCTTTCTTGTCAGTCAACATACATGACATCAACGTCTTGGACATCCAGGAAGCAAAGTGTTAGGTCGTCTTGTTTCAAATAATTTTATTTCGTGTAATAAAGAGAAACCTCCCATTCTTTGTCATGCTTGTCAGCTTGGCAAACACGTGAGGCTTCCGTTTGTTAGTTCTGATTCTATCGTCAATGCTTGTTTTGACATTATTCACTCGGATGTATGGACTTCACTAATTTCGAGTCTTTCGAAAATATTATGTATTGTTCTTGGATCATTATTCGCATTTTGTTTGGGTTATCCATTGATTAACAAATCTGATGTTTTGTCTAATTTTTTATTGTTTCGTAACTATGTGCATACTCGGTTCAAGTGTGAAATCAAGTTATTTTAGTGTGATCATGATGGTGAATTCGACAACTGTAACCTACATTAACATAAACTTTTTGCCGACAATGGCATTCAGTTTAGCTTTTCATGTCCAAAAACATCCTAACAAAATGGCAAGTCCGAACGTATGGTTCGCACCATCAACAACCTCATTCGGACTTTGCTTTTTCAGGCCAATCTTCCACCAATATTTTGGGTTGAAGCTCTCAATATGGTTGTTCATTTACTCAATATCTTGCCTTCCACTTCTATTGCCAATGACATACCTTATACCCCGTTTATTTGGCAAACACCCGGATTATAGCCTTTTACGAACATTTGTATGTTTATGTTACCTCACTTATATCCTAACCACAAACTTGAACCTCGCGCCACACCCTCAATATTTTTGGGACAAGCTTCCAATCTCGTGGATATCGTTGTCTCGAATTATACACCAATAACATCATCCTTTCTCGCCATGTCACTTTTGATGAAACTATTTTTCCATATGGCTCTTCTAAACCAAAATCGGCACCCACCTAAATTTTTTTGGATGACTCACCTAATATAATTCCTCCAATCATTACATCCGTCCTAGTTATGCAACCCACTGTGCTTCAACCCACACCCGAGCCAACAATACCAATTCCTACCAATCCCACCCCACGAATTGCACAACCCAATACGTCCTAACATGAGGCTGCCCAACATCCAACGCCACCCCCATCCCGATCAGCGGCCTAACAACATACACCAAATCCATCCCCATCCGCCACCCAACACCAAAAAAATTATTCTCGAACCTCGTCATAACCCAAACCCTGCCTCGATTCATCCAATGGTCATACGCTTTCGTGCCTCGACCAATCGTCCTACTCAGCGTCTCAGTTTGCATGTGTTTTCAGTTTCACCTTTACCAAAATCATATTGTGATGTGTTTAATGATCCAAATTGGAAAAATACTATGCGTGATGAATACAATGCACTTATTAAGAACATAACTTGAACTCTAGTACCTCGACCCACGAACACCAACATTGTTTGTTGTATGTGGCTTTCCCGCCATAAGTATTTGGCTGATGGCACTCTTAGTCGCTACAAGGCTCGTCTTGTGGCAAATGGTAGTACTCAATTAGAGGGGGTTGATGTAGATGAGAATTTTAGTCCGGTTGTTAAACCGGGTACTATTCAGACTATTTTAAGTTTGGCTACTTCTCGACATTGGCCGATTCATCAACTTGACGTAAAGAATACTTCTTGCATGGTGATTTATCTAAGACAGTTTATATGCATCAGCCTTCGAGGTTTCGGGATTCTGTGCATCCTGATTATGTGTGTTTATTACAACGGTCTATGTATGGACTCAAGAAGGCCCCTAGAGCTAGCGATTTTCATCTTATATTACTTGGGCTGAGTTTTATCATAGTCGTTGTGGCTCATCATTATTTATATACAAAGATGGGATGGACACTGCTTATTTGTTATTATATGTTTATGATATTGTACTTACTGCTTCTTCTGATACTCTGTTGCAGCAGATCATTCGTTCATTACATTAGTAGTTTTCCATGACAGATCTCGGTTCTCTTAACTATTTTCTAGGTATTTCTGTTAGCCATGATTCTACAAGATTGCTCTTATCTCAACGCAGATATGCCGTTGAGATTCTTGAGAGAGCACATGTGGCTTCTTGTAATCCCAGTCGGACTCCTGTAGATACTGAGTCTAAGTTGGGACATGATAGTGATCCCATATCTGATCCGACTTTATATCAGAGTTATAACACCTTGAAACCGGGCCTAAGTATTTTATTACAAAAATGCCATTGGAATAGTTGACCATGCCTTTTATAAGTTCTAAGGACTTACGGGATTAGTTATTCAAACCCGATAGTCAAACTATAAGTATTAAATATTATGTAAATGGCTATAGAAAATATGATGTGTCACATTTATAAAGAAAATAGACGTAAGGGACTAAAGTTGTTAAGTTGTAAATGTGTTATTAAGTGTTTGTGGCCAAAATAGAATGAAAGGGACTTGAGGGACCTAATGTGTCATTTAGCCAAGCATACCACCTACTAATGTCTGAATAATTCTCTTATCATCATAAGAGTTCTAGAATAGTGTATATGTGGGTGTGGGTGTCATGAAATGGAGAGAGAAGGGAAGGAGACGGAAGCTTAATGATCAATTTGTGAAGAAGAATAGGCTTCTAATGTTAAGGTGAAGCCCTAACCATGCAAGTAAGTGACTTTAATTAGTGATTAATTAATGAATTAGAAGATTAGGGTCGATGAACCCTAATTTGGGGAAATTGGGTAAGAGATGTTTATAAGCTAATTAAGGGTTATAGTATTCATGAGATGATTATATTGGGTTAAATTTAGTAATTTATGGGGTTGATCATCATATAATCAAATCAAAATATGATTATATGATGATTACAAGTATGCAAGAGATGGGATTATGGTTTATAAACCATTATTATAGTTATTTAACTATGATTATTAAAAGATTATGGTTATGATAATTTGACATAGGATGTGAAGAAAAGGCTAATGAGGATGTTCATGGTTTAACTAGCTTGGAATCAAGGTAAGTAAACCGGTTATGATGTGATGTTGTAATTATTTTATACATTATGCGTTATGTGAATTGATATGTTAAAGTAATTTGTGTGATTGGATGTATGTGTTTATGTGTAAGTGTGTTTGAGACTAGTTTGGCAATACTAGTCATGAAAGTTAAACAAGGATGGATTAGGCTAAGGTGTGTTGATGACATAACCTATAAGGATTATCGGTGCTTTAAGTGAGTTAAGGTATGTGTTAATGTTTAATATGGTAATGGACTAATAAGTTATGATGTGTAATGTGTGAATGATTATGATATTATGTTATAAACATTTACTTGCTAATCCTCATGCTTACGATTTAGATGTTTACCATGTTTGTAGATTCTCATGCTAAGCCGGTAAAGCTTGGAATAAGGCTTAAGGATTGCTAGTGCGGAAGGTTAGAAAGTTGGTAAGGAAGTAGGAGCTTAGGTAGATACCGAGCTCAAGTCAATGTTTTACCCCTGGAAGTCTTAAATGGTTTGTAAACGTGTTGTCAAGTGTCAAGGTATATGTTATGGTCGTTGAAGTAATTGGGTCGTCAAACGGCATGTTATAGCACGGTTTAAGTGTTTATGCTTATGTTAAGAGGGTGTTTGGAATAATGTGTATTTATACCCATTTTGGGTTGTAAACGAGTTAATGATTATGTACATGATTTATTATGTCAAGTTAATGATTTCTAGAAGGTTTGAAGTAATTCGGAAGTGGTAAAAGTTGTATGTAATGAAAATGGGTCAAAATATGTAAGTTGCAGAAAATTTACAGGAAAAAGGTCTATATTAGACTGCAAATGAGTCATTTTTAGAGTACCAGGAAATAAGTTCATAATAGATGTAAATGTGTCTATTCTACGTTTGTGCAGGAAATGAGTCATTTAAGAGTATAAAAGGGTCTATTTTAGACTAAAACCAACCTAGTAAAAAAATGTTGTCGTTTTTGGGGTGTTACAGGAGTCTTGCAGGTTCTCTTCAGTATCTTACCTTTACTCACCTGGATATTTCTTATGTCGTTCAGCAGATATGTCTTTATATGCATGATCCTCGAGAGCCTCATTTCTCAGCTCTTAAACGGATTTTGTGGTATGTTCGGGGAATATTAGACTATGCGTTACAATTGTTTGCATCTTCTATTACATCATTGGTTGCTTCTTCGGATGCGGATTGGACTGGTTGTCCCACTACTAGGAGATCGACTTTAGGATATTGTGTCTTTCTTGGTAACAACCTACTCTCTTGGTCCTTTAAGCATCAACCGACGCTTTCTCGTTCTAGTGCAGAGGCTAAGTATTGTGGTGTTGCCAATGTTGTTGCTGAGACTTGTTGATTACGAAATTTACTTTGTGAGCTGCATACACCTTTTTCTTCCGCTACGCTTGTCTATTGTGTTAGTGTTAGTGCTGTTTATTTATCTTGTAATCCGGTTCAACATGAAACGTTATACCATTACAAAAATGTTTGCTTCTTTGGAGTTTTGGCGAAAGGAAGATTCAGGGTCTACGTGTGCTAGTCTAGAAAAGCCGCCAGGGGATTCAGAAGGGAGGTTAGTACACTTACCCTTCCCAATTGTACAAATATAGACGTTTATTTCAAGAAAGATGTATTCATCGTTTAGATGATACTTTAGTTTATAAGATAAGATCACTCTTTTGCAGCATTATAAGCCAAGCTCCATGCATGTTGTTGAATATGTATTAGTGATCCAAGAAAAATGAAATTGTAAATATGTTTGTGCTTAAATTCTTTTCAAGTCTTTGTTTTGTGTGGTTGTTAGGTCGCAAGCAAGCATGACTAGAGTAGAAATATGGTCTTTTTGGTAGACAGATGCCGAAAAAATAGTTAAGGGCTTAAGAGGCAGTCATTAAGGAACATGAGTGTGGAAGATGAATCTAGTTACGTACATTTGTCTGGAATATAAATCTAGTTATAAATTGCCTTTGTTTGGTTTGTAGTCTCTTTCTATTTCCTACCATGCTTCATGTCCATTTCTTTCCTCGACAGCCAAAGTGTACCATTGTCTCATGTTTTTGTTTCTTTATGTTGGTTGGAAATAAATTATTTTAGATTTTTATAGAATACTATTTCTTAACAATTAAAGATTTCATCACGTGGACCCACTTGGTTATGGTGTACGATATCAATCACATGCTATATGTCTAGCCACGGAACAATATTATCCACCCTACTCCTTTTGGTCTAATTTTACTCTTCATGTTTACGAGTTACAAAGATACAGCCTCTTGATATAATATTCTTAAAAGCATTCATGATGTCGCATATCATCGGGATATAAAAAGAAGTTGACCCATGCACTTAGTTGCATACTTACGTTCCAATCAACTCACAACACTTGTCATTAGTTTAGGCATAAAAATATGAGGATGTTTCATTTATCAGTAACTGGTAAATGGATAGAACAAGGTTAAATAGAGAGAAATTGAGCATATAGGTAAAAAGGGTTGCAAGTTTTACAGTCCATATATTATATAGAGAAAATATTTTTAAAATGTATCATACTTGTCATCATTTGTTTTTTTGGTAGCGAACAAATTTTTTTGCTTTTGTGGGTACTTTTTTTTCAAATTCATCATTTTTTTGGTATTTTGCGGAATTTTTGGACATTTTTGCCCCTCTTAGCTAATAGATTTTTTTTTCCGAAGGGCAAAAATGTCACATAATACCCTAAAAATGATATTTCAAAGAAACGTACCCACAAAATCAAAAAAAATTGTTCACTACCCACAAAAGCAAATAGTGTCAAATGTGATACATTTTAAAAACATTTCCCCTATTATATAATGTTTGCAAGCTCACTGAATGTTGATGGTACACTTAATGTTTGCAACCTTATATTACTGAATGTTGATAGTATAACACTACAACGTGAATTCTAATTAATTTTGCTAGCTTAACGAATGTCGAAAGGTTAAGCTTATGTTTCCTGGACACTTGAGGTATGAATATATTTAAGTAGTGAATGGACCAATGCCTACTCATGGTTTAGATTATCAGGGCTATGCAACTTGAGGTTTTTTCTTCTGCAAGTGTTGAGAAATATAGTTTAAGGTAAGGGACCAATGCCTGCTCTTTTTTTAACATTGAAAACATAACATGCGACATTGCATCATGTGTAGGGTTAACATTTGTCGTTTACATTCCTTTATTTATGTAGGAAGGACCACTTAATAATTGTCTTTGCTATTATATATAGTTTAGGACTTAGATATCTGATAAACATATCCAATAGACTGAAATTTGAATTCTTACACTTATTAAACACCTATAATCTTTTCATGGAAGCTTCGAAACCACTCTCCGTTGAGAGCTTCTCATACGCTTGGCTAACTAACCAAACCCTGTGTCTTGATAGCCTGAACGGTTCCTTTAAAGGCTCGTTTGATGCAGCCGATGGTGCTTCTTTCATCGAAATGGATCCTAATCTTACACCCTCCAAAAGATTCCTCGTTCATCATGATTTTAATTTTGATGTGCCAACATCTCAATCCCCTATGACTCGTGCCCATGCTGATGAGCTAATCTCAAACGGTATCCTGCTTCCTTCAAAATCATATGGTCCATCTTCCGACCCCTTTCCTATTTCATCCTCTTCTGCTACCCATGAGGAAGGGCGTTTTCGTAAAAGCCGTTCTATGTCATTACGTAAGTGTAATAGCTTACCCAAAAAAATCATTCAAAAGTATATAGATATGGTTAAGCCACTTTGGTGTAGAATGAGGAGGGGAAGGTCTGATAGTAGTAGAGTACAAGGAGTCGAGAATTGGGAAAGCTCAACCAGTTCCGGTCCTAAGACAGGAGGAGGGTGTTGGGTAGATAATCGTCGAGTATCGTGTGATTCCGAGAGCTCGATTCATGAGGCAGTTGTACATTGCAAGAAAACTATTGGCATGACGACATGAGAGTTTCTTGTTTCTCCAAGTAGTTGTTTAGTATAGTCCATAATAATACATATGAGGAGAGGATATGCTTCATGTTTTGTTAAACATGTTCGTTGTACTATACCAGCGACTGCATCATATTTGTTGTTGGTCAAGTTTTTTACTCGATATGATCAGCTTAAAAGCTAGACCTAAAGATTACAAGTTATTTTTAATCATGTGTGTTTTCCTCATGATTCATATATATAATTGGATAGAGGATTCCTGCTAGACTTATAAAGTTTACTTGTAAGTTGTAACGTGCTTATATCCTATATTTTGAAGCACTGTATCGTGTAGATTTTGTTAACTTCTTCGCATGCACTTCTGCATGTTTGACATGAACTCAGGGCGGGGGGCACATTGGCATTGCTAGGTCAAAGGCAAGCTGGTATATCGTCTGAATTTCTCAAAGAAACAAACAATATAATCTAAATGGTTACCAGCTTTTAAATTCTAAGTAAGAAGCTAATTAAGTAGCGTATAGGCTATAAATTAAATTTACGAGCTCATATAATGGCCTAGATTGGATTTCATAAAGTTTACATGCATAGATTTCTTGTCCTGCCAAAGGCCAAAGCGAACAAGTAAACAAAGGTTGGATAGGACCACATACGCTCATCACATGGAATGATTGAGCAACATATTGCAACCCATTCTGAGATACACCATTCAAGGGGGCACATAATTGAAATTGACAATGACAAAGTGTGAGAGCAACAAACAATCAAGGGACAAGATTAGCTGCAACGTTATCGGTTTTGGTCATTTTACGTGTCAGATCACATCACCTTACCTCACTATGTTCTTTAGGTTTTTAGCGCAGGTTCACGAAACCGAATAAACTAGATGTATGTAGATATGGTAATTAAGAAGATGACAACAAAATTATGTATAATTTATCATGCTCACTCATCTACTATAAGACTTGAACATAACTCTATTTGTGTATGATTTAGTACATGTGTTTATCAATGCCACACACAAGCTTGTAGATACAAGCTTGTGACACATGGCTACTAAAGATACCCAAAGAATAGATCTGGAATGAAGTGCTACAGTGAATAGTAGCATGTGAATCCTGCCGAAATCACCATTTTTACATGTTATTAATTCTCAATATGAAATGTTAATTGACAAAAACGAATACAAGACAACAACATTGTCGCTTTCAAGCCTCAAAATCCTACATCCAAGATCATTCGAACTACCTTACCAAGTTCCTCCTTCGTCTGATTAGTATCAAGCTTCAGCTAACGATTATGTACAGCCTAAAAGACTTATTTCTCTCGAGGGAATGCACATGAATCTTGAGTTGTCTCCGAAACCTTCTCATCTTTCGTGTCAGATTTTGTATCACTGTTTGAACAGCCTGGATTAGGCCATTTACATTCTGTTTTCGCTTTGGTGGTATTAATAGCAATGCTGTGATCATTGGGGAAGAGATCCTGATACATAATAGCATGTAGAATAGTGACTAGGAATAGGTAGAAGACTATAACTATGGCGATTCCTGACAGGGTAACCAGTAGTATTCTGCTTGCTATTGTTGACACCTCATCCGCGTATTTGATTGTCGCGATTGCAGCTCCAGTCATCGGGAAGGTGTAAGCCCACCATGTCAATGAAAACTTGAATCCTCTAAAGAAGTGTATACGAAAAGCCTGTAAAAAGCAATAAGTAAACATGATAAGTATATTTAACTAGCAAATCTTGTGAATACTCTCGAAGATAAAAATCAAAAGTCACCCATGTGTTTTCGATGCATAAGACTTTAAAATTCATTTTCGTCAAAAATTTAGGTTTGCGTCAAAACATTATATCTTGTGTAATCGTGTTTGGCACTTCAGTTGTATGATTTTTCTATAAAAAGTTGGATAGAAAGTGTTTCGGGGCAAACTAACCCGACCCAGACAAAAGTTACCCATTTTGCCCCAGTACCCACTCCGCCCAATGTATCACCTCTTCTGAAGAATGTATTTAGGTAGCTCAATAATCATAAACTAACCAGTGAGAAATAGAGAAACAAGGCAATGAAGTAGATAATCCGTGAGCCAAAATCAAATGACCCGCTCAGTTTCGCCCATGCCATCGACCCGACACTTGGACCAGCTACAAACAGAAAGAAAACAGGATGGAGATCTTTCGGTAGAGTTTGTGCTGTAGGAAGCCTTTGGTACAAAGTCACAAATAAGACTGTATAATGAGCTAACCCGACAGCAAAGAAGAAAAGTGGCCCTTCTTTTAACCCCATTGTCGCCCCCAAGTACGCCCCAACAAAATTTCCAACCACTGATAAATGATTAGATGGATTTGCCACCTTTGACAGCCGTCTCTTCCCACCCGACATCCATTGCCCATAAAGCTTGAGCTCTAAAAAGAATATTGGCGCCATTAACACATACCACAAAAAAGGAGGTAGCTTTGTGGTAATAGATGGTGGGATCCCAATGGATAAGAAGAGTAATACAACCCACGGAGCAAAAAAAAAGTTGATACGAACTGGATGGTAGTATTCTCTTTGAACCGCTTTGAAGTATAGTATCATTTTTAACAGGTATGTTGAGGCTACAACAGCAAAGAGAAGGACCGATATGAACCATAGCACACGATTTACTTCAGGGCTTATGTTAAGAAATTCTGTCGAAGTATTTGATGCCAAGTTTTTCCACAACATAGCTTGACTGCTAACACCCAGACATATACCAAATGTTGTGACTGGATAACGAAGTAGAAATGGCCATTCCTGGTCTTCCGGGAGCATTATTTGCTCCGAAGGCTGTTTTAACACAAGACATAAGAACGTTTAATAAACAAATAAGGTTGAACTAGCAAATTTCGCCCAAACTTTTTCTGATGCATAAAAATCACACCATATATTTTTTTTAAACGTCGTTTTGGAATAGGAATAGAACTTTCTAATCATATCTGGCACACTATGACCTGGCCCGTTTTGACCTAAATTTATTTCAACTTTAATCTGATGTTCCCGTTTTGCCACATTTACAGAAAAGATAAGAGTGAGGGTGTACCTTTAGGGTGTTCAACTCGGGCCCTTCTAAAGCATCAAAGTACCTACTGACGGACACATGATCCGCGACACCAGTATGTATCTCTGTAGGATTTGTCTTTGGCTCTTTTTGTAATTTTGAATCAAGTTTTGCGCAAAACACTGCAAATTTTATTTCTGGTCGACTTACAAACGTCTTGAATGACTTGTATCCAATAGCCTTCGGTTTACCAGACTTTGGCGTTGACACAGGGAGGACGGCTGGTTCAGCTGGAGGATGAAGGTTGGAGTCATGATGGGTACTGGACTTAATTCCAGGTTTAGCCGTTTTGTCGTAGGTGGCTAATTCTAATTCATCCTTGAATGCAACCTTTTTTGTTTTAGGTGGTGAGGTTGGCATTTTAATGCTAACATTTTGGTCATCTGAAACATCATCCTGGCTGTTCTCCATGACAATCAAATTCCTAAGACACAAAATCAATAAAAGATACGTAAAATAATGGAATTGGTCCACGTATGATGCATTTTCTTGATTCTTGATAGCAAAATGGTAAAAGGACACGTACCAGATCGTTAGTAAGGAATGAAACTAATGAGGCTGTATTTGAATGACAATGTTGCTATGTTATTGAATCTTCATGGGCATCATTTGCCCCCAAAAACCACGACCACCACCAAATTCCCCCAATCTGATACCAAAATGTGGTTTCAGGAGGGGGTTGTGATTTCTGGAAGAACGATGCCACCAAAAGAGAGAACAAACTTCTTCTGCGTTTTTGGTTTCTTCTTCTTATGAAAAGAAAAGGTGGTCCATATGCAGCACAAAAAATACCCGTTTCTTTTGCCTATTTTCATGGAGATTGTAATGAAATCAACGTATGATTTTGTATCATCGAATATACCAATACAAATATAGAAGAATATATATGTTGTTAACTTGTTATGGTTAAACATTTTCGCTACATTAAGTAAACTACTCCGTATTTGTTTATAATGGGTTAAATGGTTAAAACAAGTCGAACCCACAACCCAGTTTACCTATTTGACCCACCAACCTGTTTAAATAAACAGGATAAACGGATCATGTTCGGCCTATGTGTAAGTGGGTCAGGGTTGACACGGCTGATTACTTGAATAGGTCGTCTTTGAGTTGGTTGCTCTTACCCTCGAACCTGAACTTCAAGAATCACCACCCCTAAGAATACACAAAGATTATGCTATATAATCGTCTACCAGATATCAACGCACAGCAGAATCATATACGTGAATAGGCATGTGAACGTGGAGTCTCTTGAGGTAAACAAAAATGGTGAAATTTGACGTTGAACCAATATAAATCAGCAAAACAATAACATTGTTACATTCTTATGACGTGGAGCCTTAATATATACATTCAAGTTCATTGGAACTTTCCTAAGTAACTAAGTTCCTCCTTTGTACGATCACTCAATCTTCATTGTATTTATCAATCACAGTACTCGCACTGAAAATGGTTTTACGCCTAAGCCTGGAGATATCACTGGAACCTCGATTATCTTTTCCCCAGATTTTGTGGACCTAGCATTGTGTTCAATATCTTTGGCCGACCCACATGTGTTCCGATTAAACCATTTCCTTTGAGTTTTTGGTTTCCTCTCACTAATAGCAATCCCTATATCGTTTGGGAAAAGGTCTCGTAACACAAAGGCATGAATAATTGTGGTTATCAGTAACCCTGTCACTGTTAGTGTAGCAGCACTTGAAAGGGTTAATGATAACGCTTTTGTTACTATATTTGGGACCTCACTCGAGTATCTGATTGTCGCGATTGCAGCTCCAGTCATTGGGAAAGTGTAAGCCCACCATGCTAGCGAGAATTTGAACCCTCTAAAGAAATTTACACGTACCGCCTGCAAATAACAGTAATATACCAAATTTAGATCAAAATTAACCAAATACGCCTAACATATAATCTGAAAGTTAAAGGGAGTGGAAGTGTGGAACTAACCAATGAAAAGTAAAGAAACAACGCAATAAAGTATGCGACTCGTGATCCATAATCAAACGACCCGTTTATTTTGGCCCAGGCCATTGAAGCAACACTAGGAGCCGCAACAAACAAAAAGAAAACCGGATGAAGCTCTTTTGGAAGAGTTTCGTTTGTTGGAAGCCTTTGATACAATGTCACAAACAAGACTGTATAATGAGCTAATCCAACTGCAAAGAAGAAAATCGGGCCTTCTTTCAAACCCATAGACGCCCCCAACAAGGCCCCGACAAAATTCCCAACCACTGATAAATGGTTTGACGGGTTCGCCACTTTAGATAACCTCCTCTGCCCTCCCGACATCCATTGCCCATAAATCTTGAGCTCAAGAATAAATATCGGTGTCATAAGCACATACCATAATGAATGAGGCAGCTTTGTCGTGATACTCTCTGGAACCCCGATAGCTAAAAAGAGTAATGCAATCCATGGGGCGAAAAAGAAGTTAACCCGAATGGGATGGTAGTATTCTCTCCGAACCGCTTCGAAGTAAAATATAATCTTTAGAAGGTATGTTGTGGCCACAATGGCGAAAAGAAGGATAGATATGCACCATAATATGTAGTTCACTTTAAGGCTTATATGAAGGAAATGAGTGGAAGCCGTTGAGGCCAGGTTTTTCCACATTATCGCTTGGCTACTAACGCCGAGACACATACCAAATGATGAGATTGGATAACGAAGAAGAAACGGCCATTTTTTATCTTCAGGAAGCATAATTTCTTCGGACGGCTGTGAAACACAACAAACAAAGATCAAAATTTTGTTGATAGTGGAAGCAAAGGGTGTTCCTAGTTCCTAGTGACCATATCCAGTACTAAATGCTGTATAAAATGGTTTTTCTCATATAAAATAAGTTAAAAGACGATTTGAAACTTACCCTAAGAGTCTCCAGTTCGGGTCCTTCTAAAGCATCGAAATATCTATCCACAGATAAACTCTCCCCTTCAAGAATATGAGGAGGGTCGATCTCTGGATCATTGCGTGGGAGTGACTTCCCACGTAACGTGGAAAGTTGTCTCTCAAGTCGACCGGACCATGTCTTGAAAGAGTTGTATCGATTGTCCCTCAACTCATCCATCCTTGGGTTCTTTACAGGGAGCATGAGACGGTCTGGGGTTTTCCCTGCCCCTGCCTCATCTATTCCACAGCCCATGGCTATAGAGCCCGATAGCTTGTCAGAGTTCCTTGGGCTGTCATTCCCTACTGCTTTAATGTGGTCTTTGAACAAAACTCTTTTGGCATCCGGTGGAGAAGGTGGCATGCTAATGGAAACAGATTGTGTTACTATTGTTTGTTCATATGAAAGATCTACCGGGCTTCCGATGGTGTTTGCATTGGACTCCTGAAAATATGCAACACAAGTTCAACAACCACAACATTAACGGAATCCACACTTTTGATATATTTTAATCTTATTTCAAATTATGATATAAAAGGCATTAGATTATCAAGACCCATCCTATTTTGACCCGTTAACAGACCATATTAAAAGCGGTATACAAAGCAAGTCTATGTGTCAAAACATACCATAAACTGAACATTGGCGCCATCTTGCTTCATGACACCATCATCAAAACCCGTTATTTGGTTTGAATCCACAGATCCGATCAGTGACGGAAGTACATCAGGTGAATCCTTGCTGTTCTCCATTCTTACAGTCGATTTCTTTCTGTAAATCAAGCAAAGAACGATGGTGTGTGCAAGAGACAGAGCCAGAAAGAAATGAAGAAGCACACCTTTCACTCTTTCAAATGTGAAGCTCTATATATAGCACCACCTCTCCTCAAATATTTTTATTTTATACAAAAAGGTATCTAAGCCAATATGAACATACTTTAAAACATCTTTTAGTAAATAATAAGAATAATGATGTCTGTCATATGGTCATTTGCTAATATATAAAGTTTTCATGTACTCAAAGAACTAATGATACTAATCTGAATTTAATCAAGAATCTAAATACATTATAACTTATCAATTGTAATATGAACATTATGTATTACATGCTATATGTACTATATAGCGCCTCGTTGCCATAAGTCGCTAAGAACAAGTTACAGACCTTATATTTTTCACGACTTCAAAATCTCAATAGGTACAATGTATTTCTATTTTTATACGGGTAAGGTAATTTTAAGGCCCCTAAGGAAACTACAGTCTCATGCCCCAATCGAAATGCTTATCTTATCTTATAGTACAATGAAAGTTCGATTCTGATGTTCATCAATTTTAAAGTTATCTTATTTTATGTAAATCTCTTTGTGAATACTTTTTTACTTGGAACTGTAATAATAAACTGAATGTTATAGACTTAGTCGACTAAAACTCAGTACTCATATTACAAAAAAATGCAGGTGAAAACGATTGTTCCATTACGCAACCAAACATGTCCCTCATAAGTAAGTAAAACAAGCAACTTACTATCACCGTCGATTGATGGGCTAAGTTTTGTTTTACAAATGATTTACGTCTTCCCTTTCAAGTACGGTGTTTGATTCAATGTGTCGGTTTTGACTTTAACGACCACATTCATTTGATCCAAGTACACAAACCAACCTTTATGTGACAATGACTCACTTAGACTTCATTCAACAAGACTTCTTGATCTAGAACTTATGCTACAAAATATAGTTTGTGAATAAATACTTTTATTCTTATAATATCTCATAGATTCTAAATAATATATACATTGAACACAAGTTACATCATTACCAAACAAGAGTCATGACCACTTATTGAATGTATATATCTTGGTCAATTATTTAATCTAAGATTGTACAAAAAGCTATATTTGAATGCTAAACTATATACGTTCCGGCTCGTGCTCACTTTAGTTGGTACCAGAGATAAAATTTTATTCCTCAAGTGAGGCTGAAATATATACGAACACGCATACCAAAAGACACCCGTGAGTCGGTTCCGCCAATCTACATTTTTTTGTGAAATATATGTTCTGTTTAGAAATCATTAAAAAGACATGCCTATCTGTGATCAGATGTGTTTTTCAATAAACTATAAGTGATAAAAACAAAAAGACATGCCTACCTGGATGCATTGTATTATTTTGCTAGATACACAAATTCGAAAACGAAACAAGCTAGGAAGCTCACATCAATTAGTAGGACATGTACCAAAACGCCAAAAAGTATATATGTCACCCCAATTATACGTTCTAGATTCAAATGTTCACGTCTCGTTATAATATACGTGTTCAAGTGATCGACTTTGGGGTTATAACTTGGAAAAATGGCCAAAAATGTCGAATGCATGTTAGTTCATAGGAGCACTACGAATTGACAAACGAAATGGACAGTAGGACTATCTATGCTATAACTTTTGTTCGATGCTAATTGAGATACATGTATCAAAGTTAAAATTGAAAAAGCCATACCGTAAGAGTACTTGTTCATTGGATGGTAGATCTTTATTCGAAGTGGAAAGTGTTTTTTTTTAATGCAAATTCTTAAAAACGCACCTAGATTTCATCTTTTTGTTCATAATAGTATGGGTTTCTAGGGTTTGAGATTGTATTATGAAACAAATAAAACTCCATATTGGGATTTAGTGTAACAAATTGAATAAAAGGTCAAATGCAAAACAAAATCTCAGTAATTTGGCCGATTCTATTGGAATGTGTATTGGAAAAAATCACTTAAAAAGTTAAAATGTATTTGTGTTCTAAAAAGAAAATATATATATACTTTTTTATAAATTATAGAAAGGTTCTTAATTATAGTAAAAGGACACTGCTTTCGTGGTAACATTCGTTTGATGTTGATCTATTTTTAACCTAAACCTATTTATCCTCAACATAAACATGTTTAACTTCGTATCAGGTTCGTGTAGTGTCGAAAATTATCACCCCTACTCTAAAGTACCACCAATACTCTTCTAACCTTTTTTTATAATTTTGTTTTTGTTATAAAACTGTAAAATAAAAAACGTAATAGAAAATATAAAGTTTCATAAGTCAAAATTGATAAAACATCAAACTACGGAACAAAAATATCATTAAACATTGTCTTGTTTTATTAAGAAATTGGATAAACCGGCGGAAAAAAGTACAAAACATGAAATATAAAGTTTGACAAGTCAAAAAAAAATATAAATAAATAAAAAATATATACGGAACAAAAAATCATAAAAAATTGTCTTGCATATTGTGGGATAAAAGGGAGGTAGAGGAGGTAAAATGTGGAGTAATGAGTATTGATACTAGCATCTTTTTTGAAAGTGAAATAATTTGCACACTTAAAGTTTTAATTGTGACACTTCATTTTATGCATAACATAGTTGTACATTGTTTACAGTGTATTTTGTATTTTTGTACAGTGAGTATCCCAATCAAAATAAAAAGTCACAAGAAATCACCTCTTTTTTCGAAAACTGTTTTGGTCCATTCTACTTTTGTCGAAAGGTAATTGTTGACATATGAATATCATTTAGAGTTAAAATGATTGAGCTTATATGAAAACTAAGCTTACTTTTCACTTATTGATGGATTAACTAATCAATAACTAAAATGCATTAGGACCAAATGTATTATTTTATTTTATTTTTAAACAATATTTTTTACGAAATTTAGAACTACGAGGCAAGGCCGTCTTTGAAGGCGTGCAAGGTGGCGACCGCTTAAGACACCAAAATTTTCAAGAGCCTCAAAATTTGTCTCGTTAAAATTATATGCATGTACACATATATTTTTCACGAAGTAAAAAGTATTTAGATGAAAAAATGTCTTAAATGAGTAATATCGTCAACGTTTAGATAACTAATTACATTATATCTTATAAACAGAGACACTTTATATATAACATCACTTCTCAAAAAGGTTCATTATATAATTTCGTTCAAGACATTCAAAAATTCAAAAACGGCCTTACTACGTGGCAAATAAAATTCTATCAGGTCACGTAACACTGCAAGACCCTAATTTCGTCCCGGCTTGTGATTAGATCATTCACAAGATCTCAACCTCTCTACTGATTTAAACCTTTTTTCTAAAACGAATTACTTCTTACATCATACAAAACTAAAGTTTAACGGTCTAAGCTTCACTAGACACGTCTCATCTTTTTAGCATTTGATTTTATTGGTAATATTTGTTTAAATATTCCTATATGTTTGGTAAAGACGTTTGAGGTCACCCATTGTCCAATGAGGTTTCATGATAATGAAAGTTATTTAGTGATGATGAAAGACGTACCTAATACCTAACGTAGGTCACTTTGAACAATATATATATATATATATATATATATAATTATATTGGTGAAAACTTAAAGTGAATTACTATACGTAAGGACCAACTAGCATTGCTGCTGAGTCGTTCTTCCATTTCTACTTTTCTTTTTTTAATAGTATTACCATAAAACTCACATCCTAAGAGGAACACATTAACAAAGTATATGTTTATATATATGTTATCTAGCTCTTTACCCAAAATATATATGTTATCTAGCTATGAATTTAAATTTTAAAGCTAAAAAGTCTTTAACTTATATTTTGAAAGACTGGTCAAGTTTTACTAGTGCAATCGAGTATCCCAATCAAACGAAACATGAGGAAAAAATAGTCGTGTAAGGAGTTAGCCGTTATTCTGTTGTCGCACGTATGTCACTAAAGTTAATATCGATATAGATCACGGGTAAATGGATGCCAAAAAAAATTACCACAACTGTATTTGTAGTTTTTCATGTGTGCAAATTTAGCATTATTGGCATAGGCAGAGCTATGTTGAGTTTGGGAATGGCGGTGGTCTCTTTAGAAAAAAAATTAGTAATGTATTTTTCTTGCTATTTGTATGTTAAAATTTGGGTCATTAGTTTCATACACACTTTGACTTTAAGATACACACTTTAACTACTTTAATAGGTATAGGATACTACTAAATACACAAAATTAACTTACATTGAAAATTGTGTACTTCCTTTTACTCGTAATTTGCAAGAGATTAATTATTAAGTATGACTAGTTTCTTAAATATGGTCACAAACTTACCTCATTTTAATTATCATTAATTATATTCACCACTTTTTTCTTCATTAATTTTTTTTAAAAACTTTTTTAGTCCATTGCCTTTTACTTGTAACTTCTAATTAAAACAAAAAAAAATAAACTTTCACCATTTTCTTAAAAATTAAATATCTCGCAAACCGTTAATCATTAACCGTAAAAAAGCATATCATCGCGCGAGAATTAAATTATCTCTATAGATATGCACTTTAATATATTTTTAACGATTTTTTTTTTCAAAATTTCGGCTCAGAAAAATCATATATAATTTAATTCTCGACGCGATGATGTATTTTTTGTAGTTTAAAGATTTACCGTTTGCAAGATATGTTGTTTAAAAAAAAAGAGTGAAAAATGATTTTTTTATTAATTTTATCAAAATGGAAAGCTAAAATTGATTTGTTTGATCTATGGTAAATATGAGATCTATATTGATCTCAACTCTGAGTTGAGATCAATATAGAACTCATATTTGTCATAGAACAAATGAACCAATCATAACTCTCCATTTTTTATCTAAATTAATACAAAATCATTTTCCACTTTTTTTTTAAAACAACATATCTTACAAACGGTAAATCTTCAAAATATAAATACACCATTATCAAGTGAACGAGATTAAATTATCTTTCTATAGATATGCACTTTTACATATTTTCGACAAACATTTTTTTCAAAAATTCCGTCCGAAAAAATCATATATGATTTTTACGAATCATATATGATTTTAAAAATCATGTATGATTCGATTTTTACGAATCATATATGATTTTTACAATCATATATGATTCTCAAAAATCATATGTGATTCAAAAATCAATCATATATGATTTTCACAAATCATATATGATTTTGTTGACCGAAATTTTAAAAAAAAATTGTTAAAAATATATAGTAGTGCATATCTATAGAAAGATAATTTAATTCTCGCCACGATGGTATAATTTTTATCGCTAGAACGATTAACGGTTTGCGAGATATTTAATTTTTTTTAAAAGTGTGAAAGTTTATCATAATAAGAAAATGAATGGCTATTATTGGTTGATTGGATCTATGGTAAATTTTGGTTTTATATTGAACTTTTGCCTAAGTGTGTATGGTTCAAGTCAAAAGTGTGTATGAATCAAGGGACCCTAAAATTTATACTCCCTCCGTCTCATAAATATTGTCCATATTTCCTTTTTAGGGTGTCTCAAAATAATTGTCCACTTTCTATTTTAAGTAAGTTTAAGAGAATTTAATGGGAGAATATTCTATTTGAGTGGTTGAGAATGATAGTGGTCCCACTTTTATTAAAATGTGTGTTTTTTGTCTCTTGACAATAATTTTGAGACGGAGGGAGTATTATACTTTTCATGTTGAATTAGCGCCGAGATGACAAGGTGATTGTGGTCACCATTACTACCACCCTTATACTTTACAACGTACAAACCGTACTATAATGCCTACCTAATTGAGTGACGCTAATATATATGGACCATTTGCTTTTGTTTGCCAATTGGATAATCCCGACAAAATTAATGGCATCATACCACCATCAAATGGGTAAATTAAAAGTTAAACTACAAAAAGAGTTGTCTAATTAGTTTACTTTACTTTAGAAGTGCTTGGTGCACAAACTTATGAAAACGTAAACACATTTTTCAAAATTATAACTAGTTTATAATATGCAATCCGCTAACTATTAGTTTTATCGATCATTTTAACGTGTCACACTAGAGCTGGCATAACAGGTCACACAAACCTGTTAAGGTCAAACACGAACACGACCTGTTAGCTTATCGTGTCATTTTTCTCAAACACGAACACGACACGAAAATAAACAGGTTAACCTGTTAAAGACCTGTTAACACTTAACATGCATAGAAAGAACTATCACTCTATCAGCAGACCCACAGAAACATACAATTTCAGAACATTATCACATCACAATTTCACAAATCTTAAGTCTTAACTAATACATAATGATAATAAACCTTAAAATTACAAAAGTTCACAAATCTTTAAGTGTGTCGGGAATCGGGATTGTTGACTGAGTTTGAAGCACCTGATTCAGGACCACCATCAAGCGACATCGACATTATATCTTCAGCGAGCTCTTCAAGAGGGACTTCATTAAAGAATCGGGGTCGAATCAGTCGGTATTGAATGAATCGGGGTCGAATCAGTTGATTGTTGAACGAAATCGATATATGTAATTATGTATAGAAGCTAATTTTACCTGGTTGTGGGTCTTCAGTTCTGCACATGAGAGTCGAGAGATGAGATTGAGAGGGAAGGGAGAGGCGGATTTTTAAGTGAGTGGATAAATGAGTAGGGTTTGTTGTAATTTCAAGGCTTATATATATATATTTTAATTTTAACAGGTCCTAACAGGTCTTAACAGTGCGACTGTTAAGACTGTTATGTTAACAGTCTTAACAGGTCTGACCAAGACACTAAACCTCAAAGGTCAAACACGAACCTCAAGTTAACCAGTCGTGTCGTGTCGTGTTAACAGGTTTCGTGTCAAAATTGCCAGCCTCACTATGTATCAGTCGTTCTTGCATCCTTTATTCACCCAGTGTAAACTAGATGTCAACAACGACATCAAATGCAAGTCGTTCCTAGTTCCTACTAAAGTTGATTCTATGATCTTTCCCTAAGAGGACCGACACACCTCGCCGATTCTAACGTGGCAACTCGCCACCTCTCGTTGATTGCTCGCCACGACATCAAGACCACTCGCCACTTTCCAATTCGTCAAGAATCCAACGAGTTAAAAGACAAAAGATTTGCATATACTATCCGATGTGACATTCAGTGAAGCCCAAATTACCAGTTAAAACTCTTCATGATACCCGATGCTTTAAATAACGTCATTGTGATATATCGTACACTGTGATTCTGTCCCATATCAATGTGTGAAGTGTCTAGCTTACTATTTTGATTAGAAAGAAAAAGAAAATTGTCATGTGTATATATTTTTATTTTAATAATTAACTCAAGTATTAAGTATTAAATGTGGATGGCACTAAAAACTCAAAAGCATCCAAAAGTTTGATGGTTGGGTCAATGACTTTGTGATTTCTGTTTTTGGTTTTATTTCCTTTCTAGTTTTTTTAATAACATTAATAACGAATATGACCCACAAAACTAATTTAGTAAATAAAGAATTTGAAATGTGACTGCTATAAAAGTTTTCTTAGAAGACGACAAAATACAAAATTGTACCAAAACTTTTCACGCGACTATATCTTAGAGGGTACGTTGGGGTAACGCAAAATAAGCGTCAAGCAGATGCGAAAGAGAAATGGGTTGAGCCATTTCGGTGTCACTACATCGCTCCCCCTGTGCCATTTGCTAAGTGAATTTAATGGTGGAGTGCCATTTTCACTTTTTAGTTTCTTTTTTATTTAAGTTTTGTTGTTGAGTTTGTGTGTTTTAATCGGATTGGTGAGTCTCAAAATGAATAAAATGACTTGAGTTATTAGTGAAGTGTTTATTTGGTGTGTGTATATGAAATGTGAAAAGTTAAGTTGGTAATGAGATGACAAAGGGGGTTGATACTCACACCATTTCTTTTTATACTTACATTACACTGTAATGCACAATGTACAAGACAGTAATGCACAATTGTGGTATAGGTATAAAAAAAATTGTGTGAGTATCAACACCCGATGACAAAACAGCTTGAGCCACCACACCTGATGCTCTAATTATATATACGAACGCCACTTATTCAACAATGTATTTCACTTGTTAACCACATAAAAACGTACCAAACTAGAGTTTTCCAAACTACATCAAACATCAATCATGCAATCAAAGTACAATTATATGAAGACGATATTATCATCCGTCTTAATCTCAAAGCAATATTTTTCATTCGGAAAACGACATGTTAGTCTTATGTGTTGTGTTTAACAGGAGCCTCTTGTAACGTATGCGTACATCTTCTCATCTATATCTTGATTTTATCACATGTAATTGTCAAGATTCAAAACATAGTTTGCTAGCGTTTTATATTCACGCATTTATGATGTGTGTTTTACAACACAAAGGCTGAATGCCATACCCATAAGCGAGGCCCACTTATAAGTTGGGCTATTTTAAGCCCAAATAAAAAATATTATTTCTCGGTTCTCCAAACATTTTTCTCGTAAATAACTTCCAAACCACTTAATTTAAGAAACACCCGCAAAGTTAATCCTTGACAAACAAGTCTCAAACATATCCTTTGAACACAATGGTTGACGTATCATTGTTATTTGCGAAGGATTTAAAGGTTTAACAGTTTGAATCAAAGAAGTTTATAAGATATTAATTGGTTGATTATGATCTAAATCATTTCTTAGTCAATTATTCTTTATATCGTTTAATATATTTCTGACGTCTAGGTTTTTAACTTTTTTTTTAACCATTTGAGAAACCACTTAACTTTAAATGAAAGTTCAAGAATAACTTCTAACATTTTTTTAACAATGTGTTTATTCTATAAACATAGAAACGTATTTTATCAAGTGTAAATTCCTTCGGGCTAGTTATGGAGTCCTTTGAGCACTTAGAGAAAGAGTAAACACACGTTAGTCTTGTCTTTTGGGTTTAACTCTAATATCAAATTTTGGCGTGAGAGTAAGTATTATATCTGTCACATTATGATGAAGTCCCATTATGATGACGTGAGTCGGGCTACACCTAGCTTAGGTGCTAGGTGTCAGGTCATGTGGGGATAGTATCTCGCAATATTCGAAATAGGCTGCGCGATCGTAGTTTATGGCATGGACCGGTGAATAAGAGAATCCTCTAGATAGAAGAGTGGTCTTTAATATTCTTGTCATTCTGCACACGTTCCTTCGTACCACATCACACGTAGGGAAATTCAAGTGTCATCTGAACACATACACCAACACTCCATCATTAAGTGACTAATATATAAATATATAAATACAGTAAAACCTCTATAAATTAATAGTGTTGGGACCGGGATATTTTATTAATTTAGCGAGATATTATTATATCGATAAATTAATAATTTATTAATTTAAAATGGTTTTACGTATGATTTTAAATTTTCAAGTCTAATATACTAGCTAGTTACAATTTATACTCATTAGAGACGAAAAATAAATTTGAAAAACAAGTTCTAATTAACATATTATAAATACACATTCACACTTTATAAAAATAAAATTAACACTTTTTGAAAATAAAATTAACACTTTTTGTTGCAATATGAGAAGACAACGCATCAACTCTTTAGTGCAATAAGGAGATTTTATGATAAACTCAATATAGATTTGAAGTTCAACAAAAAACAAGTGACTATGGATTTATTTTTACTAAACAATCTTAGGATTTAGAAGTGTATCTCTCTCTCTCTCTCTCTCTCTCTCTCTCTCTCTCTCTCTCTCTCTCTCTCTCTCTCACACACACACACACACACACACATATATATATATATATATATATATATATATATATATATATATATATATATATATATATATATATATATATATATATATATATATATATATATATATATATATGGAATTTTTAGCGATTATTAATTTATAGCTTTCGTTACTAATATATATACTGGGTTTCAAAAAAATTATTATCTTATTATTTTATCGATTGGAGTCCAAATTTGTACTGGTCCCAAGTTGGGACTGGACAAATTATTAATTTTATCGAGGTTATTAATTTATCGAGTATTAATTTATAGAGGTTTTACTGTAATTACAAGAGGCTTATAATTAATATGGACCCAGACCAACATAAATAAAACATAACGTACGCTATGCATGGCAAACATACAAATTAAACTACATACAATACGTATAATCTTGTCAACAGTCCCCGTGGTTTAATCTGAAGGTCGTCGGACGCTCAAACTGAATCGCCTTTATTGAAGATGATGGAATACTGAAAACAACAGGGTAAAGGTAGAACCCGTCGTTCAGCCACAACTTTGTTACGAACAAAATGAATATCAATCTCTATATGTTTCATGTGGAGTTCCACAGAATTGGCTGACATATATAGTTATATACTAATCTAACATTATCAGAGTAGACCAAGTAAATGTTTAAAAAGGAACATGTAACTCACGTAAGAGGTTACAAATTCAAGCGGCTCTGACAACAACGTTCACAACCCCGCGATATTCAGACCCAGCACTCAAACGAGAGAGCGTGTCTAGTTGTTTGGAAGACCAAGTCAAGAGTTTATTGACTAAGCCTTATGATCATCATATACTTTTTATCATTTTAGTGCCATGACACAAATTTTGGCTTGGATAAGGAAAATGAACTTGTTGCGTTGTTGGGGAGGGTTAATGTGAGATCAAGCTTAAAGTTGTAAAAATAAGATCAAATCTAAAAAACCACTAAAATATTTATAAATAACAATTTTAGCAATCATACACAAAAAAATAATATTTTAATACAAATTAACATTTTAGCAACTAATAACCAAATGATACATGAGTTTAGATTAGTGATACACCTGATACACATTACACTAATAAATATTCCAAAACCTGATACACATACAAAAATCTGATACACATTAAACTTCTAATCAAAGTGTATCACCTAGGTTTCGTAAATTTTAAAAAGAAATCTATCGAAACTTTAACAATTTTAGTTGTAGTAAATAAAAAAATTATTTTTATTGTAAGGAGAGTATCTCTTGTCAAATTTTAGTTCGATCTCATTTTAACAACTTTAAGTTTGATCTTATTTGATCTAGATTCGTACTAGTAATATATACTAATGGTTAAGTTCATCTATGTGACCTTTGTCAATATGGTCACGTGTTTTGAGACGATCATGACTAGTGTTGTGTTATCATATCTTGCTAATTCATTAAGAGTCATGATTTGCACATTTCACAAAGTTATTTCACATTTTAATTTACGGTGTTTTGACATTTATATTTTTACATTATTTTTATTTATTTTCACTCCGGTAAGAGTATAAATATCAAGATATCTGTTAGCCTTAATAGTTTTTATTAGAAGTGATGGTCATTCACATTTAGGAACTTTGTAACGTGTGTTAGATATCGTGATAGAATAGTCATCGGGCTTGTGGATTGGGCTAAGCTAATTGGTTAAAAGATAAGCTATGCTAGCCATTGATAAGCTTATGTATCCCAAGCCCAATCCAAGTCCAATTCGTGGCCCTTGCCAAGCCCATTAGGGTATTGTTGTAAGGAACTATAAATACCCCTCAAATGGTCATTTGAGGGGTGTGCTTGAGTGTGTGTGTGTGTGTATTTTCTCTCTCAAGGAATATACAACTTTATTGTGTTTATCTTATCATCTCACATACACGGTTTTATAAACATCAAGTCACCATCTCATCTTTATCTTTTCTTTCTTTTACGCATATGTTTGTGTTTGGGTTTCACGAGTTCTACGCATAACTTTGGTTAACGTGGGTACTTTGTGATAAGGTTGATATATCGTAGTGGTCCTACAATTGGTATCAATCGCCTAACAATGGTTTAGGAGTGTTTTGGTTGAAGTTTGTTTGTGTAGAGTTACACGTAGTTTCGTTCTCAAATGTGTCACGCATAAAGCTTTAATTTTTGCACTTAAAAATTCAAGATTCTTGTGGTTTAAGGTTTATTTGGTGCTAAAGTTTCAGTTTTTTGCAAAAAGTTCGAAGCTTTACGGGTTTTTCTTCAAGTTTGAACTCGTGTTTTTGAAGGTGGTCATTTCTACTCGTAACTTTTATAAGCATTTTGGGTGAAAAAGGTCAAAAGATTTGTGTTATTGGAGTGTTTTTAAGGCTATCTGTGCAAGAGAAATCGTTTGAATCATTGGAAATTTTTTACGAGTAGGTCAAAACCCTAGTTCTACTCGTAAGAAAGTCAACTACGCATAAGGTTCTACTCATAACTTTTTGGCTAAGAATCTTCGAGCATCAAAGGTTACTCAGTGCTTCCCTCACTTGGATAAGTGTGTGGAACACTTCGACTTGTGGATATCCCTTACGCTGTGATGTGTAAAGGATTTTGGTTTTAACCTAAGTTTACGCATAAGCATAAACTCGAGTAGAACTCTACGCATAAGATCACACTTACGCGTAAGGTTTTACGACTAAGTTTTTTTTGTCTACGCATAAGCCTAAGGTTACGCATAAGATCCTACGCCTAAGGAATCCTACGCCTAAGCTTCCTACGCATAAGATCCTACGCCTAAGCACCAATTCTACTCGTAACTACTTTTCTCTAAGTCTACGCCTAAGCTTTAAAAAAAAAAAAAAAAAGTTTTTTGGCGGGAAAACTTGAGTAAAATTTAAATTTTTGAGGAGACTAAACATTTAATTTTTACGCGAGATTCAAATTTTGGTTTAACTGTGAAAATTTTGGTCAAAAATTCAAATTTTTGGGCCTAAATTCAAAATTTTCGGGTCAAATTTGGCTTCAAAATTGTCATAACTCAAATTTTTCATACGACCTTAGAATTGATTTTTATAGTGAATTTCAAATTTTGGGCGAAAATTTTTTAGAACCAAGGTTACGAGTACAACTTTCAGAATCACCTCAACCGAGTTTAATCTTCATCAACCACAACTCCTTTATCGTTGAATCGATCCTACATCAACTTTATCAGATCATACCTTCATCAATGGCTACTCAACAAGACATTCATGCAGCCGGTGCTAAAAACCGACCTCCTATGTTGGCAAAAGGTGGTTATCTTCAATGGACAAGTCGTATGCTTCGCTACATCAAGACCAAACCTAATGGAAAACTCATGATTAAATCCATTCAGGATGGACCCTTCAAGCCTCGACAAGTTCATGTACCGGAAATGCGATGCAACACCTCCGCCCAACCATCTTCTCGACTTCAATACGAATCTGAATACACTGCAGAGGATCAGAAACAAGTCGAAGCAGATGACATGGCAATTCATATTATCCAACCGGGTTTACCAATAGACATCTTTGCTGCGTAGAGACGTTGTGAAACTGCTTTTGATATGTGGGAACGTGTTAGACGACTTTGTCATGGAACAAAAATTGGTCATCAAGACATGGAGAACAAGTTGCTAACTGAATGGGAAAAGTTCACATCTACACCAGGAGAATCCATTGAATCCTACTATGGAAGGTTTTGCACTTTGATGAATGAGCTAATCGAAACAAGTTGACACCCGAACTATCGCTTCAAAACATCAAGTTCCTTAACAATCTTCCATAAGAATGGGGACGATATGTCACTATTGTCAACCAAACAAAAGACTTACATCGGGTGAACTTTGATCAACTGAATGATTTTCTGAAACAAAACCAAGCTGAAGTTAATGAAGTCAGGAAAGAAAGATTGGCAAAGAATCATGATCCATTGGCACTCATTGCAAAGACTCAACCTTCAGTGAATACACAACAACAAGCTTCATCATCTTCCAACAACAACAACTTGCAGCAATACATTCCACAACCACAACAACAATTCTATCCACAAGAACAACAAATCTTTCAACAACAGTATCCACAATACCAGGAACAAGGAATCACAGATCTCGACCGATCAAGAAGACCCTATGTCCCAAATACTTTATCTCTTGGGAAAAGTAATCAAAGGTCGCTATTCCACACCTACTAACAACAACCAAAGGATATCATCAAACACTCGCAATGGCAAATTGCTCAATCGAGTGAATATGGGTCATCCAGGACAAATGGTTGGAGTTATTGGGAATCAGCAAGGATATGCTACTGGATTTCGTATGGGTAATCAGGCGGTTCCGTATCATGGTAATCAGTTGGGTCGAATGTTGGAAATCGATTGGACGTAGAATGTTGGGAATAGAGCAGTGGGTAATCGAATGGGTATGTTGCAGCTCCAATCGTTGGGAATTATGGAAATGTGCATCAGGGTAATCAGATTAAGTGTTACAACTGTCAAGGAGTGGGTCACATGGCAAGAAACTGTCCCACTAAGCCGCACAAAAAGAATGGTGATTATCTTCGGAAAGCTCAGCTGTTAGCAGATAAGCAAGAAGCGGGGTTACAGTTGAGTGCTGAGGAAATTGACTTTTCGCTATTGTGGATGAATTGGAAGACCTCGAGGAACTCAATGCGAATTGCATCTTCATGGCAAATCTTCAGGAAGCTAAGTATGACACGAGTCGACTCACCTCCTGTCTATGACGCCAATACAGATCTCGAGGTACCAATCATTGATTCATGCTATAACAATGTCATATCTGATGTGTTTACTCATGACGAACAGAATTCGTGACGCCATCACCTACTTATGATACATACCTGGACAATCCGAGTTGTAGCAATACTAACTCCGAAACTCCATATGTGGATCCAAGTGGAGGCTGTGTGGCACAAAATACCGAGACTGATGAGGAAACACGTGCTTATGTTGAATCATTAATCAATCAATGTGGCATTGAAGTTGAGAAAGTTAGAACGGTCAATCGCGAAGTTAAGGCCGCGAATGCTAAATTGACCGTTGAGCTTGAGAGTTACAAGGAGCACGCCAGAGCCTATGAATTTCATACAAACAAAATTTCAGAGTTAGAAATTGGTTATCGAGATTCTGTTTTTAGAGAAAAGATTTGCAACTCAAGTATGACACACTTGATGTGAATCTGAATTTGAAAATCAAATCTTTAAACAAGGAAATTTCGGATCTAAATGACCAACTTTCTAAACAAAAAGCACTGTTTTCCGATCTTGAAAAAGAGAAGAAACAGTTGATTGCTGATTTTGCAAAACGAGAAGATTCTCTTCTTGATGAAATTCTCGATAAAACGAAAAAAATCAAGAAATTGGATAATTTGCTTCTTACAACGGGTCATTCCGCTAAGACAATCAAGATGCTTTCTAATCAAGTAAATCCGATTTTTCATACTACAAATAAAATGGCTCTTGGTAACTCACCTCCTGGTTTCCTCAAGAAAGCTCGAAATCTCGAATGTGTTGCAACAATGGAAAACCTTTGCATGAACCTATAATTATGCATGATTCTCTTGAAACGTTGGAACTATCTCAGGAGAGTAGATCAAAAATGAAACAAAAACATCCGGAAATCAAACCAATTGATTATAACACATGGAACAAAATTAATGGTATTTCGTTTGTTTCTCAATCAACGTTTTCCACCAAACCAAGTGTTTCAAACAAAGTGTCAACACCGGTTTCAAAATCAGTTTCAAAACCAGTTGTTGTCTCCAAATCTCTTTCGAACATTGAACAAATGTCTTCAAACAATCCTTTTAACACAAGTGATGCAAGAAGTATTTTGGAAAATGTGAAAATGAGAATTGCAGATCTTCAAGAGACCGTTAAAACTAAAACCAATATTACAACAAACATCTAGTTTAATAGTTTTGATATTGAACAGAAAAAGTTTTTTGAAACTCAAATTGCCCCTCACCTGACTAACATCAACTCAAGGGTAATTCATTTTGAACAAGCCTTTTTGAAAGAAACAGCTGACTTTGTCAAGGACCATAAATCCCTGGTAAAGCAAGCTAATGAAAGTGTTGAACACATCAAAGTTTTGGAAAATCTAAATGATTCACTCTTCGAAGATGTTCTGACTACTTATATTATGTCCATCATTTTGCAAACATATTCTGTTGAAGATCATGAAAGACTCCAGTATGAGACCTCCGAAATTGTTTCAAAATATGAAAAAGCTCTTGAAAATGTGTCATATTTTAAACAACTTGATCGAAAAACTGAGGAATGCAAATATGACAAATTGTCGTATGAGCGTGCCTACAATGACATGAAAGCGAAAAATGATCTTTTGAGGGCTCACCTGGAAAGTCAAAAAGGAAAGGCAGTGGATACTGTGATTACAAAACCATTGACTGCAGAGAAAGCAAATGTTCCCAAACCGGTTTCCAAACCAAAAATGTCTGTTTCTATGCCTCCTCCAAATGTCAATGAGAAAAATGTTTCATCAAAACCACCTCCACCGCCCTACCTAAACAAAATGTTGATAAAGGAAAAGCGATTATCGAGAAACCAAAAGTTTTAGCACTTGGCCTTTTTAAGATGAGTACCACTAACGCGTCTGCCTCCACATCTAAAACATATGGAACAAACGACATAAGTTTAGAAAAGCACTCTAAAGAGACTAGGAAAGCTGAAACCACCTCCCTTCATAAAAATGTGAATCCTAATGCGTGTGCCTCACCTTCTACAGGACTAGAAAGCACCTCTAGGAGCAGCAGACTAAAGCCTAAGAGCAATACAAGGAACAATAGAGTCTCGCATGCCTCTAGGAGTAGTAGCTTGAATAAAGAGAAGAAAGTAGAAGAACACCTAGGAATTTACAGCTTTTAAATAAGAAAGACATTTCATCTGAATGTACTGAACCTATGAAACTTGCTAAGTCTAATGAATGTGTTGAATCTCTTTGTTTAACTTGCAAGAAATCTTTAAATGTTCAAGATGATTGTGTTTCTAAGAATGAGAATGATAAGCCTGTTAAGAACGTCCCCAAAAGTAATTACGCTAAAATAGTAGGAAGACTAGTTGCAAAACTTAGGCTTTACACTACTGACAGGAACCAACGTGTATACTTTAGGGATGATATTTGGAAACCCACAGGTAGAACTTTCACACTCCATAATGGAACAATGAGTGATAAACCAGACTTCCCTCAGTAGAAAAACCTCTCTGAGTGTGATCAAGATTTTACCTCTAACCCAAAGGAACCAAAATCAAAACGGTTTCCACAATATTCTTTTTCTCGCATGGCGGTTATCGAAATTTGTCTTTGGATCGTCGACTCGGGTTGCTCCAAGCACATGACCGAATCTGAACTGCCGATCAATTTCGTCTGAAATTCATGGGAACCGTGACGTTTGGAAATGATCATGTAGCAGCTATCATGGGTTATGGAGATCTACCTTTGGAAATTATTTGATCACTCGAGTTTACTATGTTGAAGGGTTGGGACACAATTTGTTTTCAGTCGGGCAGTTCTGTGATGAAGATTTAGAGGTTGCTTTTAGGAGAAATGCTTGCTTCGTTAGAAACTTGGATGGCACTGATCTCTTAACTGGGAATCGTGATACAAACTTGTATGCTATCGACATCAATCAAATGGCCTCTTCATCACCAATATGTCTTATGACACGAGCATCTGGAACACAGTCCGGGTTGTGGCATAGAAGGTTATCCCATCTCAATTTTGACACCATCAACAATCTTGCCAAAGACAACATCGTCAACGGACTTCCAAAGTTCAAATACACCAAGGATCACTTATGTCCATCATGCGAACAAGGAAAAAGCAAAAGAGCATCATATAAACCCAAATCCGTACCTAGTTCGAAAGCAAAGTTGCATATGTTGCACATGGACTTATGTGGCCCAATGAGAGTTGAAAGCATTAATGGGAAAAAGTATATTCTTGTTATCGTCGATGATTATTCAAGATATACATGGGTTAAGTTTCTGAGATCAAAAGACAAAGCACCAAGCATCATCATCACCTTTCTGAAACGAATTCAAGTACTTCTTCAAACTCCATTAAGGGTTGTAAGAATGCAAACCAAGATGAATTCACTAATCGAGTTAAGATCTTATTTTGAAGATGTTGGAATCACACATCAGGCATCAGTTGTTAGAACTCCACAGCAAAATGGGGTAGTTGAAAGAAGAAATAGAACTCTTGTGGAAGCTGCTCGCACAATGCTAATCTATTCTAGTGCACCGTTATTTCTATGGGCTGACATTTGCCACTGCTTGTTTCACTCAGAACAGATCCCTAATCCATCCAAGATTCAATAAAACCCCATATGAGCTTGTGAACAACAGAAAACCTGATATCTCTTACTTTCACGTATTTGGCGCTTTGTGCTATCCTACGAATGACAGAGAAGATTTGGGTAAATTGAAAGCTAAAGGTGATATTGGAATCTTCATTGGATATTCAAATAACTCGAGGGCATTCAGGGTGTATAACACAAGAACTAGGAGGATCATGGAGACGATGAATGTGAAGTTTGATGAACTTTCACATATGGCTTCTGAGAGACTCGCTCTAGAACCCGCACTAAACCGACAGACTTCTGGACACATCAGTTCAGGACTCGTACCTCAAAGAGCTCAATCAACTTCGTTTGACAATCCTAAAGAACAAGAATGGGAGAATTTCTTTGAGTTAATGTTCGATGAATACTATGGTGGAACTTCGACAAATGCATCAAACCATCATTCCACTGACCCGCCAACAATCATCCTCCACCACCCACAGAAGATGCATCTACAACGGTCGAAACCAATGCACCAACTCCATCAACATCATCTACATCTACTACGTTATTGCACCGCTTCTACCAGCAGTTGATGAGCAAAACCAGAACGATGCAACGTTAGATGAAGACTTATTTGAAAACCCGTTTGCTACGGAATCAGCTGAATCATCTTCTAGCTTACGAGAACCATCTAACTCGCATACGTTTAACAAACGGTATCCTTCTACTCTGAAGTGGACTAAAGACCATCCAATTGAACAAGTTATTGGTGAACCTTCAAGGCCAATTCAGACGAGACGCCAACTTGCCACCGATTGCGACTTATGCATTTACCTTTGCTCAATTAGCAATATAGAGCCAAAGAACATTCGCGAGGCAATGGCAGATCCCGCATGGATAGAAGCAATGCAGGAGGAACTTCTCCAATACCGTCTACATGACTCTTGGGAAATGGTTCCAAGACCAATTGACATTCGCGTCATTGATCTCAAATGGTTATGGAAGAACAAAAGGGATGAAGAGATGACTGTTATTCGCAACAAAGCTCGTCTTGTGGCCAAAGGATACAGACAAGAGGAAGGGATAGACTTTGAAGAGTCATTCGCGCCGGTAGCTAGACTAGAAGCAGTCAGGATTTTCTTAGCCTATGCCGCTCACAAAAACATCACGGTTTATCAGATGGACATTAAGACCGCGTTCTTGAATGGAACTCGGAAAGAAGAAGTGTACGTGAGTCAGCCAGAAGGCTTCATAGACATGAATCATCCGGACTACGTCTACAAACTCAAAAAGGCAATCTATGGATTGAAACAAGCTCCGAGAGCGTGGTATGACGAACCGTCCTCTTTCCTTATCCAAAACAATTTCACCAAAGGAACAGTTGATCCTACCTTGTTTACACAAAAATGCAAAACGACATTTTGATTGTTCAGATTTATGTGGACGACATCATCTTTGGGTCCACTAATCCGAATCTTTCAAAACATTTTGAAAATCTCATGAAAAGTAAATTTGAAATGTCCATGATGGGGAACTAAAATTCTTTCTTGGTTTACAAATACATCAATCCCCACGTGGAATTTTTATAAATCAAGCTAAATACACAACTGAGATTTTGAAAAATCATGGTATGGATAATTGTGACTCGGCCGGAACACCAATGGTAACTTCACCAAAAATTGGAGCCGATTTGTTTGGGAAACCTATTGATCCGAAGAAATATCGAGCATGATTGGTTCTCTCATGTACCTTATGCTAGTCGACCGATATTCATTTTGTTGTTGCTTATTAGCACGGTTTCAGTGCAAAGCCTACCGAACTGCACCTCAAAGAGGTTAAAAGGATCTTTGGTACCTGAAGACATCCATTCACATGGGACTTTGGTATCCGAAGGAATCGGATTTGATCTTAATTGCCTTTTCGGATGCAGACCACGCAGGTGATCAAGTTAAAAGTACATCCGGAGGAGCACAATTTTTGGGTGAAAAGTTAGTAAGCTGGTCTTCAAAGAAACAAGATTGCACTGCACTTTCAACCGCTGAAAGTATGTGTCTCTATCTGAGTGTTGTGCTCAAGTTCTATGGATGAGAACACAACTCACAGATTATGGCTTTACTTTCGATAAAATACCTATGTATTGTGACTCGAAAAGTGCCATAGCCATATCATGCAATCTGTTCATCACTCAAAGACTAAGCATAATAGAGTCCGCTATCACTTCATCAAAGAGTACGTCGAAAATGATACTATTGAATTATTCTTCGTGAAGACAGATTACCAACTCGCCGATCTATTAACTAAAGCCCTTCCAAAAGAAAGGTTTGACTATTTAGTTCGACGAATTGGAATGCGAAGCCTAACCCCTGAGGAGTTAGAACGTCTTCTCGAATCTTCTTGAAAATGATTTTCCAAAAAGCTTCGTTGTAAATATTTTTGAAAAACAAAATACAAAATTTGAAAAACCAACAAAAGAAAAATATAAAAATATAAAACTTTCAAAAAATACAAAAACAATATAAAATCAAAAATCCAAAATATTCTTCTCACGACATGTCTCTCGTATAATCGATATTCTCAGACGTTTCTAGAAATGTCATTCAACAATGATACAGGTATGTACAGATGCTTGAGCGAGAGTTCTTTATTTGTTTTCTAAAACATGTCGTCTCTCAAAATTTCTTCAAATAATGGCTTTCGTATACTTCAGATCGAAACCCGGACTAAATGATGACTTTTGATTATTTTTCAAATCAAAACTCGTGCTTTTATAGAAAAATCAAGTGTACGCTTCAGTGCACTACATTTAAAAATGGTGAGAAATCATCATCATCTTGAGCACCTTTTCAAGATTTTTCAAAAAGATTTTCAAAATCTTTCAAAATATTTTGTGCTCAAGATAACTCCTCTAAAACCCTTTAATTGATTATGCTTTATTAAAGGGGAGTATAAAACTAAAATGTTCCATATTCATGCTTAAATCAAATCCGTTTGTCTCCCCAAAAGATTCTAAAATGTTGTTTAATCCGTTGATATCAAAAATATCACGAATATGCTATTTTTGAGGGGAGGAGACGTGATTAAAATGTGATCAAAAAGTTTAATGATCGTTGTTTGAATCTCAAAATGAGCTTGACTCAGACGGAACCAACGAATTGACGGGAATCAATGTTAGTAAATGTACCATCTCGAGAAACTTGTGATAGATATGCACTTTCATGGGTCTAACCTCCTTTTCAAGGAGTGTTTACAACTTCAAGTTAGTTATTAGAGCTAGTTTTCACCTAAAACCTGACAATGGAACTCTCTAACTATGCAACGTAACCGTGTCTCGTGGGGAATTGTCTATCATGAGCCGATCAATTCAAAAGTGCAAACTCTACCCTCGATGTGCATATTTTTGTTAAAACTCATAAGCACATGTGAAGGGGGAGTGTTTCTGAAAATATAAAACTCTCGGAGTGTTTCAAACATGTTTTCTATCATAAACACTTTGAGAGATTTTCAAGAAAAATGGTTTTATGGCAACAATAGGACAGTCATGGAGTTATAAGGTGACTAAGGATAGGAAATACGTCCTATGATCCGCCAGAGCCGGAGGGATCTACCCAAGGACATCACAAATAGTTAGTATTAGAAGTCCTTAGGAATGATTGAAAAAGGAGTAATGTGAGAAAGGAGAAAGAAGGGGTTGAAGAATTAAAAAGAAATGTAATGAAAGGGTGAAAAGAAATAGCCCTCCATATTCAACCTTAGGGCATAAACCGGGTTCAATACATATGCTACTGGTTGTCACTAGATGACACCGGTATTGAAGACAAAGACGTCATGGACCTAGTGACGACTTGCACTAAACCTTCTAGCCACTCAATTCCTCTTAAAAGGATTTGTTTCATTCTCACTGGAACCCTACATAATCTATCGACTTTCTCTTAGAGATCGTTGGTATTGAAGAAGGAGACCCTCTCCTAGTCTCCGCTTAGGAAAACCAAAATGCACTTATTGAGTCTAGAGCCACGAGATTCATCAAAAGATCTCATAGGAACACATGACATGACATCGCTTGTTGTTCATCATTAAGGACACAAGTGATATATTATAGAGTCCTACGCAGATCTTAGAATTTGCCGTAACATTTATGAGAAGTTTCACATCTGTGATCTTCGTGATTGAATGGAAACTCTGCCGAGGGTCAACATCAAGCAGCCTGACAGCAGGTCACTTCGGTAACTCCCCGTGGATTACGCTTAGTGTGTCTCAAACGGTCTACTGTCGTGAGGTGATGCTTCGGTGTACCTCAGCGACTCATCTGAACAGTAGATGTACTTCGGTATATCGCGTTATCTCACTTGTGGGACTCCAGTTCAGAACGGCCCTTGTCAGAATTAGAGACGTGTTTTCACACTATGCTGTTAACACCCTCGAAATTCAAACTTGTAAGTGCCGGAATCCGCTTATTACTAACGGTTTTTATGTTTTCTTCTTATGGAAGCTCTGGAGCGGATGGATCGTGCTGACTCGCCACATGCTCATACCAAAAACACATGAAAGTTCTCATCATAATCAAAGGCTACAAAAAGTCAAAGATGATTCTTCGTCAATGAATCTAAAGACTCGAGAACTACATCATTGGTAACCAAAAGACAAATAGAAGTGTGAGCATGGTGGAAAAAGACGTGGAGATACCTAACCAACGAAGTTGACAACGGCAGACAACCACATTATCTGATCACAAAGCATGAAGGAACAAAGAATCAAGACTATTCTATATCTACACACAAAGTTCAAGCTCGAGAAAAGTAAAGACCTAATCAAGTGGAGCATCATTTGAATGACCACCCCTTAGGGGGAGATTGTTAGCCTTAATAGTTTTTATTAGAAGTGATGGTCATTCACATTTAGGAACTTTGTAACGTGTGTTAGATATCGTGATAGAATAGTCATCGGGCTCGTGGATTGGGCTAAGCTAATTGGTTAAAAGATAAGCTATGCTAGCCATTGATAAGCTTATGTATCCCAAGCCCAATCCAAGTCCAAATTCGTGGCCCTTGCCCAGCCCATTAGGGTATTGTTGTAAGGAACTATAAATACCCCTCAAATGGTCATTTGAGAGGTGTGCTTGAGTGTGTGTGTGTGTGTGTATTTTCTCTCTCAAGGAATATACAACTTTATTGTGTTTATCTTATCATCTCACATACACGGTTTTATAAACATCAAGTCACCATCTCATCTTTATCTTTTCTTTCTTTTACGCATATGTTTGTGTTTGGGTTTCACGAGTTTTACGCATAACTTTGGTTAACGTGGGTACTTTGAGATAAGGTTGATATATCGTAGTGGTCCTACAATATCATAAATTAAAGTGTGTAAATAAATTTGTAGAATGTGCAAATTATCACTCATTCATTAATATGACGAATGAAACTTGACATTTTCGGTGCTATACTATTATTATAGTTTTTTTTAAAGGAACAACAAACTTTTATTAGAAACAAAACATTAGAGTGTTTGATAGTTTAAATTTGACGTTCCGTGAAGATGACATGTGAATTTATATGTAGTGTTAGAATAAAAATGTACAACATATTAAGTGAGTAAACCTTGTTAACAAAACAGGACCTTTTGATAGATTTTTTACGATCGCAATGTGATTTTCGGATCTACATCTTGCAAAAATAAAGACGATTATGGTATGATTATTTTCTTAATACGTTGTTTTAAGCTTAAAAAAAGGGTATTTAAATGAATATAAAAAAAGACCAAGTTACTTTAATCAATTACAAGTATGACCATGTAGTCTATACTCTATAGTGAGTGTAGATCTACAGTTTTCTGCACCTCTAACACTATCTCAGGCTCTCAGCTTCTTTTTAAGATTCTTAAACTATATTCTAGTGCACCGATTTGTTAAGTTTTTCTTGATGATTTTGTAGAAAACAAATACAAAGATGTCTTTGTATTTTCATGGAGTAGTTTTTAGTAAATTATGCATGTTTTGGTCGCACTTTTATTATCACTGAATAGACAAAATTACACGGTTGGTCCCTGTGGTTTGCTCGTATTGCAAGTTTGGTCCCTAAGTCGTTTTAATTACACTAGAAATACCTATTTTTTAAACTTTGCACTCATTTAGTCCCTATTTTGGATGGCCGTTAGTGCAGTCCGTTAAGTATTTTGTGCAGTTAGTCCTTCGTTTATAAATTTTGCACCGTTAGTCCTTATTTTCTAAAATATAGTTTTTCACATTTAGTCCCTCCGTTAATAATAGATATCGCCCGATTTTTTCACGTTTTGTTGTTTTCGCGGTTTTTTATCCGTTCCCAGTTTTTACATTTTTAGTCGTTTCGTTTCGTTTTTATAGTTTTGTCGTTTTTTAACTACGTTTTATCCGTTTTAACTTACGTTTATCGGTTTTCATCCGTTTTTAACATTTTTCTTAAATTTTTATCCGTTTTTAACTACGCGTTTTGTTTTCTTCGCTTTTGCTCGTTTTCATTCGTTGTTTTTACGTTTTGTCCGTTTTTCGTACGTTTTTATCGGTTTTCATCCGTTTTTGTCCGTTTTTCTTTCGTTTTTGTACTATTTCAACATATTGAAAATTTTTTCAAAAAAATTGGAAAAAAAATTTTCCAAAAAAAAAATTGGAAAAAAAAATATTTTCGAAAAAAAAATTAAAAAAATTCAAATTTTAAAAAAAAATTGAAATAAAAATTTCAAAAAAAAATTGAAATAAAAATTTCAAAAAAAAAATTTTAATAAAAAAAATATTTTTCAAATATATATATATTTTTTAAAAATCTTAAAAAAAAAATTTCAAAAAAAAAAAAAATTGAAAAATTAAAAAAAAAATCTAGAAAATTTAAAAAAAAAAATCTTTAAAAAATCTTAAAAAAAAAATTCAAGATTTTTTTTTTAAATTGTTCAAGATTTTTTTTTAATTTTTCAAAATTTTCAAAAAAAAATTGAAAAAAAAAATATTTTTTTATGATTTAAAAAAAAATATATATATTCGAAAAATATTTTTTTTATTCAAATTTTTTTTCGAAATTTTTTATTCAATTTTTTTTTTTGAAATTTGATTTTTTTTTTCGGAAATATTTTTTTTCCAATTTTTTTTCCAAATTTTTTTTCTTTTTGGAAAAAATATTCAATATGTTGAAATTGTACAAAAACGAAAGAAAAAATGACAGGATGGTCTTTAAAAATGACATAAAATGTAAGAAAACAAAACCACAAAACGTAAGAACAAACGGACAAAAACGGACAAATGAAAACGGGCAAAAGCGAAAAAAGCCGACAAAACATAAGAAAAGCGGATAAAATTTAGGAAAAATGTTGAAAACGGACAAAACGGATGAAGACGAGCAAAAGCGAAAGAAAACGACAAAGCGTAAGAAAACGGATAAAATTTAAGAAAATGTTAGAAAAACTGATGAAAAAGATAAAACGTAAGAAAAGCGGATAAAACGTAAGAAAAGCTGACAAAAGCGAAAGCGGTCGAAAAATGTAAAAAAAATGGGGGGAAACGGATAAAAACTAGCAAAACGGACAAAAACGTAAAAATAAGGGCGATATCTATTATTAACGGAGGGACTAACTGTGAAAAACTATATTTTAGAAAATAAGGACTAACGGTGCAAAATTTATTAACGAAGGACTAACAGCGCAAAATACTTAACGGACTGCACTAACGGCCATCCAAAATAGGGACTAAATGAGTGCAAAGTTTCAAAAATAGGTATTTCTGGTGTAATTAAAACGACTTAAAGACCAAACTTGCAATATGAGCAAACCACAGGGACCAACTGTGTAATTTTGTCCACTGAATATTTTATCAAAATGATTCAGAAACAATTTCAACTTGTAAATAAAAATGTCACACACAGTTGTTGCAGGAATCCACTATTTAACATCTGGCAAACTGGCAATAGAGGTTTATAATAAGGGAATGTCAACGTCTTGCTTGGGATTTGTTAAGCTTTGTCTTCTTGTGGGTTTTAATTATTATTTAGGTGGGTCCCCGTCCAAATATGCAATTTTGTGTCAACTACAAGGACCATTTATGTAATTAAAACCCACAAGAAGACAAAGCTTAACCAATGCCCTTAGGGCATTGGTTAGACATTCCCTTATAATAATGATGGTTTTAAAAAAAAAACATTCAAGTGTGTCATGATGGGATGTGGCATCGGATATGACTTGTTTTCTTCTCATCAATATTTTTTGGGAGTTGATTTGCACACTTTATCAATTGATTTGCACACTTAAAATATTTGTGTCTTCATATTTATACTTTTGTATCACTTACGCTCAGTTCTCGAGTTTTTAGAGAAAGAAAATGGAAAAGAATAAGAAAGGGAAAAGAAATGGAAAAGCAAAGTAAGTGTTAGATGTTATGTTCTTGAGATAGAGGAAAAGAAAAGGAAAGTAATCATAATCATGTTCTTGAGAAAGAGAAAAAAGAAAATAATTTTGTCAAATTACATATATGCCATTTACTTGTTAATGTCAAATGTTATAAAAAGGGTATATTAGTCTTTAATACAACATATGGTTCCGTTTCCTTTCCCTTTCCTCCCAAAAGTGGGAGGAAGATTTACTTAACAAATCTTCCTCCCTATTTCCTTTCCATTTCCCTTTCTTTCTTTAAAAAAGACTCAAGAACACAAAATACTTTCCGTTTCATTTACTTTCCTCTTCTGTGTAAATCAATACACAAATATTAAAAATAAAAATATAATAACACAAAGATTTGAGTGTTCAAATTAATTAATGGAGTGTGCAAATCAACTTCCATATTTTTTCTTTCCATATTCTTTTATTCACACGTTGCAACAAACCATATATATTACAAAAAACAGAAATTTGGAGACTAAATTTTGTAAAAACTTTAAAAAATATTTTCGCACAAAAGTTGGTTTGAGCCTTTGAGGGTTAGCTCTAACTAGAAGTTTTCTTGAACCATATTCAACTTTTACTTATGTACCGCATCGTAAAAATTAAACTCACAATAACCTTTTTTAAATAAAAATAAAAAAGCTTCACCAATATTCGTAGTTTGCATGCTCGAAATATTAGATTAAAGGTTGACTCAGAGTTAACGCCTACGAAAATCGAACCTAAAACTTCTAGTGAAGACCTTAAATTTTGATGCAACCTCAAATTTTACCTTACCCGTTCTAAAGAAAATGTAAGTACCAGATATTTTCCCACTTGAACATACTTTAAGAATCACTCACAAAAAAAATATATATAAATAAATAAAATAAATAAATAAATTATATATTAATGAAGACTCAATTTTAGACGCAAAGTTTAAACCAAAACTATCGTGTGTTCTCGAGATTCATAAACAAGGGAATGGAAAAGAAACTGAAAAAGGAACGTGTTCTCTATTAGATGATAAATACTGCCCAAGCCCGGTGTGGGTTATGGTCCATTAAGGTTTGTAATCTATAAATATCGATCAATAATAAAGTTACATAACTTTATTTAACTCTATTATTGATCGATATTTATAGATTACAAACCATAATGGACCATAACCACACACCATGCTTGGGCCATATTTATCATCTAATATTCTCAAGATATTTTTTAAGCAAGAAAAGAAAATAACATGAAAGAAGAGGAATGAAGATTAGGTTATTTTTTACTTTAAAATCTTCCTCCTACTTTTGGGAGGAAGATGATGGAAAAGAAGTGAAAATAACTTCTCTTCTTTTTTACAAACAAAACTCGAGAATAAACCGTATAAGATAGGGGCTTCGACCACCACCATTGACGCGTTGGTGTTAAACAAAACCCATTGACACGTATGCGAACGATTTTTGGGAGAACTCGGTTGATAGAACGGCCGAGTTGTTGAAGTTGGTTGTGTTTAAGTATGTGTTTAGGCTGGGCACACTCGTGACTAGGTCACCGCGCCACATCTTGCCTTCCTCTCTCCGGTAAGACACAACAAGTTGTACCGCACGTCGCCGACCAAGTAAAAAATGTGTAAATATCGGTTGAAAAAACAACCGATTTTCGTTTTTAGGTTGCCTCGACCGATCCTCGACCTACACCCCACAATGGTGACGACCGATTTGGAAATCGGTCATCGAGTGAATTTGTTGTTGACTTACCGATGTTTTTACATCCACTGCGTCCAGCCTTAAGTATTTGGGTGATGAGTTGTTTTTATTATTACAAACCAAATTGTGGAACTAAACATTTTAAGGACCCTCGATTTTACACATAGCTTTTTTCCTGTTTGGGCTATTCTGGATTTATCAAATATGGAAAGCATATTTATCTTTTCGGGCCAACAACTAACAAGACCATTGAACAAGGTCCTATCAATCAAAGACTAATGACTAATACAAAGATAAAGATACAACATTATTCCATATTCCAAACAGTCCAAATCTTCTTTCTAAAAAAAAAGAAGTCAAACCTTTTACTATAATACTGCAAAGAAATAAAAAAGCTTTGGGGTTCATAACCACTAGGCGTGCCCACCCGCTCCTTCTCTTTAGACTTACCTTTAAATTCCACCCCTCAACTTTTAATTCTTTTCAAACAAACCATGTTTTCATTTTCATCTTTTCCAAAAGCTTTGTTACCAACAAATGTTGTACAATAAAGATCTTCTTGTCAATGCATTTGGGTATCAAAACTTTAACCACTTAACCTTTATATTAGTTGCATGACACAGTTCATGTGCAACTAGTCATGTTGGAAAGTTATGTGCATGGTTAGGGTAAGCACATCAATGAAGGTCGCCTTTGATGTGGCTTCTTAGTCCTTGTATGTTGTCAGTCACAAAAATGGGTTAATCGATCGTATACTTAACCGAATTATTGTGCACACAAACAAACAAAATGTGTATGTTAATTAATTAAAAATAATCTTTGTGGGGTATGTTTTTTTTTTTTTTTTTTTTTTTTTTTTTTTTTTTTTTTTTTTAATGTGGGTTGTAAATCGCCGAAAAGAGAAAGCTGATGTGACAGGTAAAATGAATGTCGCTTTTGATCGCTGTTGTGCTTAGCCTTATGTCTTTGTGTATTTATGTTTATTAGTGACGAGGTACATATGTTTGGACTCAACATACATAGTTACGTACTTGATCTATGTCATCAAATTTAATTATGAAAAATTCAAAATGTATAACTAAACATGACTCCTAGTCCGAAAATTATCAAAGTAATTAACGCCTGAGTTTTTGACTTTTTGTATAAAAAGCATATAGTTACAAAGTCAAGTTATACACTTTTGTGATATACCTTGATAGCTAGAACAAATATATTTTTTTTACTTTTGAATGGGCCAAAATTTTGACATTTTTAAGAAGAGAAAATACTTGTTAAACTAGAGTCAATTAAGCGTGTAGAATACTCTATAGTCTTTTAGGTTGGACCAAAAGAAAATTAAATTTAGTAGTGGTAAAAGAGAGAAAAAAGAAAGCTAAGAAAAGTAAAAGTAACCTCAAAACCCCCTTCACTTTGACATACACTTTATTTCTGACCCTATCCTTTGAGCACCTCTCTTTTACCTTTGTCTCACATAGTCTTCTTTTTGGGTCTTTTTGTTTTACCAAACACCCATAACTTTTCCTTTTCTCATCTTTTTTGGAAATTTGCTTGCACCCGTTAACTTTTCTTTTGTCTAAATGTTGCCCCATTTCCAATTTATTTAATTAAAAGCGTTTTTAGCCTTCATTTCAATAACTTTTCACATGAAAAGTTACTAATGGGCTGAGTTATTCATACGGTTGCTATGTTTTTATTCATACGGTGGCTATTTTTTTTTTTTTTTATAATTTTGTTTTATATCAAAAGCTATAAACCCCAAAATGCGAACAGAAATATAAAGTTTAATACGCCAAACGCTTAAAAGCCGAAACCGACAAAAATCGGTTTGCTCTGAAAAGTTGAGGGACAAAGGTGGCAGGTCTATGGGATAGACCCCGTATGAATAGGGTATCCCTTACTAATACATAGGGTGCTAATATAGTATAATGTTCTTTACTTCTTATATAAATATGATAAACTCTTATGCTAGACACATTTGTGACAATAACTATTATCGTTACGTCAACGTCATATCATCATTCCTTTCACCTTTCACTATAATGGTCGCCCTCTCACCACTAGGTGTGTTAGTCAGGTCGGGTTGATCGGCTTCCGGTCAAGTTGGGTTGAGGCTAAAAATATCATACTCGAACCCGACTCTATTTAGATCTCAAGTTAGTCGGGTTCGGATCAATTCAAGTATAGTTCACTCGAGTCGGATTCATTTGGATTAAGGTCAACCCGAATATGAGTAAATTGATAAAAAAAATTTTTGCATAGTTCTATAAATTTTCATTGATAAGTTATAAAAAAAGGACAAAAAACCCCTTATTTAGGTCAATCGGGTTCACCCGAACCCGAGATAGAAAAACATATTTAGCACGACACCCGACTTTATTTAGCATTCGGGTTATTCAGGTTGACCCGAGTACCGAATAAGATTATTCACCCGAGTAACCTGACCCGAATAGGCTTATTCGGGTGAGATTTGGGTCGGGTCGGATCGGTATTTTTGACATCCTTACTCACCACCATTAAAAATAATCACTTTATTCAAACGTATTCCCCACACACAATCATTAATCAAATAAATAATAAAATAAAAATACATATTTTGCCTCTTTACACGAATATTGAGGCTCCTCACCATTTCTATTTTGGTTTGTATGTGTCGTGCGTGAGAGCTACCTCCCGCAGTGAAGGTGGCGCGTGACTGAGCATGGTGAGGCATCACATGCCATTGCCATTGTAACCAATCATACAATGTGTAACGTTGTAATGTACTAGTATCATATAATCGTATCCCTGTATGATAAATACAAGATGCTAGATCAAATAGCATTACATTTGAAATTTACAATAAGATCGATATACTTTAAATAGATACCGTAAAAATGTGGACATATGATACTAAATGATTTGTCATATAACACAACAACACTAACTATATCAAAACAAGACGTGAGAAAGATAATATGTAAACATTCACATATTTGCTGATAATATACTCAAAGATAAAGACATTTCTCTCATAAAACACCTAAAAGTAGAGTTCTAAAAGGCGTTGACTTTATGCGTAGCTTGAGATGAGGCGGGAAAGTCGCAATAAGGCTAAGACGCAAAGCGTGGCGCCTTTTTTGAAGCGTTTTTAATGAATTTGATTACAATGGTATGTAAACCACGTATATGAGCTGGATAATCATGATTTGAGACTTGTATTTGGGTATGTTTTGAAAGAAATGAAAAATCACATGAAATGATAGTTTTTTGACTTTATTTTTTTTTATGTATAACACTTTTTGTAAACTCGACATATATGAAATATCATATGTCGTGGCTTCACTGTGGCTTCTGAGGCGCGAGCCTTTGTTATGTTATCACGTCATGACTAACGCTATTTATAACATTGTCCAAAAGTAAAGACAAATGATCAGCATACAACAAGACCAGTGATTTTGGATAGTAACACAAAGTAAGTCCACAAATTTACTTAAGTTTCTTATATTTTTGTTGGCATTTTAGTTTCTTTAATACATGTCAAACTTAGAATAACATGCTAGTAAAACCAATAATGGAATGTAAATGAAAAGAAAAAATGAAATGGGAATGATTTCTCAACCATACATAAAAAACTTTATAGGGTGTTGATACTCACATCATTTTTTTTTATATATATATATAACAATTGTGCATTACTGTCTTGTATAATGTGAATTAAAATGTTGTAGAGTATGATGTATATATAAAAAAAAATGATGTGAGTATAAATATTTTGATGTTTGATCACCTCTCTTAGGGCGGTGTCAACCATGCCTAACAAGATTTTTCATGTAATCACCCACCAATAATATCCTTCCAACTCATCTCATACTTAACAATAGATTTTTAGTGACAACAATGGCTAACCTATACCTCACATTCATTAATATAATATGAAGCAATATGATTGGTGGAAATTAATATAACACACAAACACATGCATGTTCTTGTTGATGTAGAATCGACAAAGAATGCCGAATTTGGTCCAATTCATACCACACCGAATGATGTCTAGGAGGAGACAATGGGCATGCCAATCGGCATGCATGATGCCGAATCCATGCCTAAGAGTGTTGCCAGTTGCATCCACCCTTACGCTCAGTTCTCGAGTTTTTAGGGAAGGGAAATGGAAAAGAATAAGAAATGGAAAAGAAAGGGAAAAGGAAAGTAAGTGTTAGTTGTTATGTTCTTGAGATAGAGGAAAGGAAATGGAAAGTAATCATAATCATGTTTCGAAATGTGAGAGGAAAAGGAAAATAATTTGGTCAAATTACATATATGCCCTCTAATTCTTAATATCAAATGTTTTAAAAGGGGTATATTAGTCTTTATACAACATACGGTTATGTTTCCTTTCCCTTTCCTCCCAAAAGTGAGCGGAAGATTTACTTAACAAATCTTCTTCCATATTTCCTTTCCATTTCTCTTTCCTTCTTTAAAAAAGACTAAAGAACACAAAAAACTTTTCATTTCTTTTACTTTCCTCTTCCATTTTAACTCGAAAACTGAGCGTTATGGTAAAATGTTATATATTGCTACGGGGAAAAGAAGTTAATAATGACCATTGGAAAACGCAATGTGACGCCATTGTTATACACCATCAAGGAATCAAACAATACACGTCTCGTCTTTACTCTCACTATTGACTGCCAAAAGCTTATTCCACCCCCTCTCTACACACCTTTTTCAGCCCTATATCAAACCAACACATACATTAATAACTTTACTCATTTACCACTACTATTTATTATAACCCACACTTCATTTCCAACCATCAAAGTACCACCATTTTACACCCAAAAAATAAAACATTACTACCCTGGCTTTCCCTACAATGGATGTCTTCAGCCTCCTAAAATTCTGGCGTAATGCTGGCATTGGTGACCCCATAAACCCTAGTGACTTCGATATTACTGATGATGAAGGCTCATTCTTCGACTTAGTTTTCACTCATCCAAATAATATCGACTCCACAATAGTCAGTATGGATGGCACTGATTTAAAGTCGAACAAGAGGAAAATATTGCCACTAGATACTACCAAGGCTCCAAAGTCTCCTTTTCGAAGCTTGCTAGGGTTACAAAACAAGGTGAAAGCTAAGGAAATGAAATGCGAGATTGAAGAGGTTACTATTAGCTCGTTACTTAGTCGAGATAATAGTTTGAGACATAAGTTGAAAAGTGATCATCATCATGACGAACATATGACGTCAAAAAGGTTTTCTAAAGATGTTGTGCACAAGTATTTGAATCTCATGAAACCAAAAGGTTCGAAACGAGGTAGTGAAAAGGTTAGATGTTCGGAACAGTCGCAGTTTATGTTTTCTCCGAGGAAAGAGGAGAAACTGTCGGGGAAAATTACTGTTTTTAAGGAAGTGAGAAAACATTTGGGTAAAAGTAGGTCGTCATCTTCGTCTAACGCCGTTAAAGCTGTTCCTTTAACGGCGTTAAGACGAGATGACTCAGCTTTGCAACAACATGATGGTATCCAAAGTGCTATTTTGCATTGCAAGAAATCCTACAATTCACCTTCTCAAGGTAATTTATTAATATTTTCTAACTTTTGATTGTAGTAAAGTAAAAATTTTACACTGTTTGTATAGTAATGTCACGTTTAATCTTGTACACTTCCAAAAGAAATAAAGTAGTTTAAAGCATAGTTGGTATAAAAAAACTTTCTTTCAGATATTATTTAATGTACCGTCCAAATTTAATGTCAGAATATAAAATAGTTGCAACTTTTGTTTTCAGGTTGTAATGTTTTATCGAGATCTGGAAGTGCTCCATCTCATGGCTCTCGGATCTCTGTTGATGAAGAGAAAAGAAGTAGCATTTGAAGGAAATGGCGGGAAAATATATCATTATTATTAATTCATGAATTAAGATTTTATTTTAGTACTCTGGTTTTAGTCTAGTGTACTGATGGATAGTGTCATAAGATTTACTATATGTATGATGTGTGATAAGTTAGAAAGGAAGAAGTTGGAGGTAGTAAAGTGGAAAAAGATTGTAGTAGAAGGGGTTTTGATGTAAATTAGTAAATGGTGATGATTACATCATCAGAAGTATGACATGAAGATTAAAATGAAATGATGACAAAATCTTTTGCTTGTTGTGAGTTTCACCCTTTATTGTAAATTGGAGTAAATATTTTAATGCTTTTACAATGTACTCCATTTTACTTTACAAAAAATAGAATTTGTATTGTATTTTGTTATAAATTATACACTTTACAATCTCTAGTCAGGAAATCACGGGAGCTGTTGCTACAATAAAGAGTTGTATTAGTTCATAACAAGTAAACATTAAAATGAAATAATCCTAATTATGAGGGTGTTTGGGTGTGCGTTTGAAGACAGATTATCTGATTATTCCATTTTCAAAGCGCAATAATCTGTTTTAAAGTGTTTGGCAACCACCATCTCAAAAACAATTATCTACGTTTTGATTGCTGTAGAACGTGGTTTTGAAAAAGTATCTCTACCCTTAATGCCACAAAACGTCATTCTTCAAGAATTGATTATTTACCATCAATTTACCAAATTAACCTTAATTTTATCTTACCTTATTCCTCACAGCGCTTCAATTGTAACGGCTGATTCTCCATAACTCAAAATAAGAAGCATGTTGATTACTTTATTTTATAAACAGATTTGGGTCGTGTAGAATGAGGAATTGAGAATAGGAGTTGTTGAGTTAGGTGATTGAGTTGACCAATGTGTTTTTTTTACTTTAAAAAGACGATATTTTTTTTTTGGTTATAAATGAGTGTTATGTTGTGGATAACCATAGCGATTGCCCTACCAAACCAGGTAATTTTATACAAAATTTTGTTATAAATTTTTGTATATCAGATTTTTATTAACCATTATATGTTAAATCAAATAATTTAATGAAATATGAGAGTGTCTATTTTTGTCTTTTCATCACTTAAGTTATTAAATTATCTGATTTGCCAAACACTCAAAAAACTGATTACCTGATTATCTGATTATTGCGTTATCATACAACATAATCAAATCCAAACACTAACTTTCAAAATCACGTTTTCAAACAACTAATTATCTGATTATGCGTTTTCAAAATGCATAATCTATTTTTAATAAGCAATCTCAAACACCCCCTATAACTCACATCATCACCTAATCTCTCATTAGGGATGACAATGAGTACTTAAAAAACCCCATAAATCGCAAGTACACACACGTGAATGGATGAATAATCCTAGTATTTTACACTTGCGGATGGGTTGTGGTTGAAAATTTTACCAATCGGTGAATGGCGGATGGGTGATGGGTAATGTATACCTATTAGGGTTAAACCCGAGACAGTCATTTAAAAATACCACATGTTTACCCTTCAAATCACTTGTGTGTACCCAAAACTGATTTGTGTTATACTAAAAATGATTATATAGTTAATTGCGTAAATGGTCCTTGTGGTTTGGCTAAACTGCAGGTTCAATCTTTATCTATTCGAAAATGCACTCATCATCAATGTGCGGAACTTAGAAATGCATATTTGGTCTTAAGTTAAATTACTAAAATATCCTTTTCGTCTTCCCTTTAGTTCCTACGAGAGTAATTTAGTCATTTAATTTTGGCGAGGGATTAAGAATGTACTTATGAGTTATGAGTTCCTCTTAATGACGTTGAGTGCACTTTCAAAATGATAAGGACTGAACCTGCAATCTGACCAAATCACTAGGACGTTTTTTGCAATTTTCTGTTTCTTATACTACCTAAATATTTGTGAGGTTGTTGATATATGTTTAATAGCTATCGAACTCTAAAGAAGTAAGATGTTAATGTTGGATTATGGGAGTTGGTACGTACGAAAACGACTATAAGTGTGTGAGCCTATGGGACACACACGTTAAACACGAGAGTACGTTTTTACACGTTTACTACTTGAACTATTTACCCGTTATACTAGACCCGATCCAAGCCCATGACCAGTCACATGTAAAGGCGTTTGGATCATGCTTATGGGCTAGTAGGAATTGTATGAGAATTAGGAAAGTGGGTAACTTGGTGCTCAAGTTTGAAGCCCAAGTGTATTAGGTTTCTGAGACTATATAATCACCCACTCATAAACATGATGATAATACTATTTCATTCTCAGCATATACATAATTCATATACCCTATGCTTCTGCCTATTTACAATCGATCTATCACTCCAAAAGATCCAAGACTCGATCGGATTTCTTGATATCCGATTAGGGTTTGGTTGTGTTCTTCTAAACTCTAATCTTGCATCTCATTGATCCAAGAAGTTTTAGTATTTTCGTTTTGGTGTTTATTGCTCAGTTACTTGTCGAACTAAGTGCAACAACATAGGTAGTTTTCTGTAGGTTCTCGGACAGAAAATGGAATATATCGGATAGGCTTATCCGATATAGGTCAAAGGCAAGTTCTCGGACAAGAAAGAAAAAGGGTTTCTAGGGTTTTTCTTGGTTCGTTTTGTTCAAGGTTTTCAATGGTTGATTGGGTAAACGTTCACGACTAGCTTTATCGGGCGTATTCGTGGTTAATTGTTTGTGTGTGGACTCGTAGAGGTATTCGTTTTGATACTTGGTTTCCTTGTTCGTTAATACTTGCGGGTGACTACGAAGGTTAGTTTTCTTGATCCCTTTTATTACTTATTGTTTATTAATTATGTGTTAACCTAATTTCATAAATTAGATCCATATTCTGCTGCGTACTCGTAGTATTAATTGGTTAACATGAATATAAAATCTCAACAGTGGCATCACGAGCCATCTCGTTTTTGTGATTATGGGTTACACGTTTTAATAAACACACTAAAAGGATGCATGAAATCTAATTAGTTATTCGTTTTATTTTTGTTTTGAAAACTATAATGTAATACTTGTCAATTATTAATAAAACAATACCTAGACACAAACTAATTAAATTAAATTGTTATATAGTATTAAATGTTAATTAGAATTAAATTGTTAATTAGATACATAAAATAACATTATTAAAAGTTAATTGAGTTTGCCATGATATTTTAAGTGTTTTTTCGGCTATAAGGCCCACTCAATTGCTTTTTGTGATGTATAGGGCGATCTTGGTTTTGCACCTAGTGACGGTCTTATGGTTCCCCTTTTGGGGAAGACTCGCGAGAGAACTCGGATCCATATGTGTTTATTAATGTTTTATGTTTATATGTTTGTGTTGGAATCACTCCTAAACCTTATTCAAGTGTTAGTTACTCATATGTAATAGGTAGCTTATTATGGCCTTTATGTTTGTTATTAGCCTTAAGCTTATGTAGAAGGCCCATGAGCTTAGGCCCAAGCCCATAGGAGAAAGGAAGGGACTAGGAGTGTTGCCCTAGCTTCCCTCCTATAAATACTATGTAATAACCCTCACTTGAGGGTTGGTTGTTCAATTTATTCCTTTCACTCATGCCCTACTGCTGCAAATCTGTCTCACTATATCGTGTGTGTGTGTTTGGTTTATTGTTCAATCGCCTTTATCTCTTTCTTGTAAGCTTGTGTTGTAAAACTAGTGACCTAACAGTGGTATCAATCGCCAAATAGTTGGGTTAACACTTTTGTTTTTGAAGTTTTGTTTTTGGTCCTTACGCAGTAAAGTAACGAGAGCTTTGGCTCGCTTAAAAACTCGATTTTTCACTTTTCAATCCAAGATTCTTGTACTTTCAATGTTTTAAGGTGTTAAAATACGTGTTTTTGGCAAAAAGTTTCAAACTTTATGCGTGGATCGTGGTTTTTAAACTAGTTTTTATAATGAGGTTTCATCCTACGCATAACAGTTTTAAGAGCTTTGGATCATCAAGTTTCACACTTTTGTGTCTTTTGGTGTTATTGAAGCTATTTCATCACACAAAAGCTGGTTTAGAAACATCTTTGGGCATTATCACTTTTACGAGTAATCCTACCCGTAGCAAAACCCTAAAACTACGCGTAAGGTTATCCTTGGTTTGATCTTCGTTTTTGTGGTTTACTCCGTGTTTTCTTGCTTGGATAAGCCCTCAAAATCCGTCGACTTTGGATATCTTTTGCAATCGCGGAAGTGTAAAAGATCTCTTGGGATAAAACCCTAAAATTACGCATAAGCATAAAGCTTACGCGTAGAAATCCCACGCATAAGATTCATCTTACGCCTAAGCCTAGTCTTACGCCTAAGATAATCCTACGCCTAACTTTCTACGCCTAACTTTTGTGTCTACGCATAACTTTAGCGTCTTTTTCCTACTTACGCGTAAGCTAAATCTACGCGTAACTCTTGATTGTTACGCGTAACTTTGGTGTTTTTACGCATAAGTGCTACTTGGCTATTGTGATTTCTATGCCTAAGGATACTTCATCAACAAAGGTTCATTCGACTACAAAGATCCATTTTTACAAACACAAGTTTATCAACATGTCACAACCACCATACTCTACCTATTTCCCTTACACTTATCCTCAACGTCAACAACAATTAAGTCCACAACATCAACAATGGAATCAACAACAAGCAATTTATCAACAACAATTTAATCAACAACATACTCCACAACTTGCTGCAAATCCACAACCTCAAATGGTTCAACCACCACCAAGTCTTCAAGTTCAACCCTACACAAACGAATTCAATCAACATCCATCAAGGAACACTATGAAGGAACCCACTTGGTTTGCAAAGATGTGTGAAGCTTTAAGTAGCCAACAATCAATTCATGAGGCTGGATCACTTGATAGACCTCCAATGCTCACTCCAGGAAACTACGATCAATGAGTGATAAGGTTCTTTAGGTTTTATGATCTAAAGAAGCCACATGGAAAGTTCTTAAAGAAGGTTATCTTGGAAGGTCCATTTCAGATGCCTACTGTTATCGTACCGCCGATCCTAATGCTATTCCTCCAAGAGATGAACAAACGAACATTGCTACTATTGCAGACTTGAATCCTCAAGAACTTCTACACTATGAAGTTGATGAACTTGCAATGCAATACATCCTCTTAGGATTACCTAACCCAATTCTTCAAAGTGTTGATGCTCAAAAGACTCAAAGGAAATGTGGGTTCATATTCATCTTCTTATGGAAGGATCTATACTCAATCAGGAGGATTTGGAATCCAAAATTTACTTGGCTTATGAACACTTCATGATTGAATCTGGAGAGACACTAGAGTCCTATCATCATCGTTTTCAGACATCATCAATGATTTGGATAAACACAACATCATCATGCCAAGAATTGCGGTGAATACTAAGTTCTGAAAAGTCTTGGTCTCAATGGGAGAAGTATGTCATTTTCCTCCGTCAAGCAAAGAATTTGCATCATTCTACATATGGATTGTTGTACGATTACTTGAAGCCTCATGAAAAGGAAGTTGATAGGAAAGGATTCTCCGTGCTCAAATTGCTCCACCGACACATCCGAAAAATCAACAACTTGCCTTATATGCTCAAAACGGTTATTCTCCTCAACCAAGAACTCAACCAATGCTACAATCACACCGTATGATCCTTCACAGCCTCAATATCAACAAACTCAATTGGTTCCATACAACAACAACAATGCTCAAGCCCTTGTCGGTGAAGCTAATGAGGAATCGATCCGCTTGAAGCATTGCAACAATGATTTGCTATGATTGCTAATGCCTTTAGCCGTTATACCAACAAATCCAACAACCGTATTCGCTCCTCATCTAATACAAGGAATCAAGCTTGGTGAACAATGGACGAGTTGAAGTTCGTAATCGCGTTATGGTCGTCCGATGGGCTGTGGTCAAGGGTTTAATCGTGTGGTAGGAATAACAATCGAGCTCCAGTGGTGGAACAGGGAAATGCTGAGAATGGGTTGAATGGTCTTCGATGCTACAACTGCAATGAGAAGGGACACGTGGCTAATGCATGCCCAAAGCCAAGGACTAGGGGCAGTGCTTATTTCAAAGAGGCTCTTCTTTTGGCAAAGCTTTATGGCAAATGTTGACTCGAGATGATGATATGGAGGACTTGCGGCCAATGCAACAAGTATGTTGATGGCTAATATGCATGAGTTACACATGAGTGACACAGGCCCGTTCAGTATGACATCGATGGCTTGTCTCGTGTACCCGAACAAACCATATTTATCTCGATCTCATATCTCCGCCAACATCGAATCCGGCAAGGCTCGAATGTTCAAAATGCGCCGTCTACATCTCATTCATGATTTTCAACTAGACACCGTAGTTATATTTGATGATCAAGATGACCAAACGGTTTCCCTTGATAATCAAATTGACTCCGTGGTTATACTTGAGGATCTCAAGAATGATCATGTTGAGAATCACGTTGAACACGCCGAACTTTTGCCTCATCCAGATTTTGCTCGTTTAATACAAGACCAATATACCATAGTGGAAAAATGTCATGCCATTAATCAGACTTGAAATGCAAAATGCATCTTTGTTAACCAAGGATTATGAATGTTTACAAAAGCAACTCAACTTTTTCAAAACTCAAGAAAAACGTGAAAACGGTTTTGAAGCGGCCTTTGCCAAATCTTATCAAAACGAAAAATATTTAGAAAGACAGATCATTGATCTAGCCGCTTCGAAAAATGCTTTGTTGTCCGAAATAGAACAACTGAAACATGAACATAAAAAGCAAATTAACGCTCTCACCTTGGAAAATCAAAAATCTAAGGTTGAGTTGTTAACTTGTCAAAAACAGTTCTATGCATACAAAAAGCATTCAGCTTAAGAATAGATGATCATCTTGAAGAAATCATCGACTTGCAAAACAAACTTAAAGAGTTTAAAATTGTTGTTTACAAACATGGCGAGTCGGTCACAGCCATTGAAAAGTTTACTTTAAAACCCAATCCAAATGGATATGGACCGAATCTTGCTGATTACAAACCTAAGCTGTGGAAAACTAGAAGGGGGGGGGGGGGGTTGAATAGTTTTACCAATTTAAAACTCCCTTTTAAATATTTAGATCGACTTATGTCAATCTATTTGGTTTTTTATGTTGGACGTTGATAGATAGATATATAAACGTGTAATGAAAGCTAAAGAGTAAGAAGCACATCACCACGACACAAGTATTTATAGTGGTTCGGCTACAAGGACACCTTCCTTGCCCTACTCCACTCCCCGAGTCACCTACTCGAGAGTTCGTAAGCACTACACCAACTCCTTATGGCGGAGAAGCCTTCACAACGTCGCTTAACATTTTTCCGGTACAAAGCTAAATACCGAGTTCCTTCACACCAAGGCGAACCACACCTAACACAACGTCGCCTACCCTTTATACGGTGCTAGGCTAACCACCGAGTTCTTTCACACCTTAGGAGAACTAATCCTATCACAACGTCGCCTACCCTTTATTAGGTACTAGGCTAAGCACCTAGTTCCATTATGGAGGAACTACTACCCTTCACGACACAACACCTAATCTCAAGGAGATCTACTCCTTGTTACAACACCATCAAGGATATCACCATCCTTGCAAATAAACAAATACTTATATGTATAACGATGCACCTCATCGATTATACGACCTATGCATTCTTCCCAAATGCGACTTGATTTGATTCTTCGGCATCCTTCACTAATGCCTTTGACACAACGCTTGGCACCCTTCACTAATGCCTTCGTCTTGACACCTTTAGCATTCTTCACTAATGCTTTGACACAACTCTTGGCACCCTTCACTAATGCCTTCGTCTTGACACCTTTAGCATTCTTCACTAATGCTTTGACACGGATGATGAACATCTTTCACTAATGCTTTCATCTTGACACTTTCGGCATTCTTCACTAATGCCTTCAACCCAACATCTATGGAGAAAGGAAGAACTATCAACAAGAGAACCTTAGTTGTCTTGAAGATGACGAAGCATGGCAGCTCATGGACTTGAGCTTGCACGTCTTCAAGAAGTGGTGATCTCTCCTTTAAGAGGAACCTAGAAGATCACATAAAAACAAAACTACAAACATAGATCTCTTGGATCTAAGGTTAGTGAGATTTAACTCAGGGGAGAAAGTATATTGAAAGGGGTAAGAAACAATGAAGAAATGGCTCACTATTTATAGAGGAAAACCTCTACTGTTCCCCGGATCCCACGGATCCCTACCACAAGGGATCCGGCTAGCACAAAGCTAGGGATCCGTGGTCCGCTCCTCTTTGCCCATGGGTATTTTTGGTTATGGGTCATGGTTCATGGGTTATGGGTTGATCCATGGTTTTCTTTCTAGATACAATGAACTTGGTTAAGTGGTATATATAAAACCATGGGTTATGGGTCAAAACCATTTGCTAGTATTTTACTCATTTAGTATATACTTGTATTTACCAATTTTAGCATACACTTAGTTTTTTAACCATTTTAGTATACTTAGTTTAAGTATATGTTTAACCCAATATGTAAACACTAGTTGTTGTACATATGTATCTAAATCATAAAATCACTTATAGTTGTTTTAGTGTTTTATGTGACACCTTAATTGTGTTAGAAAACTATTAACTCAAACTATTTACGTACTCTATTTGTTTCGTTAAAATGATTTTACTTTTGTTATCGACAAAACATTAGAAGATCGTAAAATATAAATAAACGTTTTTACGGCTTATTTGTATTAACAATCTCCCTTTTTGTTGATGACAAAACATAAAATTATTTTAAGGAAAAAGCTAAAATTGTAAAAATTTGAATTTGTAGTTTTTACTTTCTTCTTCCCTTTTGTCGAAAACAAAAAGTGTTAAAAGAAACTAACACAATTTTTATAAGAAAAAATTTAAGAATGTAAAAGAGAGCAAGTGACGGAAATGGTACTCGTCTTAACTCCCCCTTGACGAGTCCATCCCTATGTAAGGGCGTCAAGGACATAGCGTATAATAAACTAATTATGTTTGCAACTAAGTTTGCAAATGGTTCGTCTAAGTGACGAGAACGTGCTCCCCCTTGAATATTGCAATGTTGCAATGGGGTGTCATGAAGTGTAATCCAAAATTGGATTAAGTTGCAAGCGATTTTTGCAATGTTGTTTGACACAAAGCTCCCCCTAGCTTTATGGTGTCAATATCTTCATGTGTATTTTGAATAACTACAAAACAAAGGTTAGAAAAACAAGAGTATAGTGCATAATTTCCTGCAAAAGAGACTCAAGTTAGTATAAATTTGTACTCCTGTACCACGGATCCCACAGTTCCCTTCAAGTAGGGATCCGTCTAGTTATCTGGAAGGGATCCGGCTATCTGTTGACAGTATCTTCAGCAATGAAGAAATGTCAAGAAATGCTATTTTGAGAGAATGAGATATATGTATAATATATCAAGCACAACAAAGATAATCATAGCATATAAGTATTCATTCAATAAAACAAGAGATACACAACCAAATCTCTAAAACTAAGAGAATGAACTAGCCAAACAAGTGCTACTAATGCTAAATGAGTTACCCCAATTCAAGGTTCAACTAAACTAAATGATGATCAAGGATGAGAAAGGTTTCCTAAACGTTCTAAGTTTGAGTTTTTAAATGTGATGCTCATTGTAGTTTAGGCTTATTAACCTCTTCGAAACGTTCGAGGAGGTGATAAAACATGAAACATTGCTCTTCACGTAGTTCATGTATCAACCTTTCAACATGTTTACAATGATAGCAATCATTGTCATGGTTTTGAGTTTCTTGAAGTGAAAGTTCAAGTGAAGTGGGTTGAGGATCTTCAAATGAAGGAGGATTTGATGGAGGTTCATTAAATGGTGGTTCTACAATGTTTGAGGGTAGAGGTAAGGAAGCATCAACTTCCATTTGGTTGGGTGGTTGCCTTTGATGTTTTCTCATAATCCAAAATGGACTATTGGGAGGAATGATAGAGTTTGCTTTTGGAGCAAGTGTTGATTCAACACTTTGATTTTGTTGCTCAATCTTTTCAAGTGAACTAGTTGGTAATGGTGAAAGATGAGATGGCCAAGAGGGTAAATCTTCTACATTGTGAGAGTGTGGAGATGATTGTGAGGTGGCTCTAGGCACTAATGATGTTGGTTGAGTTGTGGAGGGTATGTTTGGTATAGTAGAATTTGGTGATGAAATCTTAGTGGGAACACTCTTCTTGGGGATTAGTTTGATTGGTTTCCTTGGTGTAGGGGAAATCCTAGCATTGGTGGACTTAACCGGAGATGATTCGGTTGAGGAAACTTCGTGTATGATTCTAGCAAGTTTCTTTGGTGGTTCTTGAGTGGATGAGTAAGCACTAGGAGCTTTTCTCATGATGAGATTACTAAGAAGAATGGTTGCAATTGCTGATAATTATGTTTGTGTTTGATGACTAAAGTGTTCTTGGCAATATGGGTTATAAGGAGAAGAGTTTTGCAATTGCATTTAAGACTTAATCCACTAATGTTCTTGGAAATGTGATGATTAACATGCACAAGGTTGAGATTCAGAGTTTCACCGATCTAGGAACTCATTTAAGATGAGATGGAGTGTTTGAGTTAGGAAGATGAGTTGAAATGATTGTTTTAGCTATGTTTGACATAAACTGTCACACGGATCCCACGGTTCCTTCCTTGAAGGGATCCGGCTAGGCTAATCCTAGGGATCCGGCTCTCAGCAGTTATGAAAGGTTTGAAATGAGGTTTCTAGGAGCTAAAACCTATCTTATTTTGAATGTTTCAGTTTTCCTAAAGGTTTAGGATGAAAGGGTACTTGAATGATTAGAGGTAATAAGTGTTGTAGCAAATGATTGCTTTTATGGAAGGGGGATGGGACAAGATGACTACCAATGGTTGTCTAAGGATAACATTAAGAGTTATGAAGGTGTCAAGTCATAATAAATGATCCTAGTGATCAGATTTAGGCTTGAGGTGATATTAAGAAAAATTCTTAAAAACTACAAAAATTGAAAAACTAATTTTTGTCTTGTCTTGAGATATAAATGACTAGAAGCAATTTCCTAAAATTGCGTAGCTTATCTTCTTAAGTGTTTTGAGAGGTGAGAAATAGTTTGTTAGTAGTCGAAGCGGAAATATGGTGAGTTTAGATGTGTTGATAAGACTAAGATCTTAAGTAAGCCTTTAGTGAGTCTAAGCCTTTCTCATCCTAGAAGTGGACTTAGTTGGGTTCTAAAATAATATGCTAAGCTAATGTGATGTTATCTAGAAAGCAGTTTTGATGTATTGAATGCTTGTATTGTGATCCGATGTCACGGATCCCACGGTTCCCTCAAGGGAGGGATCCATCTAGGCTAATCCTAGGGATCCGGCATCTCGCAGATCGTAACCAACACGAACCTACACGAAATGATGCGCAGTTTATACACACTAGTAAATCCACAGATAAACAGTAGAAACAAGCATGTTTATCACAAAATACTAGTTAAAGACAATATCCAAGTAATCATAAACCGAAATAGCTAAAATGTAATCATTTAAACATAAGGTAAAGAAAACAAGCACAATCCTATTGTCTCTTTCGTCAATCCTTTCTTTTCCTTTTTGACGGCTTAGTGAGGTTGTATGCGAGGTTTTGAATCATGCCCCTCAATTGCTTAAATTCCGCGGTCTCGTTTGGAATGGTCGGAAGTTGTTTGTGGTATTCAAGGATTTCCAATTTGATGTTGGCTACGGGGTCGACATCTTCTTCTTCTTCATCGGCCGAGGAGTCCGAGAGAGCTTCCGGTTGCTTTCTATTGACCATGAACCGTTTAGAGGGTCGTTTGGTAAGAGGTACCATGACGTGGTCGGAAAGATAATGATCATCGTTGATAGGAGATGGTTGCAATGTACCAACAAACTTACAAAGTCGTGTTAGGAGCATACCATACGGAAGTACCATGTTGGAAGCTTTGAATACCCCAGCCATTCTCCTTACCATGTAATAGGCAAGATTAAATGGCCTTTGATGGATAAGACAATAGATCATTTGCACAAGACATGCGTTTGGATGATCTTTGTTTCCAACTAGGCTAATGACATTTTCCCTAAGGATTTCTTCCCATTTTCTAAACATGGGGTGCATTTCGGAAAGTTCCATTTGAAAGGGATTACGGTGAATGAGGTTCTTGTTTCGGTCGAAACGGGATTGGTCGGTTCTTATTTTGAAAATAGTGTCTCGGATGGTTTCGGGTTCATCAATAGGAGTGTTATAGAGAGGCTTAGGATCAAGTGCAAGGTTTTGAGCGTTAATTGCCCAATCTTGAGAGTACATACAAATTCCTTCACAAGGAATGCGAAGAGTTTGAGCAAAGGTGTTGAGAGGAAGAGTGAAGTTTTGTTTATTGATGATGAAAGTGATTGAAATGCTATCATCGATGTTTCGAATGATCCTAAAGCTTTTGTAAAATTCAAAAATGAAAACCGGACAAATTTGTTCATCTATGTCAAGGAGACAATCAAAGTTGATTGTCGAGAAAACTTGACGAATGTCGGTATCTTCAAGGAAACATTCCTTGACTACACGACCTTCGTGGATAAGTCGTTTTACAAGGATTTTGAAAATTTTACGGTCGGTTTTGGTCAATCCCTTTTTACGATAGTAATGAGTAAGGTAGTGGACGGTGTCATGATGATCTTGTTGAGTAGCTTTGGGCATGGTTGGTCCTAAAAATACAAATTTTCCAATTAGGTAAAGTTAGTTGTGATGGGTTTATGGTTTTGATTTGTATTAACAATGTTGTGAACACAATGTGATTTTGTTAAAAGCCCCTTTTCATGATTAATTTAAAGAGCCCTAATTAAATTAATTGATTAAAAATTAAGAAACCATAAACCCTAGGATGAGGATGATGAAAATTAGAACAAGTTAATGTAATTACTTACAATGATGTTCTAGGAAGGAATACTTGAGAGTATGGAAGCTAATGAGGATGGATTCAGTAGCTTAGTCATTTTGGTGTTATGTGAATAGAGGGAAAAAGATCAGTGGTGAATTTTTGAAAGCGTATAGTGAGTTCATTCCATGGTTCCCCGGATCCTTTGTATTTGGGATCCGGCTAGTACAACTAGAGGGATCCGGCTACTGTGGACAGAAAGGAAGTTGTTTGGTATTATTTTTGCAGTAAGCTTATAAATTAGCTTGCCCAAAAGAATGGAGGTATTTGATGAGGATTGTTTTTGAATGATGATTTTCGATGAATTACATATCGAGGGTTCATATGTGATGACGGCGTTAGTTTGACGAAAGGAGAGAAAAAAAATAATATCATCCCCTATGTTGAAAAAGACTAAAGGTGACGAAAGAGACTTCTATTGATGTTAGTGATTAGTTAATCAAAGATAACTTATGACAATAAATGGGACTCATGTAACCTATCTAATGAAGAGTAAAACATACCTCTATGCTTCTTGATTTGGTATAATACCAAAAATACTTCATGAGCTTTTAAAGTAATCCTTTGTACTTAGTGTACATAGGTTGTGATTACTTTTTAGATCCTTCCTTGAATGTTGACTTCATTAATCTTTGAATGAAGACTTTGAAGAGATTCTAGCACGAAGATTTCTTAAGAGCAAAAATGATTAGAATCATCTATCAATGTCCAACAAAATGATTTAAAATAAAATATGACCAACAATAAAAAATCCTTCTTTGTAGTTTTCAAACATACACGGATCGTATCAAGTCTTTAAAGTACAACATACTTTAAGAAACTTGGTAACGAAGCTCTGATGCCAATTGTGGGAAACTAGAAGGGGGGGTTGAATAGTTTTACCAATTTAAAACTCCCTTTTAAATATTTAGATCGACTTATGTCAATCTATTTGGTTGTTTATGTTGGACGTTGATAGATAGATATATAAACGTGTAATGAAAGGTAAAGAGTAAGAAGCACATCACCACGACACAAGTATTTATAGTGGTTCGGCTACAAGGACACCTTCCTTGCCCTACTCCACTCCCCGAGTCACCTACTCGAGAGTTCGTAAGCACTACACCAACTCCTTATGGCGGAGAAGCCTTCACAACGTCGCTTAACCTTTTTCCGGTACAAAGCTAAATACCGAGTTCCTTCACACCAAGGCGAACCACACCTAACACAACGTCGCCTACCCTTTATACGGTGCTAGGCTAACCACCGAGTTCTTTCACACCTTAGGAGAACTAATCCTATCACAACGCGCCTACCCTTTATTAGGTACTAGGCTAAGCACCTAGTTCCATTACTATGGAGGAACTACTACCCTTCACACGACACAACACCTATTAACAAGGAGATCTACTCCTTGTTACAACACCATCAAGGATATCACCATCCTTGCAATTAAACAAATACTTATATGTATAACGATGCACCTCATCGATTATACGACCTATGCATTCTTCCCAAATGCGACTATATTTGATTCTTCGGCATCCTTCACTAATGCCTTTGACACAACGCTTGGCACCCTTCACTAATGCCTTCGTCTTGACACCTTTAGCATTCTTCACTAATGCTTTGACACAACTCTTGGCACCCTTCACTAATGCCTTCGTCTTGACACCTTTAGCATTCTTCACTAATGCTTTGACACGGATGATGAACATCTTTCACTAATGCTTTCATCTTGACACTTTCGGCATTCTTCACTAATGCCTTCAACCCAACATCTATGGAGAAAGGAAGAACTATCAACAAGAGAACCTTAGTTGTCTTGAAGATGACGAAGCATGGCAGCTCATGGACTTGAGCTTGCACGTCTTCAAGAAGTGGTGATCTCTCCTTTAAGAGGAACCTAGAAGATCACATAAAAACAAAACTACAAACATAGATCTCTTGGATCTAAGGTTAGTGAGATTTAACTCAGGGGAGAAAGTATATTGAAAGGGGGTAAGAAACAATGAAGAAATGGCTCACTATTTATAGAGGAAAACTCTTCGTCCCCGGATCCCACGTATCCCTACCACAAGGGATCCGGCTAGCACAAAGCTAGGGATCCGTGGTCTGCTCCTCTTTGCCCATGGGTATTTTTGGTTATGGGTCATGGTTCATGGGTTATGGGTTGATCCATGGTTTTCTTTCTAGATACAATGAACTTGGTTAAGTGGTATATATAAAACCATGGGTTATGGGTCAAAACCATTTGCTAGTATTTTACTCATTTAGTATATACTTGTATTTACCCATTTTAGCATACACTTAGTTTTTTAACCATTTTAGTATACTTAGTTTAAGTATATGTTTAACCCAATATGTAAACACTAGTTGTTGTACATATGTATCTAAATCATAAATTCACTTATACTTGTTTTAGTGTTTTATGTGACACCTTAATTGTGTTAGAAAACTGTCACACCCCCAAATTACCTGTTTTGCAGCAGAATGGAATTCCTGGAGGATGACTGTCATAGCACCACAATCACAGTTATATTGAACGACCTAAAGTGTCGTTTGAAAAGAACATCGTTTGATATATTAAAAACATTCAGAGTTACAAAGATAGGTCCCAAAATGAAAATCAACATGTGCGGAAAATAAGTTTGGTACAAGTCAAACGATGTTTTTAAAGTGTATAAATCCCATGTGAGACGCGTCGTCACCGCGACTCTATGATATGTCCACATGCATGCCATGAAGTGAATGCCTTAGTTACCTGAAAATACATTGCTAAAAGTGTCAACACAAAGGTTGAGTGAGTTCATAGAGTTCATGTAAAATGTTTAATACGACTACCACAAGTATAAATTATGTATGACAATGTCGTCACAAAAATGATACAATTGCTATAAGTCCATGACAATCCGGCTCGATGATGTTCGCCCCAATAGAGTGTTTGCCAAACAACTCAAATAATGATAATGACATGAAATGCATCCGTCCGGTTGGAATCCGCCAACCCGGATGGAGGTGTCACCCTCGATAGATCTATCCACTCACTCACGCTTCTATGAAATTAACGGTTCATGTTCATGAAATGGGGACATTTAACTGGCAATGAGGTAACTTAAGCAATGTAATGAATTTGATATACTTGGTATCGAATAAAAATGATGTGCAATGTATTCTCCCCCGTAGGTTTGAAAATAAGTATAAACTTGAATAAATCGGGGCTATGAAAACTCACCTTATCATGTAGTGACATAAGTAATGCAATGATGTAAATAAAGCATGACGATGAGGAATCGGCATAACCTAATAAACATGAGCTTGTGTCAAAACATGACACGCAAAAAGTAATCGATTCGCATGAGTTTCAATGGATAAAACGTTTTAGTTTTCGTGGAAAATTTGTATCAACGTTTGTAAAATGTTTAGTTTCATCATTCGTGTGGTGGTTTAAGGTCAAAGACTCGAGACAAACGCACGCCACAATATAATATATATACCACATATATATTATAAAGTAAAAGAATAGACAATACGTAGTGTTAAGAAAATAAGCTAAGAAGCATCGACAAGAGAATTCAAGTTGAGAAGATAATGTCGAGCAAAAGCCAAGAAAACAAATCAAGTGCTAGGTTTCGGTATTTACCCCATAATATTCAGATAGTCTGTATAAAACAAAATGTTTTATACGTAAGGGTAAGTTTGAATATATAATTCAAACAGTATACAATATACAATTAGATTGTACCATTCGTCACTTGACGAGCTTATAATAAAGAGTTTTTGTAATAGAGTAAGAATAGAAATTTAATAAAATTTCATCAAGACCCGTTCCTTTATAGAAAGATACCAAGTCAAAAGACTTTAAAGAAAATTCAATTTTCCCCAACACTTTCAAATATAAATTAAAATTATTAATTATCCAATTTAAATTTAATACAAGTCTAATGTATTCAATGTTTAGTTCAGTATACGTCCGATATCATAAGTCTGTCACGCGTCTAATATGTCCAAACGATATCCAATATAGTCCAATATAAATCTAGTTTGTCCAAAGTCTATTATTTTTAGTCCGTCATAAGTCAAATAGGTTTGTCCAATGTCAAATATATATATCCATTTGTCCAATGTCAAAGTCCGATATTTTTCCAAATGATTTAAGTTATAATCCAATATGTTTGTCCATTATCCGTTAAATGTATATTCCACACTTAAGTTATCAATCCCGTAAAAGTCAAAACATACCAATAAACATAAAAATATACAACTTAAACATATATCTTCAAAGTTCAAACAAGATTTAAAATACAAAATCCAACCCAACTCCAACCATGGGCTTCGGCCTAAACTAATACCAACCAAACTCACCCATGTTGGGCTATTGAGCCCAAACTATGTGTAATGCCATGCTTTGAAAGAGAAGAGCAGATAAGCGTTTCAAATATGCATGTTAAGCAGTTTCAAGCGAGCTAAACAAACCCTCGTGGTAGCTTTGAGCCGAGAGAAATAAACAAAATACTCGCACCCTCTTGGCTCTCGGTGAGCTGAAATAAATAAGTCAAACGCGTCTCTTCTATAGGTTGTATGGGTTGTCGACAACACCACCAAGTGCATTACCCTTCGGGGCTGTGGTGTGGGTCGATACAAACAAACCAGACGCACATTATGGGTGGCTGCGCGGGCTAAATAAACGACCCAAGTGCACCCTTATATAGTTAATCAAACAACAAACACAAACCCACTTCGGGTTCTCTCTTTCGACCGAGAGCAAAACAAACACCCTTTTGGGTTGGTGACTGAACCGAGGTCGAGACACAAACAAACACCCTTTTGGGTTGATTCATGTAACAAGTAAAACAAAACTAATCTAACCTATACTATTAGCCGAATAAACAGGAAATAAGCAATTACCAAGTTAAGACCCAAGACCAAACGAGTTCTAAACCCAATCAATGCGACCAAACTCGTGGCCAACCCGTGACTCAAACCAAACTGAAAACAAACACTCTCTTGGGTGTTGTGGTACGCAAGATCAAACACACCCTTCAAGGTGGTTTTTGTACCTATAGCAAAGAAATCAATCGCACCCTCTTGGGTGTTTTTGTGAATCGCGACCCAATACAACAACAATCTAAATTAATCATTATCAAACTCTATCAAATAAGCAATTTAAAGATTAGATAAGCAACACCAAGATAGAACCCGAGATCAAATCGGGTCGACCCGACCCTAAACGAGTCCTAACCCAACTTGAATACAAAAAAAATAATAATAAACCAAACAAACACCACTTTATTGATCTCACCACACGAATCTTTATCAAATCTCGTTTTAACTGTTTTATATCCAATAAAAACTTGTAAGGCGATTTGTATTCGAATAAAAATACAAGTATGAAACAAAAGGTTGTTTGATGGTGATGAACATACCCACAAGGAGAGAGAGAGACGGTGGTGAGGGAGGTGCGACTGTGGTTAACTTGAACCAAACAACACCCTTTTATTACCATCTAAACCCGATTTGAACCTTTAATTCCTCAATCTACTCTATCTCTTATCTCAAATATGGAAGGAGTGGTGGTTTGTGATGATGGTTGTGTGGCGGTATAGTGGTGCTGTGGAGAGGCGGTGGGAGAAGAGAGATAGAAGAGGAGGGAGAGATGATGAGAGAGTGATGAGAAGAAAATAAAACCCGATCATCTCTTTATTTTTACTATACAAGAGATAAGGAGGAATATAGAGAGGCGGTGTAGGTGGTAATACATATATAAGTTTTATTTATTTTATGCCTCGTGTACTCCATGTATGTCGTGTCCCGTTGAGCTAGAATGTAGACACAGTGTCTTGATTTGGTAACTATAAAATATAACTCCGAAAGTATTTCTTTTATAATAGTTATTTAAAAACAAAGTTATCGACTAAGAGAATTAATTATCAGGACTGAACCATAACTAATACGGTGTTGGTTACGCGATAGCGTTTATTTAATAGGAAAATAAACGTTTTAATTGAAAAATGCAAATCCATGCATGATCCGATATGAAATGATGCTATTGATGATATGTAGACTAAATCTAGTCTATATGAAATGTCCTCAATGATTTTCCATGAATACGCAGCTTAACCCTTCAGGTTACGCATATTTGATACTCGTAAACCTAGTTTACGAAAAATGATGAATAGTAAAATGACCTGAAATTATGAGTTGTCACATTCGCCCATCCAAAAAGGAATTCAGTCCCTGAATTCAGTCCATGTTATGTTCTACGATGTTACTTGTGAAAAGGTGAGGATATTTGAGTCGCATTTTGGTCGTTCAATGTTTTTCTCGTATACGCCTTCCAAGACGGGACTTTGAACATAAATTTGTTGCCCACTTGAGATTCTAATGGTTTGCGATTTATGGAACATACTTCCAATATTTTGCATCGTATATCGACGTAGCTTATCTAGCTATTTGTTGTTACTTGTAACTGATTCTTGATTTGTACGATTTCTTTGTTGTTTCATGAATGAGTTATGGACTAGTGAGTTGGACTATCCTGATTTTGGCCCGTGAATAAGTGATTGACATTTCAACCATGGGGTGCCTCAATTGATATAGTCAATATGTTCATGTGTTGACTATTGTTGTAAGGGAATTTGTCGATGAAAAATGATTTGCCTAATCATTCCTAGAAAGTCACACATGCTTGAGTATATCATCTAATGTTGGAATTGTTCTCTCGCTCTAACCATTGAGCTGAGGATAATAAGCGGTAATCATGTCCTAGTAGGTTCCATGAAAATCTTGAAATGACTGTCAGCAGTCTAAGGTGAATCGAATAGCTTATAATAGGTACAACTGGAATTGATACCACGTGTCTCGTGCCAAATATCAAAATATCAAGCCTGTCGAAAAGGGCATTATTGAAAAGAATAGATTATGGGTAACAGTTGTGATTCCTCGCGCTTCTAGTTCTAGCGAATGTCATGACTTGAGTCTTCCTTGCCTAAGGTGCTTAGTCTCCATGACTAAAATGTTTATTGTTTGATTATCGAAGTGTTTCCATGCTATATGTTGTCAAGTCACAAAACCTTAAATATTTAAGTGATGTGGTGTGGTGGTTGATTTTCAAGATTTGTTCCAATATTGAGTGCTTCTAAAATATTTCATCACTTAGTGTTTTATGTGACACCTTAATTGTGTTAGAAAACTATTAACTCAAACTATTTACGTACTCTATTTGTTTCGTTAAAATGATTTTACTTTTGTTATCGACAAAACATTAGAAGATCGTAAAATATAAATAAACGTTTTACTTCGGCTATTTGTATTAACAATCTCCCCCTTTTTGTTGATGACAAAACATAAAATTATTTTAAAGAAAAAGCTAAAATTCGTAAAAATTTGAATTTGTAGTTTTTACTTTTCTTCCCCTTTTGTCGAAAACAAAAGTGTTAAAAGAATTAACACAATTTTTATAAGAAAAAATTGTAAGAATGTAAAAGAGCAAGTGACGGAAATGGTACTGTCTTAACTCCCCTTGACGCAGTCCATCCCTATGTATGGGCGTCAAGGACATAGCGTAAAATAAACTAATTGTGTTTGCAACTAAGTTTGCAAATGGTTCGTCTAAGTGACGAGACGTTCCCCCTTGAATATTGCAATGTTGCAATGGGGTGTCATGAAGTGTAATCCAAAATTGGATTAAGTTGTAAGCGATTTTTGCAATGTTGTTTGACACAAAGCTCCCCCTAGCTTTATGGTGTCAATATCTTCATGTGTATTTTGAATAACTACAAAACAAAGGTTAGAAAAACAAGAGTATAGTGCATAATTTCCTGCAAAAGAGACTCAAGTTAGTATAAATTTGTACTCCTGTACCACGGATCCCACGGTTCCCTTCAAGTAGGGATCCGTCTAGTTATCTGGAAGGGATCCGGCTATCTGTTGACAGTATCTTCAGCAATGAAGAAATGTCAAGGAATGCTATTTTGAGAGAATGAGATATATGTATAATATATCAAGCACAACAAAGATAATCATAGCATATAAGTATTCATTCAATAAAAACAAGAGATACACAACCAAATCTCTAAAACTAAGAGAATGAACTAGCCAAACAAGTGCTACTAATGCTAAATGAGTTACCCCAATTCAAGGTTCAACTAAACTAAATGATGATCAAGGATGAGAAAGGTTTCCTAAACGTTATAAGTTTGAGTTTTTGAATGTGATGCTCATTGTAGTTTAGGCTTATTAACCTCTTCGAAACGTTCGAGGAGGTGATAAAACATGAAACATTGCTCTTCACGTAGTTCATGTATCAACCTTTCAACATGTTTACAATGATAGCAATCCTTGTCATGGTTTTGAGTTTTTTTGAAGTGAAAGTTCAAGTGAAGTGGGTTGAGGATCTTCAAATGAAGGAGGATTTGATGGAGGTTCTACAATGTTTGAGGGTAGAGGTAAGGAAGCATCAACTTCCATTTGGTTGGGTGGTTGCCTTTGATGTTTTCTCATAATCCAAAATGGACTATTGGGAGGAATGATAGAGTTTGCTTTTGGAGCAAGTGTTGATTCAACACTTTGATTTTGTTGCTCAATCTTTTCAAGTGAACTAGTTGGTAATGGTGAAAGATGAGATGGCCAAGAGGGTAAATCTTCTACATTGTGAGAGTGTGGAGATGATTGTGAGATGGCTCTAGGCACTAATGATGTTGGTTGAGTTGTGGAGGGTATGTTTGGTATAGTAGAATTTGGTGATGAAATCTTAGTGTGAACACTCTTCTTGGGGATTAGTTTGATTGGTTTCCTTTGTGTAGGGGAAATCCTAGCATTGGTGGACTTAACCGGAGATGATTCGGTTGAGGAAACTTCGTGTATGATTCTAGCAAGTTTCTTTGGTGGTTCTTGAGTGGATGAGTAAGCACTAGGAGCTTTTCTCATGATGAGATTACTAAGAAGAATGGTTGCAATTGCTGATAATTATGTTTGTGTTTGTTGACTAAAGTGTTCTTGGCAATATGGGTTATAAGGAGAAGAGTTTTGCAATTGCATTTAAGACTTAATCCACTAATGTTCTTGGAAATGTGATGATTAACATGCACAAGGTTGAGATTCAGAGTTTCACTGATCTAGGAACTCATTTAAGATGAGATGGAGTGTTTGAGTTAGGAAGATGAGTTGAAATGATTGTTTTAGCTATGTTTGACATAAACTGTCACACGGATCCCACGATTCCTTCCTTGAAGGGATCCGGCTAGGCTAATCCTAGGATCCGGCTCTCGCCAGCTATGACAGGTTTGAAATGAGGTTTCTAGGAGCTAAAACCTATCTTATTTTGAATGTTTGCTTTCCTAAAGGTTTAAGATGAAAGGGTACTTGAATGATTAGAGGTAATAAGTGTTGTAGCAAATGATTGCTTTTTATAGAAGGGGAATGGGACAAGATGACTACCAATGGTTGTCTAAGGATAACATTAAGAGTTATGAAGGTGTCAAGTCATAATAAATGATCCTAGTGATCAGATTTAGGCTTGAGGTGATATTAAGAAAAATTTTTAAAAACTACAAAAATTGAAAAACTAATTTTTGTCTTGTCTTGAGATATAAATGACTAGAAGCAATTTCCTAAAATTGCTTAGCTTATCTTCTTTAAGTGTTTTGAGAGGTGAGAAATAGTTTGTGTCAAGCAAGTAAATATGGTAGTTTAGATGTGTTGCAAAATAAGACTAAGATCTTAAGTAAGCCTTTAGTGAGTCTAAGCCTTTCTCATCCTAGAAGTGGACTTAGTTGGGTTCTAAAATCATATGCTAAGCTAATGTGATATTATCTAGAAAGCAGTTTTGATGTATTGAATGTCAGATATCGACTGATGTCACGGATCCCACGGCCTCGGGAGGATCCGCTAGGCTAATCCTAGGATCCCAAGATCTCAGCAGACGTGAACCAACACGTAACCTACGTAAATGATGCGCAGCTTATGCACACTAGTAAATCCACGATAAACAAGAGAAACAAGCATGTTTATCACAAAATACTAGTTAAAGACAATGTCCAAGTAATCATAAACCGAAATAGCTAAAATGTAATCATTTAAACATAAGGTAAAGAAAACAAGCACAATCCTATTGTCTTTCATCAACTTTTCCTTTTGACGGCTTAGTGAGGTTGTATGCGAGGTTTTGAATCATGCCCCTCAATTGCTTAAATTCCGCGGTCTCGTTGGGAATGGTCGGAAGTTGTTTGTGGTATTCAAGGATTTCCAATTTGATGTTGGCTACGTGGGTCGACTATCTTCTTTCATCTTCTTCTTCATCGCCGAGAGTCCGAGAGCTTCCGGTTGCTCTCTATTGACCATGAACCGTTTAGAGGGTCGCTTGGTAAGAGGTACCATGACGTGGTCGGAAAGATAATGATCATCGTTGATAGGAGATGGTTGCAATGTACCAACAAACTTACAAAATCGTGTTAGGAGCATACCATACGGAAGTACCATGTTGGAAGCTTTGAATACCCCAACCATTCTCCTTACCATGTAATAGCAAGATTAAATGGCCTTTGATGGATAAGACAATAGATCATTTGCACAAGACATGCGTTTGGATGATCTTTGTTTCCAACTAGGCTAATGACATTTTCCCTAAGGATTTCTTCCCATTTTCTAAACATGGGGTGCATTTCGAAAGTTCCATTTGAAAGGGATTACTGAATGAGCTTGTTTCGGCCAAAACGGGATTGGTCGGTTCTTATTTTGAAAATAGTTGCGTCTTTTCCAAACGTCCACACTTCACAGCCTAGGCGCACTACATCGAAGAATAGGAAGTTGCGACCTAAGAAAAGATCACTAAGGAATGCTAAAGTAGAAGAACACCCTAGGACTATGAATAAGACTCACGTTGCCCACCATAGATACAAGGCCGGCACATGTAATAGAAATAGTGATGTAACGCATGCTAAACCTAAGTACTTTTGATATTCGTCCGATGCACCTTGTGTTATTTGTCGTCAAAGTATGAATTCTGATTGTCATGATAAATGTGTTGCTAAAGCTATCATCTCTCGTTTAAGGAATCCGAACCATCTAGGCCCACTAACTTTCTAAGCCCGTGCTTAGTATCCTTTAGATCCGCAAACGCCAAGTCCAGCTCCACCGTAGTACCACCTAGTGCATTCACTAAGACTAAAGCAAATACTAGTTGGAGATGGCGGAAATGGATATATAACACACTAGGATTTAAGTGGATACCTAAAGCTATTGATGTGTGTATATCTACTATAGCTGCTACGGAACCCTCTAACATTTCGGGTTCCACATCTACTTCTATTCCATCTGTGTCGTCTGTTTGTAATGCGTGATACGATCATCTCGGATTGTTGATAGCGGATGCCCGACACATGAGGCAACCTTAAACTGTTATCAAACTTTATTGCAAGTTCAAAATGTCGAACATCACGCCATCACCCAGGCTACTATGACTATCAATGGGGAATATTAGCGTGGTTTATTATGTGGAAGGCCTCGTCACAAACTGCTTCAGAGGTCGCGTGATGGAGATTTGGAGGTTGCTTTCAGGAGAAAAACTTGTTTCATTCGGATCTACAAGGAAACGATCTCATGTCCTGCTCGCGTAATTCAAGTCTTTACACTATCTCTTTGCAAGACATGGTTGCTTCTTCTCCCATCTTCTTACTTTCAAAGGCAACATCAACAAAATCCCGCTATTGCACCGCCGCTCTCACATCTAAACTTTCAAACATCACCAACCTTGCCTCGACACAAACTAGTTGAAGGACTACCACGATTTCGGTATTCTAAAGATCACCTTTGCTCAGCTTGTGAACAAGGCAAAGCACTCGTGCTCATTTTCCTTCAAAGGTGGAACACGTCAAAGATGTGCTTCATCTTCTTTACATGGATTTGTGTGGCCCGATCGCGCCGCAAACGATCAATGGCAAACGCTACATCTTAGTAATTGTTGATGACTATTCGCCGGACTTGGGTCTACTTTCTTCAGCAAAGATCAAGCTCCAATGATGATCATCACCTTCTCAAGAAAATAAATTCAGCTACGAACAACCGCCGCCAAATCGTAACGACGAGGCAATGAATTTGTTAACCAAACTCTTTGTGAATTTTATGAGAAAGTAGGAATTCAGCATTAGACATCTATTGCACGCACACCAGAACAAAACGGAGTTGTTGAAAGACGAAACCGAACGTTAGTGGAAGCCGCAAGAACAATGTTAATCAATGCTAAACTTCCGTGATACTTATGGGCGTAGTCGTATTTCATCGATGCTATACTCAAAACCGTTCTATGATTACAAAACGCCACAACAAAACACCTTTGAGCTTGTCCACAAATGTAAAACCGACTCTCAAACACTTTCATGTATTTGGATCTCTTTGCTATCCGAATAATGATCGTGATGACTTTGGAAAGCTCAAAGCCAAAGCGGACATTGGAGTCTTTATCTGATATCGTGATAATTCTAAAGGTTTTCGAACTGAATCGTCGAACAAAGGAGGTTATGGAAACGATTCATGCTCATTTTGATGAACTTACGGAATGGCTTCCGAGTATAACAGCCTTAGAACCCTCACAACCGCTTAAACTTCCCCCAAACCCCATCATCACCAACAAAGCCCCGCCTTACTCGTCAACAAATGGAAAGATTATTTGCTCCGTTGTTCAGTGACGATATTGATGACGCGTCCTGTGTGTATCCGCATTGCTTCTGCCAACCCGATAATACTCTTATACCGATACACTGCTACAACAATTACGGTTGAAGAAGCACCACCAGTTGACTCCAACACAACATTTGAACAAACCGCTTCCAACAATGATGAACCAAATGATGATGTTCTGAACAATGAAGTACCCCCACCTGCAGATTTTGATCCAAATGCGTTCTTTAACCCTTGTTAATGAGATCGCTGCACCGTGTCAGCGTAATCTTCAACAAACCATTTGAATCCTCGAATCTCGCACAATGTATACCAACATCAACCCTCCACACATAGATGGACAAAACCATCCTCCGGATAACTATTATTGGCACCCAATCAACCGGCCACACAAGACAACGTCTTCACTCGATGGTGAACATTGCATTTATGCACTCACCGCTCGCCAATCAACCTAAAACATCAAAGACGCAATGACAAAAGACAACCGGATTGAATCCATGCAAGAAGAACTCAACCAATTCAAACGTCTTGAAGTATGGGAACTGGTTGAAAGACCAACAGGTGTCTACGTCATTGGTCTCAAATGGATTTGGAAAAACAAATTGGATGTTGAGGGAAATGTTAGAAATAAGTCACGCCCGGTGGCTAAGGGTTATCGCCGAAGAGGGTATTGACTTTGAAGAATCTTTTGCTCCGCTGCTCGTCTTGAGGTCGTTCGATATTTATCGCCGCGCTCATATGAATATGACGGCCTATCGATGGATGTCAAAACCGCTTCTCAATGGACAACTTAAAGAAACGGTTTATGTCACCAACCGGATGGATTCGTTGATCCCGAAGTTTCGAATCACGCCTACAAACTGAACAAAGCTCTGTATGGTCTCAAACAAGCTCCTGCGGGCAGTACGATAAGCTATCATCTTTCCCAATTGCTAATAATTTCACCAAAGGTTCGGTTGACCCAACTCTTTTTATACAATATCACGGGACATATCTTAATTGTTCAAATTTACGTGGATGACATCATTTTTGGGTCTACACATAAAAGTTTTCAATCGCTTTTGCAAAACTAATGAAGAAAAATTTTGAAATGTCCATGATGGGTGAACTCACGTCTTTCTAAAGTTCATCAATCACCTGGTATTTTCTTGAGTCAGTCCAATATGCCCTTGAATTGTTAAACAAATTTGGAATGAAAACCTGTGACACCTATGCACACCAATGGCTCATACCAAGAAGCTAGACGCTGATTTACATGGGAAATTGGTGGACCCTACAAAATACCAGAGTATTATTGGGTCTCTCATGTATCTAACAGCTAGCAGGCCTGATATTGTCTTTGCCGATATCTTGCTCTCGCTATCGCGACCTTAATCGAAACCCACCTCTCCGAGCTAAAAAGAATCCTCCGATACATAAAGGGAACCATTAACTTGGGATCGGTATCCGGGATTCTTTTGAACTAATCGCTTTTCGCCCGACCACGCAGGATGCTTAGACTCACGGAAAAGTACTTCAGGAGCAATACAATTTCTTGGTGATAAACCGTCATGGCAATCGAAGAAGCGATTGTACATCGATGTCCTCAACCGCGTATATGTAGCCATGTCGCGTTGTGCTCAAGTCATTTGGATAGAACACAACTCAAAGACTATGGTTACGATTTGACGAATCCGATGTATCGCGACAACGAGTGCCATTGCGATCTCGCGGCAACTCATTTCAAAGACTGAAATCAAAGCACATCGATCTTCGATATCATTTCATCAAGGATCACGAAATGGTAAAAATGCTGAATTATTATTTTACAGGTACAGAATACCAAATGGCAGATCTTCTCACCAAAGCCTTGCCTCCCGCTAGGTTTAATGAGTTGGTCCACCGATTGGTATGAGGTGTTTGACTCAAGAGGAATTGGATGATCTCCTAAAACGACCTTTAAAAACCCTCGCCAAACACCAAAATCTCTTTCGTAAATAAAATTTTTCAAAACAAAAATACAAAATATATAACCCGATAAAAACAAAAATATTCTTCTATATACTTTTCTTTCAACATGCAAGTACATTTCTTCCAACAACACTTTAATCTTTCAAAATTCAAGATTTTTTCCGATCAAGTATTGAGGGGAGAATACAAAGATTTAACCGTTTCAAAACATCTGTGTACTTGCATGTTATCATATCTCGGTTGTTTCTTTTATCAATGGTGGTTTTTTCGGTTCAATGACACTCCTGACTAAAATTAATAACCTTTCATCATTTTTCTTAAGTCGAGGGGAGGTCACAAATTTCTTTTAAAATCTTTGTTTAAACCAAAATGGAAGTTAAATGGCTTTGTTTGAAAAATGAAAAGGTGGAGGGACCAAAAATGTCAAATTTAAAGTTATCTTAAATAAAATACCTCCCACCTACCTTTAACTTCACATTTATTACTCTTAACCTAAAACATCCTACGCATAGAAACCGTTCAAGAAATCCGTGCTTTAGATCATCATTTTGTAAGTGTTTTCATGATCTTAACGATAATACGTTGTTGGTTTTGAATTTCAAGCAAATCCCACGCAAACGTTGTTATGCATTATGTGTCCTACCATATGTATGAACACACAATCAATGTGTGTGTGTTTTGGTTGAAAAGAAAGTGTCAAACGTGTTTAACAACAGGATACTATTTTACCGCCTAAATCCACCCGAAACACGAATTGATGGTTCTTGAATATTAGGGTTTATGAGTCGATTTGGGTGTTTACAAATGTGAAGAGTTTTGTTCAAAAAGATTATTGTGTAATGTTTATATGATGATGAATTGATGATTTCCAAGCTCTATAACCACCCGGAAACTCTAAATGATTAAAAATTTGGAATTAGGGTTTAAAGTTCATAAGTTTACATTTTGTTTCCACAATTTATGTTATAACTTGGTCCATAGACTCTCACAACATCTTAGAACTACCAGAAATTGTTTGGTGCAAATCCCATGGCTAGAATTTATCACGCAATTCTATAACCCTTAGGGTTTTGACCTACCATTATGACTTTCTACCATAACGCTTTAACTAATGTTCATGCCATGATTTGTTATTAAATGAACTTTTGTGTTTAAGATTGATTTATGAATTTATTTCAGGCTTGCTACGCTAAAAATTCGTAATCAAGGTCATTTGAATCTCTACGCATAAGGATTACCCCTTGCGTAGTCATGTTGGCGTGAAGAATAACCACGCATAACTATCACGCGTGAAGGTTCTACAATGGGACTACGCCGATCCGTGAAGGATATGCGAACAAGACCTCACGCTATAAGGTCTAATGGTAAGCCTTACGTAAGGTATAAATACGCCACGCCGTAAGCTCCACGCATAAGGTCCTCTTTTCCTACGCCAGCTGCATCATTTGCCGCCAGTTAAGATCCCACGCATAAGCTTTCGCCTACGCTGCATGTCATTGGTCGCTACTTTAACTTTGCCAATCCTACCTATGCCTCGATTGAACTTCATTATGACAATTGCTACAAACTTGTTAATAAACTTATCATAACGTCACGAATCCAATAATGTCACTAATAAACTTAAACGCTTGATATGTTAAAATTCAATAATGATAACATAAACTTTAAAACTTATAAAGTTAACTAACTCAATGCAACATTTCAC